>APFE031602601.1:0-65369 GCA_000404065.3 Pinus taeda
GATCAGTTAGACTAAATACAACTAGTTCAACTAAGTCAAACTGAACACAACTCCATTAACTGCTCATCCAACTCCACAGAACTCAATCACTGAAGTTCTAACTGAAGTCCTTCATGCAATAGCTTAAGTAACCCATAAGAGACACATATTTCCTTATGGCAGCTGCATGTGCCACATCCATAGCTCGAACTGAAGTGCTCCAAGAGGATAAGATAATGTTTATAGTCCAAATATTATTAAGAGCTAATAATGTTCGACTGTTCTATTTTTAGCCTGGCAGTCTAAAAATAGACTTCGCCCATACGTCTAAAAATAAAGGTCCATCTATTTTTACCAACATGACCAATCATCCATAAATAGCATCCTGCAACTCATAGATCATGATCCATATGTCTAAAAATAGACTTTGCGCCAAAAATAGCCTGCGGGACCACTTAGTGAAGGCGACTTCTTTTCACTAAGCTCCATCATCTTGTTGCATTTTCAACAAAGCATGGAAATGATTAGACTGGTGGGCAACGGAAAAAGAATAAGTCTGATAAGCAGACACACATCGATCTGATGGCCTTGACAGAAGGGGATCTCGATGAGATTGGTGACAAGGTTAGAGATAAGGCCACAAAGCTATGTAAACAATTTGAGCAACAATATATGTAGATACTAGGGAGCGTCCAAAAGGATGTGCGCGAGCTGTAGATCTAGACTGGAAAAATTCAAGTGAGCGAGGTACAAGTGAGCATGGTGTAAGGAAGCAGAGCAATAGAAAAATTGGAACAGACCCTGGACCTCAGAATGATACCTTTACTAAAAGGATTTGTTCGTGTGAAGTCAGAGGAGGACTACGTTGTGCTAGGTACAATGAAGGACATGGGAGTCAACTTGGTCGTGTTGCCACTTTAGATTCTCCATGCATTGAATTAGTGGGTTTCAAATGAACTAAGGATCAAGGAGAAGTGTGCCCTCATAGTCATAAGTGAGTTCAAAGTCAATAATGAGTAGATGTTCACGGAGAAAGCTTAGGTGCCAGAGGAAAAGGAGCATTTGTAGAAACGAAGTCAAATCCCAGAGACAATGATAGATGAGGCCTACAAGATAGTTCTAGAATTGAACATCCCAAAGGATGCCACAGCTACAACAAAATTAAGGAAATTGGTTGTTGCAGTACGCACATCAATGGACAAGATTGGTAGGGTTACTTTTGATTTCCAAATGAAGATATTAGAGCTGCAGTTGAAGTTGCAACCAATGACTCTGTAAGAGGTTCAGTAGTAATGCGAAGAAACAATCAAGGAGAATGTGAACACATTGGATACCATAGTCATGGATTGTGTAATGATGTTTGACTAAGCAATGGAGTTGTGGACGAACTTGCAGGAGGTTTCGAACTTGCAGAGATTGAACACAGATTTCAGGGAGACACATCACAAGTATGGTGAGGTACGAGCGACTGCATGCACTTTGGTGCTAGTACAATGCCTCATGAACTTACAGGAAGGCAAGCAGTTGCAAGCATAGATGGAAGAATTACAGAGAAAAGAGGTCCTTCTAAAGGCCATATTACAACTGTGGCTAGAGGAACCCTGCCAACTTACTCTGTCACTGTAGGAAAAGCTAAGGGTGTTAAAACAGACTATTGCACCTCCATTTTGTCTTATTTTTAATCAAAATATCTCATGCTGCTATTTGGCTAAATGATTATTTTCGAGAGTATTCGTCACTTCCCTTGTTTTATAAGGATTAAAACATTATTAACAAAGGTTTGTCTGTTGCAGGTTTAAAATTGATTTGATCATGCTTTTATACAGGTTATGGACCTGCATTTACCTTCCCGCACCATTTTTTTATGGCTTCCTGCACCAACATTCCTGCACCAATATTTCCTGCACGAGCTGTGCCTGCACCAACATTGCTACACCAGTTGTGCCTACACCAACATTCCTACACCATTTTTTTATGGCTTCCTGCACTCTGGAGAATCTTTGTATTAGGCACTGCACATCAAGCTTGGCTGGAAGAGATAGAAAGTGTCGAAATGGGATGGACATGAAGACCAAATTTGGCAAAGTATGCTACAACACTGTTGGACTAGCATAAGTGATTGCTGGGCAATGAATGTAGTTCCTGCTTGAAATGGGTCATCACTACAAGCTTGAACTTAAAAAGAACAAATAATTGATGAAAACTTGTGCTCTGCTTTAATTTTTTGTTTAAAAATAATACAAATAAGAACTAGGAGAAGGCAACAACATATAGCTTTCCTCTAATATTGTCAGCTCCAGCCACCGTGCCTGCAAAAACTGAAGTCTTTGTATAATCATGAGGTCATGCACACATTTAGAAGAAGGCAATCATTTACCTGTAGTTGCTTTTCTATTTTCTTAGCAGAGTTCCAGAATTGTTCGAAGATTGTTTCATTTGACAATAACACAACACAATGCCTGAACTACTGTGTTGGTGGATTTATTGGAGTTCATTGCTCTTCGAAGGACCAAATATATGAAAATTGAGTTGTACATATTGAGTGATGGACAATGTTAATTTTATTCACCACTGAAGTTCACTTGTCTCCTGGAAAGTGAAACCACGTGATGAATGCCACGATAAGGAGAATAAGCACTAGGTTATTGCATTGCCATGAAAGAGTGAAGTGATCGAATATGTTATTGGACTCCAGCTCGACCACAACGTCAGATTATTTGATACGATGTGTTTACTAGTATTGCCACGTGAGAAAGCAACATGTGGGCATTTTTACCATCGTCCTTACTTGTTGTGACAACAGGGGTTCAGAACCAATATGATGATGCATTGTTGTGCCATATGATGCAGAGTCATCATTGTTCTTTTTAGAATTAGAAAACATTTTGGGCGATCCCAATTTTCTGAGGCAATTACTCTTATTTGAACAGGAAATTCGAGGAAGCAGTGGGTCCACCCACAACATCATTCTAGGAGAAGAGGAACGACTTGCTAGAAATAGTTCCTATTCGACATTTAGTTGAAAATCCAATTTTATTTCTGGAAGACTGTTAAGATTTATAAACTATCCTCCTATAATTTAATTGGCTGTTAAAAGCCCCAAATTGTAATTCGATGCTTATATATAAGCTTAGAAATTTCCTGGAGCGGGGGATTAGTCAGTCAAATAATCGATCAATAGATATACACATAGTCATGCACATGCACGGAAGGAATGCACAGAAGGGAGGAGAAGCTGGTCCGGATGTAGCATCATGCAGTTATAACGAGTGGATCACTTCTCCTATTTGGTGGAGTTCAATGTTTGTCTACATGATGTAAATATTGTTTTCAAGAATTAATTAAAGAATTTCTAGCCATGTTTTGTCTATTTATATTGTGCATCTCATGGTTGGTATTTTTGTGTGAACCAGGTCACTAATAGAGGGTGCGATCTGGCTGGTTTGGTTGCCAGACCATCTCAACACCCCTCTGCATCTATTAAATTAAACAACATTTAAATTATTATTTACTATGTGAAGTTCATTTAATTATTTACAGTCCCTTTCCTTCTTCAAATTGGTATTATTTGATTTGCTGCAATGTTTTCCTTTCAGCTGCAAAATTAATTTGATTTGTTGCATTAAGAATTGTGCTTGCACTCAAAATATTTCTTCATATTGAATGAGGTGAGAGATTCATATTAAATCAATTTCTTTCATAAGTTTATTTACACAATAAATTTACTTGTTATGTTGCCGATGCTTCTAGGTTAATTTTACACAGAGGTAGATGCAGTAGAATTAGTGTAGGCATAATGGTTTTGAATTTCGGTTGAATTTATTCTAGCATTTATAGCCTTTTGATATTGTGCCAACACTGCTTGGTTTCCAATTCTCATTTCCCTTATGTTTGCTCGTACTTAGAATTTCCTTTCAGACTATTAAATAGTACAAGATTTCCTTTCATTTCCCGCATGATTTTAATTGTTTGGGTTGGTGTTTCTCGAATTCTCTTTTAGTGCAGGATTTCATTTATTGTCGAGATTAATGTACAAGATAGACTAGAATTTGTTTTGCAGGTTACCAGGGGCTCTCTCTAGCATTTCCAGTGTTGTGCCTCAAAGTTCATGAACTATCAGATTGAAAATTAAATGTTGGTACATTTATATGCCCTATACTGCACCCAACATTTTGGCGCCATTGTTGGGGAGGCGCTTAGGGATTGACCTTAGTGACCTGTTGCATTTGTTTTTTTTTCCTTCACCTAGTTTCTCTTGCAATTTTATGTTCTTTGAATTTATTTCTTTCCTGCACTGTTGCTTTAAAGTTTCTCATTTTCTCTGATGTTGTATGAAACTCCCCACCCCATATATATATATATATATATATATATATAAATATATTATATATATATATATATATATATATATATACAACACTATTCATGTGCTAACAAATGTACCAATTGGCTTGTTAAAAACATGAAAGTGGTATTTTGAGGAATCATCCGATGAGGAGTTTTTGTGTTGCTACAGAGAAATACAAATCATCCAATGAAGAATTAACAAGTGCAAAATTTAATATTTTTATTTAACATAAGAATGATATTATTAAATCTTTGATTTCAAAATTGGATGATTTGCAGGAAGAGAGGAAGAAGGATAATGAACCACTGCTTATCTTTTGCACCAAATGTAGAAAGAAACACTTCCTTGGAAAGTGTCCACTAAGTAGCTTGAAAGTTTGCAAAATTTGTGAAGAAGATCGTCTAATAGAACATTTTCCATCACTACCAGGATTACTAAAGGCACTAAAGAAATCAAGTAAGAATCGAATTTACTACCGAGTATAACTCAAAACCCATCACCATTTGATACTCGGAATAATGTTTATTATCATGAGCAGGTTCCTCAACATGTTTATAATCTTGTAGTTTTATGGAAAACTTTTAATCCTGCAATTGAACACCCTACTTCATGGCCGCAGTGGCCCTCTCCTTGGGCCTCATCCTTGAGCTAGATATCTCCATGGCCTCAAGAATCATTTGGATCCTTCTCTCTAGGGAAATCTCACATGCAAATTCAATTACTTGAACATCAACAACAACCACAATTTTTTTCCAACAGACCATCATGTCATCCTCCTCCATGGTCCCAACTGCATGTGAAACCTTACCCTAATAATTTCCCTAACCCTATTCCATACACTTATCCAAACTCTAACCCTAGTCCATACCCTAGACGTAACCCTAATCCATACCATAACCCTGATCGATACCCTAGCCCTAACCCAAACCTTAATCCATACCCTAGTCCATACCCTAGACCTAACCCTAGTCCTGATCCAAAATCTAGACCTAACCCTAGTCCAAAGCCTAATCCCAATAAATATCCAAATCTTAGTCCAAGCCTTAAGCAAATCCTAAGCCCAAACCATGCCTTAAACCCTAATCTATACCATCAGGTTGCACAACAGTTTGAAACACCTATTCTTCCTGTTATCGAACAAAATCTCACATCTTCCATGTTGAGAAAGGGAATGAATTTGGAAACTTCCCCCATTACCGCAGGACACTTACGCAAGGCAGATATAATTCAAATACCACCAGAGGAGAAATATTTCTTTAGAACTTGTTCTCAAAATGTTGTTGAAGCTCAAAATCCTAGAATCTACCTCAACCATTCTTGTCAATTTGAAAATCAAGTATTTGAGCCTAAACTTGAGGGATTTATCTTTTGTCTTTCACCAAATTCTTTGTGCCTCTAGGAGAGTGACTATCAAACTATGGAAGACTTGCATCAGTTGGAGAATCACAAATATGTAGATTCCATTGAATCCTGATTTCGAGAAGTCATCAAGCCACCTTATTTCCTCATCATTCGGAAACTTTTGGTACCATATCAATTGAAGCAACTGGTTTCTCATGCTTTGGTATGTCTTGAAGTTTAAAACTAAGTGTGAGTATAATCAACATTTTGTTACGCACATGGCTTCATTGGAAGTACGCCTACACTTAAAGGTGATATTTTCTTTAAAAATAGGGTAGGATAATATGAGAATAATGAATAAAGATGTATAACAATAGTCTTGAACTTGTGATTCCCTAAAAGCATAGGTTTGGAAATTTCTATTATCATGCACTCTCATGGTAATACTTGTCAGAAGAACTTCACACTTAATGCCTCATATTTTATAAAGTGACTTTGATTATTGATCAATATGTCAGTGAAGGGTATTGTTATAAGTTACATCTAATACTTTTTCCTATTCTAACAAACTATCATCCAAAAAATCTTTTCAAGTCCCTCTTCGAAGGAATCAATGAAAAAAACCTCCTATGGTGGACCACATCTACAAAACTCTAATAAGCTTTCATAAAGAACCCTGACATGATCAACTCAACGAACATTTTTAGTCATTATCCAAGATGTTTTTTTAAATAAGTTCTTAGGGTAGCATGACCAACCAGTAAAGAATAGTAATTAAAAAATTTTCATGCCATCCTGCACTAGACTTGAGGAGTAGGTTTGCTTCCCCACCTATTAAGTAACATATCTAAGGTTAATTATAATCAGAGTTTTGTTCTAGAAACATAAACAAATTAATTGAGGGATAGGAGGTCTCATTGCGAGCTGACCTACAATGATCATGGGTCCTAAGGAGAATGAAATTACCGCTACTGGTCACCAAGTGAGGGTAACGGATTTGAGTTGAAAAGATGGAAGACAAGAGGTCTCATCACGAGCTGCCTTGTTCATTCTTGTTAGTTCTTGTGAATGACACTGCCGTTAGCTGGTTATTGAGCTAGGACATCGACCTTCAATTAATTTCTTAAAAGAGAAAAAGTAAATGTTCTTAAATGAATCTGAATCTATATATAATAAGTGGGACACAAGCATTTCAAGAGGTTAAAATGTATCCCTGTCGAGGCTATAGACGCCCGCTGGTAGCAGGGCCATGCTTGTGGTATTAAAGTTAATTTTGCACTATGATTTACTTGGTTGTTTTTGCCTTTCCTTGAAATCATTATCAATCTAGTTGAGAATAGCTTTAAAATCCTTCTGTTGGTATGCCTTGGAGTTCTATCTTTTTGGAATGGTTCTTATGGATGTGGGACCCTTAGTGCAGGTAATTCACTATGCGCAGGAAAGAGGAGCTTCAACTATACATGGATAATGGTAAAATGGTAATTGTGGGAAGGTATTACTATTTTAATTTTACCACCATGGCTTTTAAATCATGTCACTCATATTTACAACGAGGATATTAAATTGAAACTTCTGATTTGAGATGTCCTCGAGATATTCTTTTTGGAAATTTTAAAATCTGGCTTTTTTTATTCAAGTAATAACACCATCCTTGCAATTTAGTTTTTCCATGCTAACTTTTGTTTTAGATTTTCTTGAAATCAGTCTAAGCAAATAAAGAGTTCAACAGAAACTTTGTTTTGAGAACAAGTCTTATTTAGCGTAGGAAGTGTGATCACAAAGAATTGTAGGAACATCATTATGAATGCCTATAAGTGTTTTTAATTTGGTTTTTTTGTAAGGGAGTGATAGTACCAGATTTCCTTGCATGAGGACATGCAAGATGGTCAACATGGGGGGGTGTCGGGCTTCCATTTTTTCTTATTTTTACTCGAAATCTCTCATGCTTCCATTTGGCTAAATGATTATTTTCAAGAGTATTCGTTACTTCCCTTGTTTTATCAGGATTAAAAAATTATTAACAAAGGTTTGTCTGTTGCAGGTTTAAAATTGATTTGATCATGCTTTTATACATACTATGGACCTGCGTTTACCTTCCCGCACCATTTTGTTATGGCTTCTTGCACCAGTTGTTCCTGCACCAAAATTCATGCACCAAATATGCCTGCACCAAGTTTCCTGTAATATTTTGTTATGGCTTCCTGCACTTTGGAGAATCTTTGTATCAGGCACTGCACATCAAGCTTGGCTGGAAGAGATAGAAAGTGTTGAAATGGGATGGACATGAAAACTGGATTTGGCAAAGTATGCTACAACAGTGTTGGATTAGCATAAGTGATTGCCGAGCAATGAATGTAGTTCCTGCTGGAAATGGGTCATCGCTACAAGCTTGAACTTAAAAAAACAAATAATTGATGAAAGCTTGTGCTCTACTGTAATTTTTTGTTTACAAAGTAATACAAATAAGAACCATGAGAAGGCAACAACTTATAACCTTCCTCTAATATTGTCAGCTCCAGCCACAACGCCTACAACAAATGAAAGCTTCATACAATCATGAGGTCATGCACAAATTCAGAAGAAGGAAATCTTATACTTGTAGCTACTTTTCTATCTTCCCAGCAAAGTTCCAAAATTGTTCGAAGATTGTTTCATTTGACAATAACGCAGCACGATGCCTGAACTACTATGTTGGTGGCTTTATTGGAGACCATTGCTCTTTGAAGGACTAAAGATACGAAAATTGAGTTGTACAGATTGAGTGATGGAAAATGTTAATTTGCTTCACAACTGAAGTGCACTTGGCTCCCGGAAAGTGCAACCACGTGATGGATGCCAAGACAAGGGGAATAAGCGCTAGGTCAGTGCAGTGCCATGAAAGAGGGAAGGGATCAAATTTGTTATTGGACTCCAGCTCTACCACAACGTCATATTATTTGATATGATGTGTTTAATAGTATTGCCGCGTGAGAAAGCGACATGTGGGCATTTTTACCATCGTCCTTACTTACTGTGACGACAAGGGTTTAGAACCAATGTGATGATGCATCATTTTTCCATCTGATGCAAAGTCATCATTGCTATTTTTAGAATTCGAAAATGTTTCAGGCGATCCCAATTTTATGAGGAAATTACTCTTATTTGAACAAGCAATTCAAGGAAGCATTTGGTCCACCCACAACATCATTCCAGGAAAAGAGGAAAGAATTGCTAGAAACAGTTCCTATTCGACATTTAGTTGCAAATCCAATTTTATTCCTGGAAAATTGTTAAGATTTATAATCTTTCCTCCTATATTTCAATTGGCTGTTAAAAGCCCCAAATTGTATTTTGATGCCTATATATAAGCTTAGAAATTGCCTAGAGCGAGGGATTAGTCAGTGAATTAACCAGTCGATAGATATACACATAGACATGCACAGGCATAGAAGGAATGCGCAGAAGGGATGAGAAGTTGGTCCCGATGTAGCATCACACAATTATAATGAGTGGATCGCTTGTCTTGTTTGTTGGAGTTTAGTGTTTGTCTGCATGATGCAAAGATTGTTTTCAAGAATTAACTAAAGCATTTCTAGCCATGCTCTGTCTATTTATTATGTGCATCTCATGGTTCTAATTTCTATGTGAACCAGATCACTAAAAGAGGGTGCGAGTTGGCTGGGTTGGCCGCTAGACCAGCTCGACACCACCTTGCATCTCTTCAATTAAACAACATTTAAATTATTATTTACTGTGTGAAGTTTATTTAATTATTTACAGTCTCTTTCCTTCTTCAAATTGGTGTTATTTGATTTTATGCAATGTTTTCCTTTCGAATGTCAAACTAGAGTTGATTTGCTGCATTAAGAATTGTGTTTGCACTCAGAATATTTCTTCATATCAAATGAGGCGAGAGATTCATATTAAATAATAAATTTCTCTCATAAGTTTATTTACACCGTAACTTTACTTGTTATGTTGTTGCTGCTTTCAGGTTAATTTTACACTGAGGTAGATGCAGTAGAATTAGTGTAGGAAAAATTGTTTTGAATTTCTCTTGAATTTATTCCAATATTTACAGTCTTTTTGATATTATGCCAACACTGCTTGGTTTCCTGTTTTGATTTCCCTTCTGTTTTCTCATACTTAGAATTTACTTTCGGATTATTAAATAGTACAAGATTGCCTTTTATTTCCTTGCATGATTTTAATTGTTTGGATTGGTGTTTCTCGAGTTATCTTTTAGTGCAGGATTTCATTTATTGTCGAGATTAATGTGCAAGATAGACTAGAATTTGTTTGGGAGGTTGCTAAGGGCTCTCTCTGGCATTTCCAGTGCTGCGCCTCGAAGTTCACAAACTACCGGATTGACAATTAAATGTTGGTACATTTATATTCCCTATACTACACTCAACACATACATAGAGAACAATGCACCTAGAAGTGGAAGGCCCGGCAATAGAGAAGTTCGTAGAAGAAGTGTAGTAGGTCGCGACAGAGAGCGCTGCTGAAGTTATAGTATTATAGGTTGATTTAGATGGTCTCCATAGCAAGATGAAGGTGCCAGCTGAGTGACTCGGGGGCGAGTCACCATATTTGTGTTGGGGGCTTTTTGGGATAGGGTCCCTAGGGTCAGTTTTTGGGTTTGTTAACCCAATTTCTGTAAAAGTTTTGTAGAATTATGTAAAGTCGCCATGAAATGTGCATGCAGAGAGCACAACTCGATAGGAGTCAAAGGGGTTTAGCCCCATATTTGGATAAGTAAATAGGTCAGTTTTAGACTCACGCATGGTCTGCAGACCATGGTATTGTATTGGAAATGCTATATATTTGAGTCATAGCGAAGGTAACTAATAGTAGTTGAAAATGGGAGTCAAGACAAAGATTTTTTGGGACAAGTGCTAAGGAAGGAAAGCTCTGCTTCCTATACTTAGGCAAAAGGGGAAAGCTCATGCAGCTGAGTATGCAGGAGGCCTTGGTAAGTCCGCAGTTGAGTGCGCGGACCCTTGCAGCTGAGTGCGCAGGGTGAAAGAGTCTATAATCTGAATGTTGAAGATGAATAAAGACTGATTTTGAAGAATTATCTTGCAATCTGAGCATTATTGTTGATTCTATCTATGTTATGATCTATTGCTTTATAATATGTTTTCTATGGAATAATGAATAAATGCTTGGTGAAACTACCGAATCCACCTTATTTGTGCATGATTTAAGTAATTATCTATTTTCGCAAAGATAAGGATTATTTATGTTATGATATTTTATGAATGAGATATATCTGCGTGAAGGCAGATCTAGGGTTATTGATTAATGCGTGGAAGTGGATAATTTTCCTGTTTAGGGTCTACAAAGACTAATCTTAGATCTTCACGAAGGTCTAGAAGCCATTTTACTCAAGCTATTATATCAGGCCATCGAAGACTACCGATCTACGTGAAGGCATATATGAGCTATAAAAGCTTAAGATCGCTTATCACACTGTCTCTGGATGCGGAAACCTAGTTCTAGCATCCCCCAATACTGCTTCGGGCGAGACTGTGGCTTACGCTATGCAGGTTGTTGCTGAAAGGGCCAACAATTAGGGTTTTGTTGGTTAGTGTGAACAAATTTGAACCTGGGTCAGGCCTCCTCAAGCCAACAGGTCATCTTCATTTTTTACCCTTTGATATCCTTGGAGACCTTGCCATAGAGTTCATAGGTAGTTCAAGAATTTTTATAGGATGCTGACATAGAGAATAGGCTAGTATCATGTCACAGGGTATTCACTTTCTTCAAAGAGACAATGCCTCTAGTCTACAAGCATACTGATGCCATTTGGGAAAATTTGTCCTTCTCTCGAAAGCCAACACAAAATGATTTCAGGAATTTTGATGTAGTCGCATAAATGCTTCAAATTATCTTCCAAGTAAGAGGGTCTGATCTCTATTGTGGCTTGAACCAAAACCTCAAACCTTTGTAATTCTATAAAATAGAAATTTGGAGGTATGAAACTAAAGGGTAATATTATAAGCATGTACAAGAATTTTGACTATCCCTCCATAGAGATACCCTTCTCAAACTCAAATTGAACTTGGCTTATAAATACTCTTGAATCCAACCTCGCTTGGATACCATGTTTATATTCTAGTGTTGCAATGATTAGAACAATTCTTCACAATTGATAACTACTTCTATTGATGCAAACAATTCCTTCTTTATACTTTAATGAACAAGTAGCTATATATGAAAAATTCAATCATCAATTCTTCAACAAGAGCAGTAAATAAAGATCATAGTAGACAATGAACAATAGACAATAAGCAAGAGATAAGAGACACTAATATTAGGCTCCAACTAGTGAAAAACCTAAGAAATTATTTCCTTATGAGAGAGATATTATGTCCATCAATAATACATCAGAATGTTCCAACAAATCAAAATTAGTAAACAATGAAATACCAATCAAAGTATGCTCATAGAAGGAAAGATAATCCACTTATGTGAAATGAATAAGGTTTGCATAAAGAGGCTGAAAATCTGCCTTGAGGTTTTTCTTACAAGAGGTCAAAAATAGTTTTGAAATTTCCATAGAAGCTCATATTAAATTCACTGTAAAAAAAACCTCTGTCAAACTAGGTCAACACCTTGGAAAAGGAGAAAAATTAGAGTCCCAAGAATAAAACAAAATTCATAGGTATTTGGCCTTCAAATAGATTACGTATGTGGTAGAATGAATGCAAATAATCCCAAGCCAAACTTTAGTCATTGCAGATACCAAGAGAAAGTAAACGCAACTGTAGCAATCCTCTTTCTATCCTTCGCACATGAGGTATTTCTTCACTAATTGCAAATCAAATGCTTGATGAATTGGTTAGCTAAAATGAGAGCCAACAAGATCTTATATATAGACGTCATGTGAGGGCTAATTAGCCCTAATGGGGTCAACATGTAAACCTTCTTGGAGCTGACTTGTAGGGCTAGTTGAGTCGACTTATGGGAGACCAAAAATTAATTTCTTTTTTATATTTTCAATGAAAAATGCCAACCATAGCTAAATTATTTTGAACAGTTAGGCATGATGATAAATATCAATACAACTTCTCCCTCTTGATCTCAAAACACTCAAGTTGAGTTTGTGCTTCTTCCTGGGAGAATCCTCTTGCCATAAACTTTTTTCTTCTTCGTTCTTCCCCAATTATTTCATTTGCTGCCAGAGCCTTGGAAACCTTTATGCTGGAACTGCAAGCCTCACTAAGAGGTCACGGAAGAACCAATTCTAGTCAAGCAAAAGGAACAAAGATAAGAGACTAACTAAAGGCAAAAAAATGATAATCAAGAAAGAGAGATACAAAGTACTTATCTTTGAGGATTGAAAGAAATTTGTCTGCTCCCTCTTGATCATTGTCTTATTCAATAAAATCACATAAATCCATATGCAAACTTATCATTGATCATTATTGGCATGATGGCATTCCTTCCTACATGAGCTAGGTTTTATTATTTTAGCAGAAACATGGATTTAGGTCAATCTCTAAGGTTTGTAAAATCTAGCAGACTAGAAGGTTGTTGATTTTCTATATTTCCAATTTTTATCTACACCTTTGTAGGTTTAGCATACTTTTGAAATATGAAAATTTTTCTTTTTATATCCAAATATCCAAAATCCCTTTGTACTTTTGAAATATGAAAAATTTTATTTTCATATCCAAATATCCAAAATCCCTTTGTGTCCTCATGCCTTCTCATAGATATTGTAGTAGTATTAAATTTTGTTCTGTAAATGACTGTAACTTCATAAGAGGACTTATATTTTAAAACATGATGAGGAACTAGATCTCTTCTTGATTGTAATCTTATGAGTGCTCTTATCACATCAAAATGCTTCATGAAGGCATTCCAATGTCCTTATTTGCTTCCTCTAATTGTCAGTAATTTTATTGTATCAAGTCAGACTGATCATATCTTAGATGCTTATCCAGAGTCAATCAACAACACTACTCAACTAATACAATCATAATTACAATAGTATAATGCAAGGTATATTACTTGACAATAATCCTTACTCAGGCATACATATATTTTCACAGTAGTACAATATATATTAGTGTTCTAGAGACTAAAATCTCTGCACCTTCATAAAACAAAACTCTACTTCTGGATATGTATCCTGTAGTATAATTCAATCAAATAAAATATCCTAACACGGGTCTGCACATAAACTTCGATCAACACATCATACTTCAAGATGCCGAACATTTACGTCTTATCTAACTTTTGAACCATTATCCAAATTCAAAACTGTGTAGATGTCAGATGGTTTATATGCTACAGGATAATGAGCGTTCATTCATTGGATGTGAGGGAACATCTTTCTACAAGTACCATTGTCTTGCGCAAATTATGGTTGATGATACTCTGTCAAATTGCTCAAGTGTCACTATATTGTCACAACAAACATCACACCTTAGGACTATTGTTTGATAATTATTTAAATGTGTTAGGAAAGTCTTACATATTAATATATCCCATTTATGTCTTCTAGATGCATTGGTAACAATTCCTCAATTAGTTGCCTCAAGATAAGCCTTGGAGTAGGCCAGAGAGATTTTGAGAGAAATCTCAGAGTCTATCTATTGTGATGAAGTGCCAATTATTAGTAAGACAAGGAATGGTTCATCTAGTTTGAGAAAATGTATAGTGATCCAATATAGCCTTTTGGGGCTTGCAATTGCCTTTTCTGAACTTTCTTTATGAATGAATCCTCAATATATGGCAATGATCCCATTCTTGGTTGCCTTGGTATTTAGAGAATAGACTTCAACATCCAAAGCTCAACATTATCAAAGTGTGCAATGGATTTCTAGGATAAAGAGCATTTGATACTTGAAAATGGTTCTTCACACTTATCAATTATAAAATTTTGTTATCATTCTGCATAAATCTAAGTGTGGATTGTGAAATTTCCATGAATGTATTAACTGGATATTTATCTCCTAACTTATGAAATTTATTTGTATTCAGAAATATTACAACAAATAACGATAAATTCATGGCTGTAATTCTTCAAAAAAATTAAATACTGGAACTCAGAAAATAATGCACACATATAAAATTGGACACCAATATTTTTGGACAACCATCCCTGGAAAAATCTTGAAGGGAAAACCAATGCAACAAATGAGGGTTTATATTATTAATTCTTCAGTAATATAGAGAATATAACTACTTTCCCATTCACTAGCAAGGCTTCTGGAAAATTTATCTCACTGGTAAAATAATTGGGAAATCCCTTTTCCCTCCGACAAATCAATTCCACGTTCTCCTAGCCAACTCGTACTCCTCTCTGGCACTCACACCTCTGCTCAGAAATGTGCACTGGTGACTATAAAATTCGTACAACCTCCAAAATAAATTTCTTGTAAGTTGAAATACCTCCCTCTACCTCTTGAAGCTACTCGCACCTCCTTTGACAATTCTTTTGACAATTAGAAGTGGAAATACTGCTCTTGTTACAAGCACTGGGTAAACTGGCTACTTGCACTAGTTATTTCGGCCTCCTCTATTGGTAATCTTGGCCTCCCTTCATGTTACTGGAATGCAGGAAACCTCTTGAGAATTTCTACGTAAATTCTCGCTGCTGAAAATCCTGTTGCTCATGTCTCCCTCTACTTCAACTGTGCTCCTATTGAATCACTGCAACTGGGTAAGTTTAACTACTTGAACTGTCTCTCCAACCCCATTGACTTGTTCTTCATAATCTCTCATTGGAATCTCAATGACCATGATCACATATCAATTTATGGCTAAGATAATATTTACTCAATCAACTCACTTTTCTAGAAGTCTCTAGAGAAAAATCAAAATTTCTCAATTAATCCAATTTAGTTAACCAGTTTTGCTAAGTTAGCCTTAGGAAATAGTTAATTATTGGCTAATTAATCTAATTGAGGTGTTTCTAAGGCTAAGGCTTATCTTGCGAAACTGACGCAGGTGGAAAGAGTGGCTTAATAAACCTCAACAATCACCCCACGGTTCACCCTTTCTTTATAATTCTACCTTTTGCTTTTAAAACCGGAATGCCTTTGGAACAAGGCCAAAATAATGCTTTTCCCCTTTATAAATAGAAAGGTTCGCGATTCACCGAAGATCGTGATCTAATCGAACCAACGGTCCAGATTAAATCGCAAGTCGCAAGTCGCCAATGTAATGCTCTCCCTTTTTAAAAGACCCGATGCAATTTATTGCGCTGATCGCTATCGACAATTGCTGCTTCCCTCGGCTTAAGGCCTTGTCACTCCCACTCAATGCTCCAATGCGATATATCGGCAGTCGCTAATCGCAACTCGTGAAGACTTGGGATCTGCCTTCCTCTTAAACAAACTTACAACGCGATTGAGATCCACGGACCCAATAAAGTTTAAAAGCCTCCATCTATAATATTTCAAGTTCGGATTTTGGATTCGCTCTATGTTTTTCACTGATTCTTAGTATAAATTGGATTTTTGCCTGGAGGACCAAACCATGTCAAATAACTTCGCTGATATGATATCGGTGATCCAACGGATGGGATATAAAGCAACAACAACCAATGTTATTTATATAAAAGGCCTCTGTCCTTGATTAATTTGGTGATTTATACCGTGAAACATAAACAAGCAAAGGGATGATCAAATCTATCCTGAATACAAAGAACGAAAGAAAAATGGGAATTTTGACAGGCTAGATGTATGATCACACACGACATCAATTTATCAATATAAAAGAGTTACAGAGTCTCGGCCTTGGCTCGATTACAACATATGAAAAGACCTCTGTTTAAACAGAATCCACACACACTATTCTTGATCTCGCTCCACTCAGTCCTCTCTCTCCCTCATTACATTTTTCCCTTCCTTTTATCAACCGAATATTACTCTAACTGTGCTTAACAACTCAATCTCTATTTTTATTCAATCTAATAAGAAATCTCTAATTCCTAGCTCTACCACACACCTTATGCTAACAAATTATCTTTGAACCTAAAATAAGAAAATTTCTAACTATTACAATAATGAAATACAACTCATTTCTTGAGAGATCCAACCCTCTCAGTAAAACTGACTTTTGACCAATCAGGTCAATGAAATTCAACTTGTTTAGCCACAACATGTGAACAAACTTTCACATTGCTGGCAAAGTCCGGATGCTCCTGCATCAAACTCCCGGGGAAGAAAAGAATCGTCCTTCAAACTTTCAGGACTTACTCCATACTTCTGCAATTCTGTTGTTGTCAACCAGCTAGCATCCTCCATTGGTTTTCCTTTCCATTTGACTATATATTGGAAATAAGTCTGTCCTCTGGTTCTTTTGGATACTCTTTTCTCCAAAACAACTTCCACTTCTTTCTTAGCTGTCTTTGGCATTTGTTCTTCCCAGTTCACAGTTTGAGCTTCATCTCCTGTAGGTTCCTCCTGCAGCTCTGTCTCTGCCTCTTTGTATGGATACAAATCTGCAACATTGAAGATAGGCGATATTCCAATCCCTTATGGCAACTCAATTTCATATGCATTAGTTGAAATTTTTCTTACAATTCTACATGATCCTATCTTTTTCATTTCAGTTTATTGTAAGTCTTAGAAGGAAATCTTTCTTTTCTAAAATATACCATTACTAAATCTCCCACTTGGAATTCTTTCTCTCTTCTTTTCATATCTACCCTCTCTTTGTATTTTCTGCTGCTTTCCTGTAATCTGCCTTTGATATCTTCTTGTAGTCTCTACGTCTGTTCTGCAAACTCTTCATCTTTTGCACTTCTTGTCTCCTGTTTACCCAAATCTCTGAGCTCATACACACCTCTTGGATTCATTCCAAAAACAATATTAAATGGACTCATTCCAGTACTTCGGTTTGGAGTATCATTATAAGCAAATTCAGCATGAGCTAGTGCTAAATCCCACTGCTTAGGATTTTGATACACTAAACTTAATATGTTTCCCAAGCTTCTGTTTACAAATTCGGCTATCCATCTGTTTGAGGATGGTATGCTAAACTAAAATTAAGGTTAGCTCCCAATTTCTTCCAAAGAGTTCTCCAAAAATGCCCTACAAACTTTGTATCTCTATCATACACAATACTTACAGCCAATCCATGTAATCTTACAATTTCTGAAAAAAATAGATTAGCTATATGTAATGCATCACTAGTTTTCCTACAAGCAATTAAATGCACCATCTTGGAAAATATATCTATTACAACATAAATGGAATCATTCCCTCTCCGGGTTTTTGGTAATCCCAAAATAAAATCCATGCTAACTGCATCCCACGGTCGATCTGGTATTGGCAATGGCTGATACAATCCTGTATTCTGGCTCCTTCCTTTAGCATGCTGACATATCCTGCACTTCTCAACAAATTTCTTAACATCAATCTACATTTTTGGCCAATAATAAAAAGAATTCACATGAGCAAAGGTTTTATCTTGTCCAAAGTGACCAAATAATCCTCCACTATGTTTCTCCTTGATTATGTTTTCCCTCATAGAACATTTGGGAATACACAACTTGTTGCTTTTAAACAATAAGCCTCCTTGAATGAGATAGTCTAACCACTGAATTCTGTTATCAACTATTGGATTCTAAACTGTTGCATATATATCTTTGAAATGTACATCATCTTTGTACATTTCTTTTTTTTTGTAAGCAGAGGTAGTATCTTCCTTTTCTATTCATAATGATCAGTTGAAACAAATACAGTGGCCTCAACTGGCCCAATAGGGAAACCCAATTTGTTGGCCACCTTATTTTTCTATAAGCCATCCAAAAACAAAATTTAACCAGTCTTTCCATCCAAGCTATGTGCACGGTGCATTTAAAAACACTTAACATACTAAAAACTAACATATAAACATCTGAAAAAAAGAGCTATCTGTAAAAAAATCAGAATAAATTGGGAAGGATAACTCCTTCCGATCTTTAGTGACTAAATCTGCGTTAACTGGAGTTGCCATGGAATCATTGGGTGCTTGAGACATCTGTATCAACCTCTACACCATCTTTGTACATTTCAATCATTTCCTCAAATCCTACAACACCCATTTTGAATTCTTGCACAATAAAACTTACCCTACTCAATGCATCTGCAACTTTATTTGACTTACCACTCTTGTGTTTTATCACAAAAGTAAAACTTTGCAAAAATTCTACCCACTTGGCATATTTCTGGTTCAACTTCGGCTAGTTATTGATGAACTGTAAGGCATGATTGTTCGAATACAATATGAATTCTTTTGGTAGCAAATAACGTCTCCATTTCTTCAAGGCTTGTACAATAGCGTAAAACTCTTTATCGTAAGAAGAATATTTCTTCCTTGCTTCATTCAATTTCTCACTGAAGTACGCTATCGGTCTTTGTTCTTGACTCAGAACTGTGCCAATTGCAACTCCACTAGCATCTGTTACAACTTGAAATACTTTTTCAAAATCACGCAAAGCTAAAATTGGTTCCTTTGTGATTTTCTTCTTCAGCAATTTAAAATTTCTGTCTGCTGCTTCTGTCGACTTGAACGACTGATTGATCTCCTTAATTGTTTCAAGAATTGGTGCACAAATCTGACTAAAGCCTTTGATAAATTTTCTGTAAAAACGTGCAAGACCATGAAAGCTTCTTACCTCAAATATATTTTTGGGAATAGGCCAATTCGAAATTGCTTGGACTTTCTCTAGATCCATTTTCAATCCTTCTTTAGAAACTACAAATCCCAAGAAAATCAATTCTTCCTCCATGAAACTATATTTCTTCAGATTTATCAGTAGTTTCTCTTTTTGCAGAGTTCTTAGAACCAACTTAAGATGCTCTAGATGTTCTTATTTACTTTTACTAAGACTAGAATATCATCAAGATAAACAATAAAAAACTTGTCTGCATATTCCTTTAAAACTTCATTCATCAATCTCATGAATGTGCTAGGTGCATTAGTGCGTCCAAAAGGCATCACTAACCACTCATACAACCCACTGTTTGTTTTAAATGCAGTCTTCCATTCATCGCCTTCTCGAATTCTTATTTGATGATATCTACTCTTCAAATCTATTTTAGTAAAATATTTGGATCCACTCAAACAATTTATTAAATCATCCATGTGTGGCAAAGGAAATCTATACCTGATTGTGATCTTGTTTATAGCTCTGGAATCTGTGCACATACACTACTCTCCTCCTTTCTTTGGACTGAGTACTGTTGGTACAACACATGGACTAAGACTTTCTCTGATTAGCCCCTTATCCATCAGCTCTTGCACTTGTCTTCCAATTTCTGCATTCCCTTGAGAAGTTAATCTGTATGCAACTTTATTTGGCAAACTTGCTCCTGGTATTAGATTAATATGATGACTAAAACTCCTGATTGGTGGCAACGCATTTGGAAACTCATCCACAATAATATCAACAAAATCATTCAACAAAGTTTTGATCTCTTGAGGTAAATCATCTAAGTTTGTGGAAGTCAAAATTATCTTAGGTCTCCTTATGACAACAAAATGCATTTCTTCACCTTTTTCAACCTCTTGTAACAACTCCTTCCCACTCATCAACATAACACTACTTCCAGGCGTTCCTTTTCCAGCGTCGTCCTTCAATGGCAACAATGTATGTTTAGTTCCATACTTCTCTAGAGTATAAGTGTTTCTCCTCCCATCATGAATAGATTTTCGATCAAATTGCCACAGTCTTCCCAGTGATACATGGCATATATCCATGGGCATTACATCACATAATATCACATCTTTATATGTACCAATTTGTATCTCAACCTTGCATTGTTCTGTCACAATAATCTGATGTCCCTTCTATAACCATGACACTCTGTAAGGAGTAGGGTGTATTGTCTTTACTAGTTTGAGCTTTCCACCATCTCTGTAGAAACAAGGTTATCAATGCTTCCACTGTCAATTATTACTTTACAACACTTACCTTTTGATTTACAGGTAGTTCTAAATAAATTCTTCCTCTGCGTTGGTTCTTCAATCTCCTTCTCTGTCTTAAGCAAAGTCCTTCTTAATAATAGGGATTCTCCTACTTCAAGGGATTCTTCCTTTTCCATAAGTCAAGGTGGTTCTGGCTTTGCCTTAGCCACATTCGCGAGGAAAGTCCCACGACACATGTCCTCAGCCTCTTCCTATGGGCACAAATCTTCCTCTGTTAAATTGTCCCCTCTGTGGTGGTGTGCTACTTGAGCTGCTTGCTTCATGCTGATGCTGTTGTGCCCTTGGTCTGGTAGTTCCTCTACCTCTTACTAAGCTTCTTCCTCTATTCCTCTGATTATGTTTTCTCAACATCTTCTCTTCTGCCTTCAAACTTGCTTGATAGGCATCTTCAATAGCCTTCAGACTCAACAAACTGATCTCATCCTGGATGTCATGCCTTAAGCCATTGATATATCTAGCTACCTTCTCCATGTCATCTTCTACGTGTCCTTCTTGAATAATCAATCTATAAAACTCTTACGTGTATTCCTTAACAAACATTCCTTTTTGTCTTAAATTTTGCAATTGTTTGAAAAGATTTAACTGATAATCTTTAGGCATAAATTTGGCTTTCATTTTACTCACCATTTTTTCCCATTGCTTGATCTTGGACTTTCCTTTCCTCGTTCTAGATGTTTGTAGCTCATCCCACTAGATAGCTGCATGACCCTTAAATCTGGTAACTGCAAATTTCACCTTCTTTTTGTCGTAAGCTTCCTCTTCATAGTCAAAATATTTGTCCAATGAATTGATCTAATCCATTAGCTCTTCTGCATTGAGACTCCCTTCATACATAGGAATTTCCATATTTGGTTTTCCTCCTACTTTCGCCAACATCTTAATAACTTTGGTAGTTTCATTGTCCTCCTCTTCTTCTTCCTCAAAATATTCTTTTTTACTACTGTCAGCTCCTTCATCAGGTATTCTTCTCTAAGCAGTCTCAATTGTTTCCATTCTCATACGTAGACTTCGGATCTCCTCTAACAGAACTTCATTTGCTCCAAGTCTTCCTCGACCAATGCCAACTCCTCTCCTTGGTGGCATTTTTGTTGCAATCAACCTTAACTTCTGCTATGATACCATGAATGACGCAGGCGGACACAGTGGCTTAATAAACCCCAACAATCACCCCGTGGTTCACCCTTTCTTTACAATTTTGCCTTTTGCTTTTAGAACTGGAGTGCCTTTGGAACAAGGCCAAAACAATGCTTTTCCCCTTTATAAATAGAAAGGTTCGTGATTCACCGCAAATCACGATCTAAATGAACTAACAATCCAGATTAAATCACAAGTCGCAAGTCACCGATGTAATGCTCTCCCTTTTTAAAATTCCCGATGCGATTTATCACACTGATAGCTATCGGCAATCGCTGCTTCCCCCAGCTTAAGGCCTTGTCCCTCCCACTCAATGCTCCGATGCAATATATCGGCAGTGGCTAATCGTAACTCGTGAAGACTTGGGATCCGCATTCCTCTTAAACAAACTTGTGACACAATTGAGATCCAGGGACCCGATAAAGTTTAAAAGCTTCTATCTATAATATTTCAAGTCCGGATTTCAGATCTACTCTATGTTTTTCACTGATTCTTAGTGCAAATCATATTTTCGCTTGCAGGACCAAACCATGCCAAATAACTTTGCCAATCCGATATCGGTGATCTAACGACTGTGATTTAAAGCAACAACAACTAATGTTATTTATATAAAATGCCTCTGTCTTTGATTAATCCGGTGATTTATACCATGAAACATAAACAAGCAAAGGGATGATCAACTTTGATAATACAAAGAATGAAAGCAAAATGGGAATTTCGACAGGCTAGATGTACGATCACACACGACATCAATTTAGCAATATAAAGAGTTACAGAGTCTCGGACTTGGCCTGATTACAACATATGAAAAGACCTTTGTTTCAATGGAATCCACACACACTATTCTTGCTCTCACTCCACTCAATCCTCTCTCTCCCTCATTACATTTTTCCATTCCTTTTATCAATCAAAGATTTCTCTAATTGTGCTTAACAACTCAATCTCTATTTTTAATCAATCTAACAACAAATCTCTAATTCCTAGCTCTACCACACACCTTATGCTAACAACTTATATTTGAACCTAAAATAAGACAATTTCTAACTATTACAACAATGAAATACAACTCATTTCTTGAGGGATCCAACCCTCTCAGTAAAACTGACTTTTGACCAATCAGGTCAATGAAATTCAACTTGTTTAGCCACAACATGTGAACAAACTTTGACATTGTTGGCTAAGTCCGGATGCTACTGCATCAGAAACATTTTCTAGGTCTTGGAGATCTTGTGTTCCTTAGCCTCTTAGACACCATAGAGACTAGAATACCTGTCCGCTTCTACCAAAAAGTAACACTCCCTCTTGGTGAGGAAGGTGCTCTCCACTAATCACATCTTATCCCTGAAGAAGACAAACTTTGCCTTGCCCAAGGCCTTTGTGAGTATATTTGCAACCCTGTGATTTGTGGGAACATGTTATAGTTGAATTGATCCACATTGCACACAATATTTGATGAAGTGGTACCATATGTCGATATGCTTCGACCTATGATCAAACACTGGATTCTCAAAGATCTTGATGCAAATTTGATTGTCAAAGTAGATACTGGTTGAATCCAATCGCTGACCAAAAAAATCCACTAGAAGCTTCCAAAGCCAAATGGCTTCGCATGTGGCCATGCTTGCTGCCATGTATTCTTTCTCTGTAGAACTCAGTTCCATGAACTTCTACTTCCTGTTGCACTAAGAGACAACCCCTAATCCAATATTGAAGCAACACCCTGAGATGCTTTTCTGATCCACTGAACTGCTTCCCCAATTTGCATGTATATGTATGTATGTATGTATGTATATATCCACATAAACTGACACCAACACCTCGATTATATGTCAACCCATACTCAATTATGCCATAAAAATATCTTAAAATGTGTCTTGTTGTTGTCTAATTCACTCTCTTATGTTCCACATGAATTGACTAAGAGTGTTGACCGGGAACCATATGTTTAGCCTTGTGTTGATCAAATACATGAGTGAAGCAATGAGATTCTCCAATTAGTAATCATAGGTGTGGACATGGGTCTATAGTCTAACATCCTGAACCTCTTCATGATCTCCAGAGTGTATCTCCCTTGCCCAAGGAAGATCTCCCCATCCGTTACCATACCTCCAAGCCTAGTAAGTAATGCATCACCCAAAATCCTTCATCTCAAATTATGCTACCAGATCCCTCTTGTTGTCCTCTATGAGCCCTAATGACCCTGTTTATAAGAGATCATCCACATACAAAACTAGGTTGAGTGACTCACCTCCGACCATAAAACAATAAAGATTGGAGTCTACTTTTCTCTTTACAAAGCCCATCTACCGCAAGTAGTTTTCAATCCGACCATACAGTGCCCTGGGAGCTTGTTTGAGCTCGTATAGTGCTCTATTTAGCCTGCAAATTTTTGTGCCAATCTCATGTGTCTCAAAACCCTTCAATTGTTTGATATACACCTCCTCATCTATCACCTCATTCAAGAAAGTTGCCTTGATATCCATATGGTGAATCCACCATATCATTTGTGTTGCTAGAGATATCAAGACTTGGGAGAAGGTATATCTAGCCACTGGTATGAAGGTCTCCGCATAATCAATCCCTTCTTTTTGCGCGTACCCTTTTGCCACGAACCTAGCCTTGTACTTATCTACACTACCATCTACAACATACTTGATCTTGTAGATCCATCTAGAGCCAACCACTTCCCTATCCATTAGTCTAGGCATCACTTATCATACATCATTGATCATGATGGAGTTGTACTCCTCCACCATGGCATCCTGCTACACTTGGTGTTGTGTAGCATCCTCATAGCTAGAAGGCTCTCTATCAATGACCTCTGTCACCAACACATTATACCTGTCTAGTTGTTTATGCTCCCTCTTGATCATCACATGAGTTCCCACAAAATTCTATGCATCCTTTAGTGTCTAACAAACTTCTTTATTGGTTCTACCATTGGTGCTAGGTGGAGTTTCCAGTTCCTCATCCTACCCTTGCTGCTCCATCCACTATGAACTCGTTGCAACACTTACACCTGATATAGTGCTCATACTAGTAACCGTACTCATGCTCTACTATCCCTACGACTAACCCTAATACTGCTGCTAACCCCTTAGAGATTTTGCTGGCTCACTTTGATCACCTGCTGACAACTCGTGAGATCTCTTGAAGGCTTTCTCCTAATGGAACTTCACATCTCGTCTCACAATGTTCCTCTTGTTTCTTGAAACAGAGATCCTGTATGCCTTAAATGTTTTTTTGTATCCAAAAAAAAATCCCTTCTCTACAGTCTGATCAAGTTTGGTGCATTTTTGATTTGGTACATGACAACAAGTTATACTGCTAAAGATCCTGAAGTGACCAATCTCCAGCATCTTCCCTGTGAAGACCTCCTCTAGTGTTGTCTTCCCCAATGCTTTGTGAGGAATTTTATTCTGTATGTACACCGTTTTGATACATGCCTCCTTCCATAGGAACTTGGGCATATCTTGGTCATACAAGATAGCCTTCGCTTCACCAATAATCATCTTCTTCTTTTGCTCTGCTACTCCATTTCTTTATGGATTATATGGAGTTGTCCACTCCCTCTTGATGCCCTCCTTTGCAAAAAAATCTTTGATGTCACTATCTGTGTACTCTCCTCCATTATCTATATGAATCACCTTGATTCTTTCCCCTATCATGTTCTCCACATGAACTTTAAACTCTTGGAAGTGACTAAAGACCTCATCCTTAGTCTTAGAAAAATAGATCCAGGTCTCTCTGGACTAGCCATAATGAAGGTCATGAAATAAATGTACCCTTAGAGAGATCTGTTGGACACAGGGCCACAAATATTTGAATGTACAAGTTGCAACACACCATTAGCTCTATTGTCACTTCTTGGGAACACTACCTTAGTGAACTTCCCAAGCATGCACCCCTTGCACACATCATCATATTTTGTGCTTAATTATAGAACACCAATCATAGTCTCCTTAAGCATCTTAAGTTCTCCATGGTTTAAATTTATTATCCTATTATCCCACAATTAACCTAAGTCTCTATCACTGTTACGGTTGTTGCTAACTAGTGCATTTGGAGAATCAATATACAACTTGTAAAGCTTGTTGCTTCAAACTCCAATTTGTTTGACCTTCTTCCAACTCTTGTGTTTAATGAAGACCTTATTCCCTATGAAGTAGACATCATATACCTTATCTTGTAGTACATAAATGGAAATTAGTTTCATACCCAAACCTCGCACATGCAACACATCTGAAACATTGGTGCACTTGCCTGACTCCCTCTAAATATTGATGGTTCCTCTCCTGAATATAATACACTTTTATTTCTCATATGAATCTAGAAATCCTCCTCCTTGTAGTTGGAGAAGTAATCTCCAACCCCTATCATATGTGTTGATGCTCCATTGTCTATGTACTAAACACTTGTGGACGTAGAGCTAGTGAGGCAAGCTATGAGATTGACTTCATCTTCCAATATGGAAGACATATCCAGATTGCCTTGATATATGAATTCTTCTGCGGACATATATTGAAAATATACGAACTCACCTACACTAGAGAAATTAATAAATAAGGTTATAGAACCCCGTGTACTTTCTCTTCTAGGCCCTATGCTGATTTACTCCTGCAAAATTCTTTTGCGGAAAACCCTTTGTGCTAGATCTGCTATGATACCATGTGAAATTTCCACAAATGCAGTAACTAGAAATTTATCTCCTAACTTATGGAGTTTATTTGTCTTCAGAAATATTACGAAAAATAACGTTAAATTCACTACTGCAATTCTTCACAAAAGTAAATACTAAAACTAAGAAAATAATTCACACACATAAAATTGGACACTAATATTTTTGGACAATTATCCCTTGAAGAACCCTAAAGGCAAAACAAGTGCAATAGATGAGGGTTTATATTAATAATTCTTTAAAAAAAATAGATAATACAATGTCTTGCCTATTCACTGGCAAGGCTTCCAACAAATTTATCTCACTAGAAAAACAATTGGGAATTCCCTTTTCTCTCTAGCAAATCAATTCAGCCTTCTCCTAGCCAACTCACACTCCTCTTTAGCATTCACACTACTACCTAGAAATATGCACTGGTGACTCTGGAAAATTTGCATATCCTCTAGAATAACTTTCCTACAAGTTGAATTTCCTCCCTTTGCCTCTCTAGGCTACTCTCACCTCCTTTGGCGATTCTCCCGACAACTGGAAGTGGAAATAATGCTCCTACTACACACAACGAGTAAAATTGCTACTCACACAAGTTGTTTCAGCCTCATCTGCTAGTAATCTCAACCTCCCTTCCTATCACTGGAGTGATAGAAACCTCCTCAGAATTTCTTCAAAAATTCTCATTGTTGAAAACCCCACTGCTGGTCTCCCTCTACTTCAATTGTGCCCTTGTTGAATCACTGCAACTGGATAAGTCGAATTGCTTGAACTGTCTCTCTAACCCCATCAACTTTCTCTTGATAATCTCTTGTTGGATTCTCAATGACCATGATGACATCTCAATCGATGGCTAAGATCATCTTGACTCCATCAACTCACTTTTTTGCAAGTCTCTAGAGAAAAATTGATTTCCTCAATTAATCCAATTTAATTAGCCAACTTTCCTAAGTTAGACATGGGAAATATTTAATTATTAGCTAATTAATCTAACTGAGGTGTTTGTAAGGCTTTTCTTGCAAAACCTTTTCTGGGTTTTGGAGATCTTGTGTTCCTTACCCTCTTAGACACCATAGATAATAGAACACCAGTCTGTTGCTATAAAAACTAACACAACTTATAAACTGTATAATTTAAAGATCAAGCTCCTTAACATTGTCGCTTACAAACTTTTAGCAGACTGCATTTTCTGGGCTCTTCATAGGTTTGTATTCCCAAATTTCATCTTTGCCATCCAAACATCCAACATTGTAATTGTTGACTATTTGCATGGAAACCTTATGCAACAAAGTCCTTTGATTTCGTGGACTTCAATATACATTATTTATGTTTCATATACAATGATAACATTCACCCTTGGAATGTCAGTTAAGAATATAAATAAACCTGTGATGATTTGAAATAGAATAAACTTACTGATGTGATCCATTTTCATAGTTCACAAAGTCTCATATGTTCCCAATCAATATACTTCTTAGGATAATTAATTCGACCATCATTCCTCTTTAATATGATGGATGAAACAATTTCCCTTTGATAATGTAATTTGTGTAGGAATTTACAGGGTAAGTTCCTCAGACAGAACACCAGAAGGACACCGCTCACAAACAGATCACAGATCAATACACCAGTATTTTGACGTGGTTAAAACCCTCAGAGAGGGAAACAGTCCACGGCCTGCGCCAACGTGGCTACTACAGGCAATTTATTAATAAAAGAATGAAAATTTACATAAGCTTCTCTCATGCACGGTTAACCTACAAATGACCCTCCATGCGCTTTAAATAGAATTCATGGACCAATCGGGTGTCAAGCCACGGATCAAGTGTCGGTAATACCGAGGAGAGAATGAACCGTCGGATCACTACATATCGTGACTGTCGGATTGTAAGTTACAAAATGTACAACGGTAAAGAAACACACTTTACCTAACTCTATACTAGACCAAGTTGAACTTAACTATTCCTATGTGTCGGAATATCCTAACAATTTGGTCTGAGGGAAAATTTGATTTTAGAGACATTATTCTAATCCCCTTTTTCATGATATTTTGCAAATAAAATTCAACACTTTTGACTAAGACACTTTGGACTGAGGTACTGAGATACTTTGGTCTCTTCTGCGGCCTAATCTAGAGGCCCTTCAACCCCATAATAGATGGATTGAGGCCTCTCTTGGTCCCTATTAGGATTGCGACCTAATCTAAGGCTTATGTTCACAAGATTTAGTTCATGTAGGAAGGATTCATCCTTCTTTTATAATCAAACAAATAGTCTTCCTTGATCTCAATTAATTCGAATTCTCTAAGGTTTCTCTTTTACCCAAGCTCTAATACCATGTTGATTTTCTAGATTTCCTAGACTGATAATTACTTCCAATGATTTTATCCATTAATTTATCTTATATTCATCATCAAGCAATTACATATAGAAAATCTTCAACAATAAATAATAATGCCAATAAGATCAAGAAGAGACCCAAATAAGAGGACAAAAAATTTACCTTGGGAAAACCCACATGGGTGAAAAATGCATCAACCTTTTCCTTAAAGATTTTTTTTTCCATTCAACAAAGAATACATTTGTTCTTTAAATTCAAAATAAGAAATAATAATAATCAGAATCAAACCTAGGTAAAGGCTAGTCAAATTTCATAAGAGTAGCCTCAATAAGCCTAAGAATTTTTGGTCTTCTCTACATTATAATTTTTTCCTTATGTGCCTTAGAAATCCATCTTTGGTTGGCCTCAGATTCATGCTTTATTGGCTCAAAATTCTTACTTATAAGATGCTTGTTGTGATCCAAAAATTTTCCCAAATGGAGAAGACAAGTGGCCTATTTATAGTGATCAAAAGTGCCCCAAACAGTCTGATTTTTGGGCTGGGATGACATGAGCATATTGGGGCCGACATTACACTTTGGAGGAGAAAAATCACAATTTTGAAATTCAATTTTTTCTTCTTATGAAGCTAACTTGAAGTATAATTCGTATTTGTCAATTTTTTTTTTGGAGGGCTAATAAAATCTATGAAGACTGATTGAAGCTACAAAAATCCACCATATTCCGTGTTTCTTTCTTATTGAATAGCACAACCAAACAATAATGAATATCATTGGTTACTGTACAATGGCTACAATAACCATATGATAGGTAATAAATATGTTTTTTCATGTTTTTATGAGACAATTAAATCTCAGATTAGATTGGGTGATGATCATCTTGTTAATTCCTTAGGCAAAGATACTATTACGGTTGTGAATAAGAAAAATGAAAAGAATGACATTCTTGATGCCTATTATGTACAAATTTTGAAACACAATCTATTAACTTCAAGGCAAATGAGTGAAAATGGTTTTGAAGTTAAATTTAAAGGTCCTACGTGCACAATTATTAACAAGCCACCTAGTCAAAGAGTCATAACAAGGATCCAAATGACCAAAAATAGGATGTTTCCTCTAGCCATGAGAAATGTCAAACAATAATTATCATATGCTAAGTTTGTAACAAGTTCTAATGAAAATGTGCATGTCATCTTAGATATGTCCATTTAGATTTTAATAGTCTTGATAATTTGCAAAAGAAGTCTATCGTCATAGGTATGCCTGTGATAGATTTCCATCATAATCCATGTGAAAGTTACATCCTTTCCAAAGACCAAAGAAACATATTTCCAAATGATGCCAACTATAGAGCCCAAAGTTCACTTGAGCTAGTACACACATACCTGTGTGGTCCAATGGAAATCGAGTCAATAGGAGGATGTTTTTACTTTCTAACCTTTATTTATGATGTCAACAAAATGACATGGGTCTTCTTCATAAAAAATAAATCCGACACATTTGAAAAAATCAAGCAATTGAAAGCCATTGTAGAGAAGCGAAGTGGAAAGCAAATTAAAGTATTAAGATCAGATGAAGGAGGTAAATATGATTCCATAGGATTTCAACATATTGCATGGATCAAGGTATCAAAGGGAAATCTACAATAAGGTACACTCTACGAAGTAGAAAAAAGGAAAAATTAGACCATCATGAATATGGCAAGAATCACGTTGAAGGGAAAGAATTTTCCAAATGACTATTCGGCAAAAGAAATTGTGCACTCAATTTATATTTTGAACATGTCTCCAACTAAAAGTGTTAATGATAGAGTTCCTTTAGAAGCTTGGATTGGTATGAAGATAAGTGTATCACACTTGAGAATCTTTAGTTGTGTAGCCTATGCATATGTTATAGAAGAAATGAGAAGGAAATTATATGAAAACAATTAAAAATGCATATTTGTTGGTTACAATGAAGAATCCAAGGCTTATAAATTGTACAATCATGTCACCAAGAAAGTAATTATTTCAAGAGATGTTAAATTCTTTCAAGTTTAAGCATGGAAGGATCAAGATAGTAGAGCAAATAGTAAACAAGTTTCTCCATACGCATTCGAGCCAAGTAAAGTAATAGAAGTGGAACAACCAATACAAGGACTACCACAACTACAAGTTCCAGATGAAGGGGAGAACCATGGAGGATAAAATGCACATAATCCATCCTCAAACAATGAATCTGATCCCACCATTCCACAAAAAACAAGTAGTTTTAGAAAAAATTATGAACAACCAGATAATGAATAAGTACATTTTGCCTTGCTATCTTGCTTGCCAACAAATTTTGAAGAAGTAAGCAAAAAGAAAGAATTGGTTGAAAATAATGAAGAAATTGCAATAATAGAGAATAATGACACATGGAGTCTTGTAGATCTATCAATAGGAAAAACATGCATTGGAGTGAAATGGGTCTATAAGACCAAGTTTAATGAAAAAGGGAAAATTGGAAATCATAAAGCGAAAGGCTTTACATAGTAGCCTGCAACAGATTATGAAGGAACATTTTCCCCAATATCAAGGCTGGATAATGTCAGAACAATGTTATAAATAGAAAAAATAAATCATTAGCTAGTTTACCAAACGGATGTTAAATCAACATTTTTAAATGGGATATTAAAGGAGGAAGTTTATGTAGTCAACCTTTAGGATATGAAGTTAAGGGTTGAGAGTTGAAAGTTTACAAGTTAAAAAAGGATTTGTATGGTTTAAAACAAGTCTCAGATCATGGTACAACATAATTGATTCTTATATGCTAAATGAAGGATTCAAATGCAACACTAATGAAACCAATCTCTATATTAAAAAATATATACAAGGTGATATTTTGTTTGTTTTCATTTATTTTGATCATATGATTTATACAAGAAATTTGCATCTTGAAGATTTTCAAACAACTATAGAAAAGGAATTTGAGATGACACATTTAAGTCATATGAAATATTCTCTTAGAATAGAAGTTGAACAATTTGAAAAGGGAATTTGCATTTGTCAAAGAAGTATGCAAGGGAAATTTTGATGTGTCTTAGGATGAGCGAATGCAACCTAGGAACCAAGTTAAGCAAAGATAACAATAGTTTAGTAGTTCATTCCACTTTGTACAAGAAGCTAGTAGGAAGCCTAATACATCTCACGGTAACAAGGCTTGACATAATGTATCTAGACAAACTTATATTCAGGTTTATACAGTCACCAAAAGAAGCATTTTTGGAAAGCAGGAAAATGGATTTTAAGATATATTGTAACAATAATGTAGTATGGAATTTTATACACTAATTTGAAAGACAACCATCTTGTTGGTTACACAGATAGTGTTTTGGTAGGAATTATTATGACATGAAGAGTACCTTAGGATATGCATTTCACAAAGGTACATGATTGATTTCAGGGGAATCCAAGAAGAAACACATTATCTCCATTTCATCAACAAAAGCAGAGTATGTAGTAGCAACATGAGCATCATGCCAAGAAGTTTGGTTAAGAAGATTGATAGGCAACCTTGAGCCTGAAGAGAAGAAGGAAACAACCCCTATTTTATGTGATAATAACTAAGCTATTGCACTTTCTAGAAAAAATGTGTTTCACCGCAAAAGTAAACACATTGAAAGAGCTAGTCAACAATGGTGAAGTCAATATTTAGTTTTGTACTTCCAAAAATCATTTGGTAGGCATCTTTACAAAGCCATTAGCAAAAGAAAAATTTCAAAGACAACACTTAGGAATTTTTTGTGCTAAAAATTGTAATGAAGATGAAGCCAACATAAGGAGTGTTGAATGCAATTTTTGACCACATCTTCCAACTATTAGGTAGTTTACTTAGTCAATAGTTTTGGTAGTGTAATTCATTAAAAAAATTCAATCCACAAGTAGTAATTTGCAATAATGAGTTAGACCATACTAAAAAAGGTGTCAGATTGAGTCAACCAAGTAGTTTTATATGTTCTCTATGTAACCAATTTTTTTTGTGGTGTGCCGAAGTGGTATCTTAATGTGAGAAGAGCTCTAAAGCTCCATTAGTTTTTCAATCAATGTAACTTTGTGTTTTACTATGTTTTTTCATCTTCCTCTTAAATTTCGGCATTGTAGCAAGTTTTAATAAAAGATTCAATGCTTGAGCCAAGAATTAAACAAGACTTTCAATTTGTACATCCATCATTAATAATAAAACTAACATTAAGGATACTTTAACAAACCTAAGATCGAATTGCCAATAAGAAGTTAAGCATGATAACTATTATGGTGAAGGATGGTTTTGTGACCAGAATAAAAGATTTAGTCCTCAAGCATAGGAGGAGTTGTCCCCCAAGCGCACACCATAATGTTGTTTGTTTCATAAATTGACTTTAGTTATTTCCAAGAAGCCTAAGCCTCTAGTTCTTCCATTTGATCATTTGGAGCCTATGCAACTAATAAATGTGCACACTACAAGGAAGACACTACATATTGGAGGTTTTTGTAAAGGTTTTGAGTGTTGTGATATGGAGCAATACTAAAAAACAAAACAAAAATCTCTACTAAAACCTCAACTATTAATGGTGGAGGTTTTGGAGAGGTATTATGGATTTTCACTATTACTAAAATTCTAGGCAGTGAGAGGTTGTAGCAGATATTTCTGTTTATGATGATAATGGACAACCATCTACTTAAATATATATAATATGCACCAATGCATGGGATATACACATATAGGTGAATATTATTTAATTTTAAATCCCTAATACATACTTTAGATATTGAAAACATTAGGGCACTTTATCAATAATACGTATCAATGCATAATTATTTGACATGCAATGGAGCTTTATAATATATATAATGTACATTGAAGCTTTAAAAATATATAATACACTAATGTATATTATAAATTTTTGAAGCCCTGATGCATATGTTATATAATCACAACACTTATGTATAATATATATAATAGGAACAATAGATATATTACCTTATGCACCATAATGTCTTATGTTAGTTACAATAACAATAATGAGAGCAACAATGGTATAATTGAAGGGAACAATGCCTTTGTTGTCATTAGAAGCAATAATGTTTGTATTAAGTGTATGCGTTATGGATTTGAAAAATACACACCAATGTGTATAGTATGTATGAACCACATTTTTACATTCAAATAAATACAATGCACACATAGGTTTAAATGCAATTTTTTTCCACATTGCAAGTATGCAATGCAACATCTTATTTTATTTTTTTTTACAAAATTTCATTTAATTATAAAGAGTCATATATATCTATATCTATATCTATTATATATATATATATATCTATATATCTATTATATATATCTATATATATATATATATATATCTATATATATATATATATATATATATATATATATATATATATATATATATATATAATATATATATATTATATATATATATATATATTCATTATTGTATTGGATCTATGTTACATGAGTTTTCAAAATGTGGGAACCTGGATGAGTGTCTGGAATGGCCAACATTTTTACCCAAATTTGTAGGAAATGTTAAGTTTGGAGTTGTAATATTATATATTAGAAAGTATTCTAAACTACATTGTATCTAGATAATGATAATTACAATGAAAAAAACTACAACAGATGGTACACTGTGAATATGATTTGGGTAAATAATGATCACATATGAATATTATTGAGTATAGCAATGGCATATGTTATTAACAAATAGCTATATAGATAAATATTACCCATATTAATTAATATTAATCTAGAATAAATATAATATCACAGATGCTTCTTAACCATATGATCATAAAATCACTTGAAAACAACCGTTTAAAATGATTTCCATAATCGATGAATCATGGATTTTCATACAGTTTCTGACAAATCAGAAGTTGTATACAATTTTCCCTAGCATATCATCATGCCTAACCTATAGTTGATCGATAACATTCATATTTCATTATGCAAAAAAAAAATTATAAGCTTCTTGAAGGTACTACTTACGAATGTTCATATCAGATTCATGGTAGATAAACACATCCCACACATATTTGCTAAACTTAATACTAAGAATTGTAATATAATGCCATACTAGAATGTTTTGCCTTCTACTAATGTCTAGACTAGTATTTATTTAAAACAAAATGTAGGTCATTCCTGAACTATTTTGTCTCTAGTAATGCCTCAAATTTTAATATTTATATTTTATTTCAATCAAATTGGAGGTCAATCTAAGACAACTCCTGCCTCTTGTTGTCTAGTGGAATCCTTATATAGTATATGCTATACAATATTACACTTTACTATGATAGTATATTCAAGTATTCAACAAGTTACAAGTTACAAAATTCAACCATTGGTCTCTATAACTAAAGCTTAGGAAAAAACTTCAAACATGTCATAAGCTATTATGATTAGTACCTAATAGACCTCATAGGCAATAAAAAAAGACTACACAATAGAATTTAGAAAACCATACAGTGGAACTTCTAACACCACAATAAATCACATAGTAGAATTTGGTGAACAAGCATATCTTGAAAATTTCAGTCTAAGAAAATGGAAAATGTTGGTACCTACTCATGAATTCACATTTTTATTTTTTCAATTCCAATTTGACCAAACAGTGATAAGACGCCTCAAACCATTTCTCATGATCCATTCCTCACAATGCTCCTCAATACAACCCACTCACATTTGACACTTCAATGTGCCTCAACTCTCACTCAAATTGTGACTATTTAGTACACCTTGTTCCTCCTCACATAAGACTTGCAATGATTCTTATTAACGTAATGAATGACAATTTAGCATGATGCTAAATGATTTCAACTGCTAATAAATGTGTATTCTTCGTGATGGGTTAACTATTTAAAGGTAGAAATTAAGGTTTTAAAAATATTTTGTGGTTATTTTTTATTGAGTTGTGGGTTAGGGGGAGAGGGGGGAGGTGAAGAGTGGCAGGTGTGCATGATGATATTGGCACCAAAATAGTGAGAAAACATGCCAAGGATGCAAAAATTTGGGTCCATAAACTAAATTTCTTGTTAGACATGGAGATTTTACAAGCTCCCAATATTGAAAACTCACTTCCAAGTTCTTATTTCCTTAATTCCAAAACTCCCAAGTTCATGGAACCATTACCCCCTAATTGGGGATGTTTTTTATTCTTTCGCAAGCTCCCAAAAACATCAAAATGGCGAGAACAAGTTTTGAAGATGTTAATGGTGTTTCCCATGAAACTAAGGTTTGTATATAATCATTATATGAATGTGTTGTGTTCTAATTACACTTTTTTCCATCCGAACAATGTAAATCATCCACTTATTTAATATGCAATGTAACATTTGTGACTCTACATAATGCACTAGAATATAAAATCTATTTTATTACACCATCTATTTAAAAAATTCTTTCAAAAGTCTACTTGAATTTCAAATGTTACATGATTTCCAAACTTTATTTAAATACTGTATACATGTAGTAGTTGTGGTTTTTACTTGAATATAAGGAAAAAAAGGGGATAGCAACAAATAATCAATTTTTAAGATTCTAACTCATGCCATATTGTTCTAAGTTCACTAAATTCCTCCATATTGTTCATAGTGAGTCTAGATTTTATTTATATTTTGATCATTTGATTGAATTTGTGCTACATTTGCATGTGCATTTGAAGAGTTGTTCATTGAATTTTTTAAGATCCTAATTTAGGATCATATTTGGATGCATAGGATATTCCACCTGTTTTCACTCACTGCATTATGAATTTTCATTTGTCGAAAGTGCTAAAGAGAAGTGAAGTTTGAAGCCATATTCCAAGCCACAAAATCTCTCAAAACTAAATCGGACCCTCTCCATTGCATAGTGCTCAGAATAAGCTTTCCAACGGCATATGGAAGTCCGAAAATTGACTTTTGCATCAGAAGATATGGCCTGTTGAAGTTCAGGGGTTTTGTTTCCTTTGAAATGAAGGAGAAGATCGTATCAAAGGTTTGGGAGCACATATCAAATCGCAATCAGAGTTTTCTAAAGCAGAAGCAAGAGAGGTCAAAGACAACGTGTGATCAACAATCGTTGATATTAACAATTGGCGGTCGGAGGTCCATGTTGCATAGTATATCAGATATATTGGATATTGAAGGTTCCAGTGACAGGGCATATCGACGATCACACATCAGGGTCACATCGCATATCGACACATCACATGTAAAAGCTATGATGTATCACAGGTTGCAACAATAAAGCAATATCGATGATTAGCGACCAATGATCAGTCATATTGGCGAATCGGCGTGTCGGTGGGGTGACAACTATAAAATGTTACGATATCGCAAGTTGTGATATGTTAGTGTTAAAGCACTGGGAGGGACCAATTTCGATTAACAAAGAAATTAAACGCAAAACCAAGTGTAGGAATGCCTTTTCTCTCTCCTCTAGGGCGCCACATGGTAGAATACTATTGGTCCCGATAAAGCCACGTGCAATCTGACATCATCATGACATGGCAGTATGGAGGACGCGTGGCATGCATATTTGGCATTTTCAGGGGTCTTATGGGGGCATATCCAGGTGACATGTTTCACCACTCAATAAGCGACACGTGGCACTGATGACATCATCGATCGGAAATCAACGATCGGTGGTAGCAACGCATTGTGCATCACAAGGAATTTGCCTATTGTGAACCGCCGATAAAGGGGCTCCGATAAGGGGGTTGGCTCGCGGTCACATAAAGAGTTGAGGAACCAAGGGCTAAGCACTAAAGGGCTATCAGTGAAATTGAAATGTCACAACTCCAAGTTAAACCCTCGATTAAATCATCGATAAGGGAGCTCTGATACAGGGGTTGGCCTGCAGTTACATAAAGAGTTAAAGATCCAAGGGCTAGGGTTGAACACAGAGGGCTAATCGGCGATCAACAAAATTGAAATGTCGCAATTCCAAGTTAAAATCCTTGATTGAAAATCACTGATAAGGGAGCTCCCATGATGTGATAATGAGATCCAAGACATTTATTAAGGTATTATAGACTTATGTGCATGGATTTGCCTATGTTATTTTATGCAATGGATCGATAAGATTGCAAAATACACAGATAAGGAAGCAATAAAGAAGCATAAGAAACTAACACACATAAACACAACAAATTCAATATGGAGTTCACCCAACACTCCTGGGCTACATCTCTTGGTCCAACCTTCAGTGGTGGCCTCTCTATTATGTCTTCAGAACAGAGTTTTACAACAATTTGAGCTCAACCTGAGTCTCAACGCACAACATATACAACAACAAGAGTTTTCTTGAACCTCTCAAGCTTCTGAGTACACAGACTCTCTCAATCACTCCCTGTCTCTGTCTTGCTCTCTCTCTTGGCACTACTTGCCATATTGCTCCCTTTGTTTGCTCTCTATCTATGGCTTTAAAGCCAATCTGGGTTGCTTGTTCCTTTCTCCTTCTTGGTTTTCTGTCTCCCAGCCTCTGTCAGCTCGAATCCCTCTTCTAGCTTTACATAATCATTGCATAACGCATTAAGGGGAGGTGGCCACTTATTTTGCAATCGGGCCTCTGAAACCCCTGCAACAACTGCTCTCTGTTAACACAGAGAAATGTATTCGAAGCTGAGAAAATCCACCAAAAACACTGTGTATCGGACTTCAAAATTCCTTAGATCCAGTCTATACTCATATCGGGTCTGCCTATGAGTCACTATCGCAAGTCGCTTCGACCTTGTCCCTTTGTATTTTAAAAATATGTTAAAACATTGAAAATAACGTAAAAATGGCTTCCTCTAGACTTGAGACAATATACATTTTCATTCCCAAACCCCTTCGGGTTCGGGTTCCATCGCATCGGCACTGTTTCTTTGTATTTCATTAAATAACGAAATATGTGAAAATGCATTGAAAATGCCTTTCTACAGATCTCAAATCTCATGCAATAATGTTTATATATCCATCGAGTCCGACTGATCACATCGCATACATATATGTGTATAAGTCCTGCTCCTCTGTGTAGCTCCGATTGCGATATCGCGATGCGATTAATCGTAATCGCATATCACGATAACCCCGGTCCGATCTATTGTGGTTACCGATTGCGATGTTGCGACGCAACGTGGGCTATCGATCTGTGTGCTTGATCGACGGTCCTCGTTGACTCTGCCAATCGCCATCGCAACTCATATATGATATGCACCGATATCCTCCATCTGCCTGTGCTGATTGCAATTTTCCAATCAGATCTAGATCGTTGATCAGCTAGATCTCACAGCTATTGTGCATTCATTGTTCAAGCCTCCATTTTCACTGTTTTCACTATTTTCTTGTGGTTTTCGCCTCCTGATAGTGTTTTTCCGCATTTTGAAAGGTTTTCTCATGCGATTTTTTTTGTCTTTTAATGATTTTAAATAGATTTTGAAGACTTTAGAGAGTTTTTTGGATCCATTTTGGATCATGCCTTCCCACTGAAAAAGGATTTTGGACCACCAAAAGTTGCTTTCAAGCATCGATCAAGTGAGTATATAGCTCCCTCACTTGCCCAATCTCTATCCATTTTACACTGTTGGGTTTTGAACCTCTGAGTCCAATTCTTAGGTACTCAACATCCCCTCTGCATGTGATTCTTACCTTCCTGACCAGAACTATATCTTCCTGCAACTCATTGAGATATACAAGCAAAAGATCATTAATAGAAGGAAATTGACTTTGCTCTTTGGGATCTTCAATTAATGAAGGTTCAAACAGTCTTAAATTTTCTGCATTTACGATTGAATAGATGTGCATGTAAGCTGGCAAATCAAGGCGGAAAACATTCTCACCAATTTTCTCAAGAATCCTGAAATGCCCATACCTTATTGGCTTCAACTTCTTTCCTTCACCTTTCATTTTGTATTTGCTAATATACAACCAGACTTGATCACCAACTTGAAAGCCATGCTCCATCCGATGCTTATCATGCCTTGCCTTATACTTGGCTTGGCTCTTTTCCAGCTGTTCCTGCACTGCCTGGTGAATTTCTTGGATCTGTTCAATGAACTTTGTTTCTTTGTCCACATCACTATGTCCATCAACTGCTATGTGTTTACTAAAGACAAAATCCAAGGGAGACCTTGGTATGAAACCAAAACAAGTCTCAAAAGGAGATCTTTGTGTCGAAGAATGCTTAGCATGGTTGTAAGCATGTTGCACATAACACAAATGTTCATCCCAAAGCTTGGGATGTTTGCTGCAATAAACCCTGAGCAACTGGATCACTGTCCTGTTGACTACCTCTGTTTGGCCTTCTGTTTGTGGATGAAAGGCTGTGCTCTTCTTCAATCTGGTGTCCATCAATTCCCACAGACTTGACCAAAACTTCCGAACAAATAGGGAATCTCGATCCGATATTATGGAAATGGGTAACCCAAAATGCACCCAGACATGATGAAAGAACAATTTCGTTGTTTGCTCAACTGTAATCTGCTTGTTACAAGGTATTAACATACACATTTTGTTGAACCTATCCACAAGAACATATAAATAGTCATGACCTTTTCTAGATTTTGGCAATCTCCCAATAAAGTCCATGGCAACACTTTCCCAAGGATGAGAAGGGACTGGAGGTGGAGTGTACAAGCCTAATTTTCTATTGCTGGGCTTGCTTTTAGCACACATGGTACACCCCTTAATATATATAGAAACTGTTTCATGCATTCTTGGCCAATAGCGGAATCTTTGCAGCTGTGCAACTGTCTTACACCAAAATGACTTGATATTAGAGAAGTGTGTGCTTCCCGAATTATATTAACTCTTTTAGTTTTTGGAATGCATAGCTTTCCCAAATGATACAAGAGTTTGTCCTTAATATGATAATCCAATTCTTCTACTTGTTTTCCATGACTTAAAGTTGCATATACATCTTTAAAATCTACATTTTGAGCATAGTGTTCAATGTGTCTTTCATGAAATATTGAATTATGCTTAAGTATATTAGATGCATTTATGATTGGTCTAGAGAATATATCTGCAACTTTATTGTGTATGCCTTTCTTATATCTGATGACTAGATGAAATTGTTGTAGAAAACCCATCCACCTATAGTGTCGTGATTGTTGCAACTCAGTTTGTGAGTGTAAATATTGAAGTGGTTGATGATCAATACTTATAACTGTTTCTTTTCCCAATAGGTAATTTTTCCACTTTTTCACACTCTACACTAATGAATACAATTCTTTATCATATGTGGGATAATTAACTACTGCAGAATTAAATGTCTCAGAATGGTAGCATATGGGTTTACCATGCTGCATCAACACTGCTCCCATGGCATAGTCATTGGCATCTATTTCAATCTCAAATGGTCTTTGAAGATCTGGCAATGCTAGTACTGGTGATGTACTAATGTTTTATTTCAAGGTGTCGAAGGCTTTCTGCTGTTTGCCTCCCCACTGAAACACCTTGTTTAATCCTGTTAAAGCATGTAAGGGAGCTACAATTAAGGAAAAGTTAGCAATAAACTCTCCAATACTGTGTTGCTCCTAGGAAGCTTCTAACTTCTGTAGCAGATTTGGGTTTAGGCCAGTTTACAATGACTTCAACCTTAGAGGGATCTATCTTCAATTCACCACCCCTAGAATATGACCCAAATAATTCAAAGATGTTTTGCCAAATTCACATTTTGATAACTTAAAATAGAGATTTTCTTTTTTCAAAACATCTAGAGTCTACTTTACATGCTTCAAATGTTCTTCCCATGTTTGATTGAAATCAAGAATGTCATCCAAATATACAATTACAAAATCATCAATAAAAGGCATGAGTACATCATTAATAACTCTCATGAAAGTGGTAGGAGCATTAGTTAAGCCAAAAGACATAACTAACCATTCATATAGCCCTTGCTTTGTTTTGAAAGCAATGTTCCATGCATCTTGCTCTGCTACTCTGACCTCATGGTAACCACTACGCAAGTCCAACTTGGAAAAGTAAACAATGTCTTTCAGTTGATTGAATAGATAATCCATGTGAGGAAGGGGATAACGATGCTTGATCATTATTTTATTCAGTGCTCTGTAGTCAATGCACATCCTCCACGAACCATATTTCTTTCTCACCAACACGATTGGACATCCACATGGTGATGTGCTTGGCCTTATGAACCCTTTCTCGAGTAGCTCCTGTACCTGCTTCTTGATCTCTGCATTCTCTAAAGTAGATAACTTGTACATTCTGATGTTAGGCAATGGAGCATCTTGCTGCAAATGAATATCATGTACAATTTCCCTTTTGGGTGGCATACCTTTAGGTTCTCGAAATAAGATATCATATTTTGAAACAGCTTTTTCTAAATCAGCTTACTGTTTAGCATCACAACCTTCAAATACATTGGTTTTATCAATTTTATTTTCCTTTACAACCATTAGTAAAAATTGCTTCAATGAATTTACAATTCTTTTCATCTGCCCTGAGTTTATGAGAGTATAATTATTCTTGAGTTTATGAGCTCTTACAATATATTCTATTCCATCTTTAACGAGTTGATACTTATTTTTAGCTCTATAGAAAATGGCTTTTCTGTCATACAAGTAAGGACCCCCTAAAACAGATGGACTAGCCTCTCAAGCTCTGGCGATCTCTAGCGAACCCTCGCGCGCCTGCACCTGCACCTGCTCTCCGGGCCCTGCCTGGTAGGGCTGCTGCCACCCTCTCCGATCTCTCTTTGACCTATTCGTTTCCTCGTCCCTTTCATTGGCCCTTTCACTGCTTCCTGCCCCCCTTGGGGCCCAGCCTGCCTCGCGCTGACCCTCCTTCGCTATCCCTTGTTGGCCATTCATTCTTTGAATGGCCGGGCTCGCTCCTCCCCCTCCAGGCTCTGAGAACCATGAGGAAATTTTTGCTTCTATTTTCTTTGACTCAACCATCTCTAGAACCCATCCCACAGTGACCAAGTTCATTAAAAAACTCGATGAAATCCCCGAGGTGAATCTCCCTCCATCCCTTCCAAGGAAGTCAGCAATCATCCTCGCTGAAAGAGGGCTAGTAGGTCAGTTCACTGGTCTCTGGCCCTCCCCGAGATCAGTCCAGAAATGGGTTGAGCGCAACTGGAGTGTGATGATCCAAGGGAAGATAGCCATCCGATTCTGCAGACGAGGTTATTTCACTTTCCTCTTCGAATCAAAAGAAGACAAGAATCTCATATTCAGAAATGGGCCCTACTTCATGGATTCAAGAGGCTTGTACTTGAACAAATGGACCCCGGACTTCGATCCGGAAATGGATATCCCAAACACTGTTCCAGTTTGGGTCCGGCTCCCTCATTTTCCACTCCACTGCTGGGGAGACGAATCAGTAAAGACAATAGGGAATGCAGTGGGCAAATACATCGACATATCGGAGCCAAGGGAGAACATGCATGCATGCGCAAGGATCTGCGTGGAAGTAGATCTAGGGAAAGGCCTGTCGGAAGCCATCAAGATCAAGGTCGACCAATGGACGCATATCCAACAGCTGGACTATGAGCAGCTCCCCTTCAAATGCAAGGTATGTCACGAGTATGGCCATTTCACCAATAGATGTAGTAAGTCAAAAACAAATGAATCAACTGATAATGAGGAAAATCCTGAAGGCTCCTGGGAACCAGTAAAAAGGAGAAAACCTTCCCACCCCCAAGTCCCTAGCTCTAAAACCCCTTCGGATCCCCTCCCTCACCCTCCTCCCCCTCCTCTCAGCTCAGCTCCCCCCTCAACCTCCAACCTCTTCGTATCCTTGTCCGTAGAAGATCCTTCTTCCCCTCCATCTTCCCCTCGAGCTCCTCCCTCTCCCACCTGCATGATCACTCTCCCTTTCCCTCCTCCAACCACAGATAGAATCCTAACCAGAAACAAAATGAAAGAAGCCAATCAATCCACAGATCCTCCGATAAAGGCTGGTCGAAAGTCAAACAAAGAGCTCAGAGATGAAACAACTGCAAAAGAGATGGCAACAGGAACGCAGCAACCAATGGACTCATACTTAGGCAAGCTGAAAGGAAGTGGAGAAAAGGCAAAGGAGAGGAGTGGTCCTCACCCAACCAATGGTAAATAATGATCTTGGTCTCTTGGAACTGTAGGGGGATGGGCTCTCCCTCAAAACTAAAAGCAATCAGGGATTTATTAAAATAGGAGCAACCGGATCTCCTTCTCATCCAAGAGACCAAAATCTCGGCACAAGACTTTCAACACCAAAGCCAAAACTTCAAAAATTTCACTGGGGTATCAATAGGCTTAGAAGGCGCCTCAGGCAGAATAGGAACAATATGGAACAAGAATAAATGGGAAATCACCAATTCCCAATTTTGCAACCGGTGGATTAGAACGGACCTGAAAAACAAAGGATCTCAGGAAATCTACTACATATACAACATATATGCTCCAAATCACCACAGGGATAAAGGCCACTGCTGTGAAACAATATCCTCAGACCTTCAATCTGTGAAAAACAGGAACATAATTTTTGGGGGAGACCTGAACTTAATAAGAAATGTGGTAGAAAAATTGGGAGGAAACTACCACGCAGACCCTTCGAGAGACATGATAGAATGCATAATTCAGCTTCACAACTTGATGGACATCCCCCTATCCAATGGAAAATATACTTGGAGCAATAAAAGGATTGGCTTATCTAATATTAAAGAGAGACTGGACAGATTTCTACTTCAAGAAGGAATCGCTGCAAGTTTTCAGTCCATTAAGAGTCATTTAATCCACGCCTCGGCCTCTGACCATCAACCTGTGATCCTAAATTTGGACATAGGCAGAAATCTGGGACCTCTCCCTTTCAAGTATAACAAAATTTGGGACCTGCAAGAAGACTTTCACACTCTCATCAAAAATCAGTGGGCCAAGGAAGTCAACGGGTCACCATACTATGTATGGGAAACCAAGATAAAATCGCTGAGATCAGTTATCAAACAGTGGGCAAAAGAAGCAGCGATCTTGGAGAACAAAAACAAATCAGACTTACTCATAAAGATGGAGCAGTGGAATAAGGCCAAAGAAAATATTCAATACACAAGTGAAGACTTAGACTATGAAAAAGAAATGTACAGAGAGCTCTATCGCCAGAACAGAGCTGAGGAAGAGGATCAAAGACAGAAATCCCGTTGTCTTTGGCTGAAAGCTTGAGACAAAAACACTTCCTTTTTTCATAACAATATAAAGCTTCGGAGAGCTGGAAACCAGATAGACAAAATAGAGGTTGAGGGAAAACAACTTAGTGACCAAGAGGAAATCAAGGAAGCAACTGACAACCACTTCAAAACTCTCCTCTCTATTGCTCCTCAGCAAACAGATAGCTTCGATTTTCTCAGCGCAGTAGAGAGAAAAATCTCAGATGCTCAGAACAAAGAACTGGATCAGGACATCACAGAAGAGGAAATCCGAGCAGCAACCTTCAGTATGCAGCAGGATAAGGCCCTGGGATCGGATGGATTCACGGTTGCCTTCTATCGAAATCATTGGGAAACAATCAAAAAAGATTTTGTGCGAATGGTCAAGAATGTTTTCCAAAACCACAAGATGGGAGAAAATACCAAGTCTTCACACATAGCTCTTATCCCCAAGGAAACGAATCCTCTCTCCTTTGACAGATTCCGTCCCATATCCCTCTGCAACGTCTCTTACAAGATTGTAACCAAAATTCTAGCCAATAGGCTCAAAAAACTTCTTCCTCACTTAATATCTGAGAACCAGGGAGGTTTTGTACCAAGCAGGCAAATCAACGACAATGTCATCCTAATTCAAGAAGCCATCCATAGCAGCTTCAACAGAGAGGAAAGAGGAATGATAATCAAATTGGACATGGCAAACGCCTTTGACAGAGTTGATCACTCCTTCTTAACAGAAACTCTCAAAAGATTCGGGATCTCAAAAAACTTCATAAGTATTATCAACAGGTGCATCTCCAACCCTTGGACCGCTCCTTTGATCAATGGTCGCCCCAGCAACTATTTCAGAAGCTCTAGAGGGTTGAGACAAGGCTAACCCCTCTCCCCCTTCTTATTCATAATCATTGCTGAGACTCTGAGTATTCATTTAGAAAACCTTCGAAGACAAAAAGAGATCACCGATATCCGGATTGAAAGAGGGACCAAAGAGATCAATCATTCGCTCTTCGTGGATGACACTCTTCTCATTGGGGGAGCCTCCAGTCTAATGGCAAAAAGATTCAAGAAAGTGCTGGATACTTTCTTAGCAGCCTCAGGAGGAAAGCTGAACAATAGAAAATGCAAGATCTATACATGGAATGTTCCTCTCCAAATCCAACAAAGAATATCCCTAATCCTGGACATTCCAGTGCAAAGGAACTGGAGTTTATTCTCTTATTTAGGCCAGCCTCTTGCTAAGGAAACAGTCAAGGCAGAAATTTGGGTCAAACACATTGAAAGAATGAGAGGCCTCCTTCAGAGCTGGGGAGTTTCTTGGCTGAACCTGGTAGGCAGAGTTATCCTTATTAAGGCTATCCTCTCAGCTCTCCCAATCTACCAATATGCGGTCATCATGGCTCCGGCAAGCATCCATAAACACATGGAAATCATCCTCCGAAGTTTCCTTTGGCAGGGAGGAAAACAGGAGACCAAGAAATTTAGTCTTGTTAAATGGGATCAGGTAACCTTACCATATGAAAAAGGTGGTCTATCTATCAAAACCCCGAGCCTCTCCAATCGGGCCTTGGGTTTTAAATTGATTTGGAGAATTCTAACTCGCAAAGGATCGTGGTGGGTGGAGGTCATAAAAAGGAAATATCTCAGTGGTCCAAACTCTAACCTTCTCTCCAAGCCAATAGTGGAAAGACCCTGCACCCCAGTGTGGAAGCTTATCAAAAAAGTGCTCCCTCAATTCAGAGAAAACACATCCAAATTCCCTGGAAATGGTAAGAACATCAATATTTGGTCAGACAAAATCATGGGCTCTAAGCCGAGGAATCTTCTTCAAGCTTTTCGACCTCTCCAGATCTGGATGGATGAAAGAAACTTAACCACCTTGTTTGACATTTCAACTTGGAACCAGAACATCTGGCAAGACTGGAAAGATCTTAATCTCCCCAATGACCTCAGGGACCTCTGGTCCAATCTCAAGTGCTCTCTCTCTGGTTTTGCGCCTACAAATTCAGGGGTCGAAGATAGGTATATTTGGGATTCTAGCGGAGGCAAATTCACGGATAAAGAGGGGTACAAAATTTTACAGGCAACTGCTCAAATGGAAAACTGGAACCTCCACATAACTGCCTGGAAATCAGAGTGTCTACCAAAGATCAAACATTTTAATTGTACTCTCCTCAAAGGAAAGACCCTCACTGCTGAGAATCTAAGGAAAAGAGGAATCCTGGGTCCTTCAAGATGTTGCTTCTGCTGTGCAGAGGAGGAATCCATACAGCATATCTTCCTCCTCTATCCATTCGCCCAAAGCTGCTGGAAACAAGTGATAAACCCCATGACAATCAGCGAAAGCTTCGATCAGATCTCCTCTCTTCAGAAAAACTGGGGGAAATGTTATCCCTTGCCCAAAAAAGGCAAACACAATATCAACCGACTGTGGAAATGCCTTCCAGCCACTCTATGCTAGCAAATATGGTTAGCTAGGAATAACTATGTCTTCAACAACGAAAAGCCATCCATTGCCAGCATCCTAGCTAAAACAATAGCCATCATCTCAGAAACAATCAGCACCAACTTCATCGCTCTCCCAGATCAGTCAAGTTGGCAGCAAGCAGAGATTGAATGGTACAACAAATTTAGCTTCAATTACACCAACATTCAACACCCTCAAACAAAAGCTCACAAGAAAAGGATACACTAGAAACTCAGAGGATCCAAGGAAGAGGTCAACCAGTGGATTTCAGATAAAGCGTCCTACTTTACATTTTGACGGAGCCTCCAAGAACAACCCAGGGAAAGCTGGAGCTAGGGGCATCATTAAAAACCACATAGGAGAAACTATTGTAAGCTACGAATGGGGATTGGGGAACGCCTCTAACAATGTGGCTGAAGCATACAGCCTCCTTCTCGGAACCTCCATTCTGAACAGGCTGGGAATCAGAAATCCTATCATCATGGGGGACTCTGCCATCATTATAGCAGCCTTGGTCTCAGGAGCAGACTTTAACAAAGCCATTCTCGGCAATATAGAGCTCAGGATCCAGCACAATCTTAGAACTATGGGTGAAACGATGTTTAAGCATGTCTTAAGGGAAAACAATACAACAGCAGATTTTTTCGCCTCCAAGGCTGTAAGCAGGCAGAGTGGACAAATCAGGGAGAATGATCACCTCTATGACAAAGCAATCCCTTAGCAGATCCGCTGGCCCGACAACTCTTTAGAATAACAACTCCAGTACGCCTCTGAACCCAAGTCACCTCATCTATCAAGCTTATTCTGATCCCTTATGCTTCATCCTAGATTTTTTGTCTCCTCCCAGCTCCCTCGTGAACCGTGTGCCTTATTCCTCCCAGCTTGTTGACCAACCAGCTCTTGAAATCCGATCCTGTCTTGCTCCTCGTGATCCAATCTCTGAGAAATCTGGCACAAGTCCCTTCGTAATCCCTTCCCACTGCACCAAAGATCTCATGGATGATCCCAAGCATGTCCAAATCCATGATCTCCCTCAGTATCACCTGCCCATCCAGCCCTCTCAGTCGCTTTATAAACTCCACCCTCCCCTCTATTTTCGACAGCAAAGGGAAGACTCTGAGCATTTCGACTTGCCCCAGGATCTTGGCAGCATCAGCGATCGTTCCCAGCTCTTCTCAGCAGCGTGATCCCCTCTCTCCCGGATCCAGAAGAGCGGCATCAAGCGAGGCAGCCCCAGGACCATCTCTGAAGCGCGCCTCCTCCCGAAAGGACCCAGGTATAATTCTTTCTTTTCTCTGGTTTATTTTTCGTTGACCTTCTTGGTTGTGCTCTTCTCCTCAGACATGGCGGAGCCCTCTGAGAGATTGCAGAATGAAAACCAGGCAGGCAGTGAACCACCTGAGAACCCGCTGGACCGCGTGCTTGGCAACAACACTTGCACACTCTGCAAACAACACTGCTTCATGATTGCCATGTTTATCAATCATTTTAACGAGCTCAAGGAAGACTTTGAGGCTGACAGTCGTTCCAAGAGGAAAAAATTGGAAAAACAACGAGTTGAAATAGAGAGCCTGAAAGAAAAATGTAACCACATGGAAGAGGCCATTTCTCACATTAAAAACATCACTCAAACCATGCAAGCTGAGGCCTCAACCAGAGCAAGCATCAAGAAGGAACCTCAGATGGAGGACTCTGTCAATCAGTTTTGGTAAACAATCCCATGGCCAGCAAATTTTTCTTTCTAGCAAGGCTCTTTGTAAGGCAATATAGCCGTTTTTTATTTCAGTATATCAGTCTTAACTTTACTCCCAAGAAGTCAGGGTCTGCACACCCATTTTGGACTTCTCTTCCTCTCTTTCCACTTTCTGTAACAACGCTTATTATCAGCAGTTTTTATAATAGATAAGTACCCGATCATGTTAAAAAAAAAAAAAGGACTTCCTAAAACAATTCCACATATATCCAAGGGAACGATATCTAACTCAACCTCATCTACAAATGCTAACCCAAAAGAAAACCTAAGTTTACATTGTCTAGTCACTTGTAGATTTGCTTTATCACATACCCAACCTAATGGATATGGCTTCTTGTGAGGTGTGGTTAGTAGTCCCAATTTCTTTACAATTGCTTCAGAAATCAAGTTTACTTGTGAGCCACTATCAAATAAAGTATCAATCTTTTGATGCTTGGAAATAACTCTAATATGAAAAAGCTCATGTATTTTCCTCTCGTTTTCTTCACTATCAATAGTTTGGGTAGAATTACTAGTAGATGCTTCCTAATTTTTACCTTGTATACCTGTAGTTGTGATTTTTGTTTCATCACCTGAGTCTGACCCCAATCCTTCTGTACAATAGCAACAACCTTCTTCTTCTTGCCATCAAAATTCTTGGGTTTCAACTCCGGATACAAAGACCAACAATGTTCATCATCATGTCCATCCTTCTTGCAGTGAGTGCATGAAGTTTTGGCCTTCTGTACAACATCTGCCTTCCTCTCTTTCCATTTCTGCTTCCTCTTTTCCTTGTTCTTGCTTGCAGTGGGTTTTGATGATCCCCCAATCTCTGGGTTCACGTTCTTGCCTCTAGCCTTTAGATGCGTAGCCTGAACAGATACCTCATCTATGCTAGTAGGGTTAAACATGAGAATGGCGTGCCTCAAATAACTATGCAAACCACCTATATACTTCAGAAAAGTTTCAGGTGAGTCTAAAGAAATGCCTAGAATTAAAGCTCTTTTTCTAAATTCTTGGGTGTAGCTTTGTACACCTTTCCCCTTTAATTGGTGAAGAGTTTGCCAACTCATCATGGCTTGATACATATAAGCTAGTGGATAGAATTGTTTTTAATGGCAGAAACAAATTCATTCCAGACAGAAAGAATTTTACCATGCTTCTTCAAGTCAGCTTGTGTCCTGCCTTCCCACCATACTAACGCATTTCCTCCAAGGCGTAGGCTGGCTAGCTAAATTTTACTCTTGTTTGAATTAATATTTTGCACCCCGCAATACACATCAATCTGTCTAATCCAATTATCTAGCTTCTCTGCATTTAATTCTGCATCATATATTGGCAAATAAAATTTTACATCTAACTTAATCAAAGATGTTTTCTTCTTTTTATTTTCAGGGCTATCAGGAGGTGTGGATAGAGGAGCCTCTTTTCCTTTCCCTTTGCCTTCAGAATGGCCATCTAGAAGAGATTCCTTTCTTCCTTTGTCTTGTTTGGAGGTTAAAGAATCTTCACTTCGACCTTTATTAAATTCTCGATACATCTCTTATACCATGGCTCTCATGGTCATGAAACTGTCCATGAAATGAGAGTCTAATTCCAAGGGATTTTCTTCTGCCATTTTCCTCCAAGGATAAACTCTTCCTATTTTTGGGTTAGCTTCAACGAGTTTTCCTTTTCCTAATTTGAGCTTTGACCTAGTTGTCATTCACCAATCCAGCACAAGCTTGTCTAAGCTTAGCAACCTAAAGCTCTGATACCACTTGATCTAATAATGGGATCTAAGACATTTATTAAGGTATTACAGATTTATGTGCATGGATTTGCCTATGTTATTTTATGTAATGGATCGATAAGATTGCGAAATACATAGACAAGGAAGCAGTAAAGAAGCATAATAGACTAACACACATAAACACAACAAATTTAATATGGAGTTCACCCAACACTCCTGGGCTACATCTCCTGGTCCAGCCTTCAGTGGTGGCCTCTCTGTTATGTCTTTAGAACAGAGTTTTATAATAGTGTGAGCTCAAATTGAGTCTCAACACACAACAGATACAACAACAGGAGTTTGCTTGAACCTCTCAAGCTTTTGAGTACACAGACTCTATCAATCACTCCCTATCTCTGTCTTGCTCTTTGTCTTGGCACTACCTGCCATACTGCTCCCTTTGTTTGCTCTCTGTCTATGGATTTAAAGCCAATCTGGGCTACCTATTTGTTTCTCCTTCTTGGCTTTCTGTCTCCTGGCCTCTGTCCACTCGAATCCCTCTTCTAGCGTTACACAATCATTGCATAACACATTAAGGGGAGGTGGCCGCCTATTCTGCAACGTAAGAGTGCCTTGGGCCTTTGGAACCCCTCAAACAACTACTCTCTATTAACATAGAGAAATGTATTCAAAGCTGAGAAAATCTGCCAAAAACACTGTGTATCGGACTTCAAAAGTCCTCAGATCCAATCTATACTCATATCGAGTCCACCTATGAGTTGCTATCGCAAGTTGCTTCGACCTTGTCCCGTTGTATTCTAAAAATATGTTAAAACATTGAAAATAACGTAAAAATGGCTTCCTCCAGACTTGAAACAATATACATTTTCATTCCCAAACCCCTTCGGGTCCAGGTTCCATCGCATCAGCACTGTTTCTTTGTATTTTGTTAAATAACGAAATATGTGAAAATGCATTGAAAATGCCTTTCGGCGGATCTCAAATCTCATGCAATAATGTTTATATATGATCGGGTCCGGCTGATCGCATCACATACATATATGTGTATAAGTCCTGCTCCTCCATGTAGCTCCAATTGCGATATCGCGATGCGATTGATCACAATCGCATATCATGATAACCTTGGTCCGATCTATTGTGGTTGTCGATTGCGATGTTGTGACGCAACGTGGGCTGTCAATCTGCGTGCTTGATCGACGGTCCTCGTTGACTCTGCCGATTGCCATCGCAACTCATAAATGATATGCACTGATATCCTCCGTCTACCTGTGCCGATTGCGATTTGCCAATCAAATCTAGACTTTTGAACGGCCATATCTGACAGTTGCTGTGCATTCATTGTTCAAGCCTCCGTTTTCACTGTTTTCTTGCGATTTTCGCCTCTCGATAGTGTTTTTCTCCTTTTGAAAGGTTTTCTCATGTGATTTTTTTGGTCTTTTAATGATTTTAAGTAGATTTCGAAGTCTTTAGAGAGTGTTTTGGATCCATTTTGGATCATCCCATATAAGGGCTGGCCCACCGTCAATGGGAACTCAAAGAACGAAGGATGCAGGGTTGAGGAAAAGCACAAAGAGCTATCAACAATCAACGGAGTTGGATGCCACAACATTGTGAAGTTTGCGATATAGAACTTCTCTGATATTGCATTGTGGCGAGACTACTGGGCATATCAAGCTTTGATACCATAATACAGGGAAGGCTAAAGGAATGGTTGAGTTGGAAGTTGTGCTTAGGACATGTTATAGCCATCATGGGTGATTGCTCCCAGTTCCTCTAAGTGAAGAATTAAAGCTGTTAAGACCGCAAGCGATAGGTAGACTGGATGGATCATTGAGCTAGAGATGTGGCCTGAGCAAAGGCCATAACAGGGGTGTCTGGGAGATATTTTCCTCCCATAATCATTCTGTTTCCCTTTTTCTTTTTGTTTCTGTAATTTCTATATTCCCAAGAATGAAATCAAATCCGAATCTAATCATTTTAGGCATCCAGGCCTTCTCACGCCGAGACAGCTAGTCTATCAAACAGTTGGAGCTCGAGCTGGGATAGTTTGGAACTATTAGTTCCAGCTCCCCCTCTTCTTATAAATAGGGGGTAGAAACACTTAATCAAGGTTCCATAATTTGGCACTCGTAGAGGTCAAAATTCTGAGGTTCCACTTTTGGTTTTATTTTCTTGTTTATGAGAGACTTGAGCAATATCTTGCTGAATGTAATGGAATGGTATGTTGGACTCATATTGGATTAATGAAACTCTTTGGTGATTCCAATCAGAGGAATGCGCAATATGTTGTCCCCCTTTGTAAATCTCATTTCATATATGTTTTTCTTTCTCCGAAATTGTGTAATGAAGTTGTTGGTCTCATCCTATCATGGTTATACGTATGCTTCTAAATATTGAACAATACCTGTGTATATTATAGATTTACTTGTGTTAGTCTATAACTTACAAGACATGTGTACAAGATATATTTACTTGTGTTATTCGATTAACCAGCAATACTTGTATGAGAACAGATTTACTCACGCTGTTTGGTGATAGAGGTACCCATGATGTATACGGCATGAAACCTTAATTCATGCTCCACTCTTTCCACTCTTTCATCTCCTCAGTCTTCCATACTTCTGCTGGAATATTGCTGCTTAACATTTTGTCTTATTTACAGCCCTGTGCATCGAACTCTCCTCCTCTCTTTCCTCTTCTTAATTTTACTACAACGCTAATATTGGGGCTACCTGTTGTTGTGTGTTGGCCACCATAACAAGACATTTCTCTTTGTGGTTGCCCCGATTTACCCTGTACACATTTGGATCCATGTATTGGCATGAGCTTACCTTACTGAAGGGTTATTGAACCAAGCCCCTTTTATTATCTTTTTAACTACATGAAAATTGGAGTGCAAAAAAAATCCCACTAATAATATTCCTTGCACTCCTCTATTCAAGATGTCCTAGGCACTTGTCTACAATCAACCCTGAGGCTATCTCTAGGAATATTTCTATATCTTCTGAAGCACTTGTGCCGCAGGTGCTAGAAAAAGCGACAACACCACCAATCCATAAATCCCCCAAGCTCTTATCTAGAGCAAGATACTACAAGCAGATGGTAGATGAAAATGGAGAGCCACTTTATTTCACCAATTTTAATATATAAAATTCGAAGAACCATGTCGCTACCATCCTAGGCCAAATGGTACTTCACCATGAATTGATATCTTTTATGGTAACTCAATAGTAAGTGGTTGTTCAAAATGTAAAGGGTTGAATGTAAACCCTTGGTGTGTCACATTGCTCATTTTTTTTAATAAATAACTACTCAAATTTGATGGTATATTACCTCCCACAATAGTTAAGGATCAAATAGATGATATATAAAAGACATGTAGGAACACTTCCATTTTCTCATTTTTTGAAAAGTTGGAAGTCAAGTCAATTGCTTTCCATCCCAAATAATTAGCTACACCCCACTATGATTCCATTCCAAATCAAGAAAAGGTTTTTGAACAAGAACATATCAGAGAGGAAGCATACCGAACATGGTTGAATCAACTACTTATCCAATTCTCACTATGTCATAAGTCACCAATTTTGAACATCATGGTAACACTAATTCCTTACATGTTGGAAATGAAGAGAATGATATAAAGGTTATATGGATGGTTTCTTACTGGATACCCATGCCATGGAGAGAATGTTTTCACATGCATTATAGAAAGATAAGCCACAAAATGATGTTTATGTCACTAATACATTCTTTTAAACCCTAAAATTTGTTTCCACCATCCCTCTCTTTATAGATGGGTTAAGGTATACATAATTATTTACAACAAATTCACTGTACAACTTCAAAGCAATGTATGGTATGTTAGAAGTGTTTTTCTCATCACTGCTGAGGTAATTGTTGATCATTAGGACTAGTCGAAGTCATGAAGACATCGTTTGAGGATAAAATCTCCCCCCTCATTTTTATATAGGTTCCATTCCTCTTTTAAACAAAGGAAATAAAGACAAAAATGCAAAAAGAAAATACCTGAAACAAGACCAAGCTTCATATGAAATGAGTATTAAAAATGATATTATACAACATTCACATAAGCATAAATAATATTTACATATACATTAGACATTATTTTCTAGAATAATAAAAGTTAAATCATCATACATTTGAAAAAATAAAATAAAGATTGACCACATTTGTAGAGAAATTTAACAAATATTTGCACTTTAAATCATAGGGATGAAAGGAGTTACACACTTGTATTCTAAAGCTTAAAACTCAACATCAAAAGATCACACTAGCTATAAACTCATGTTAGTTCTCTGTAGAACCTTTAAAAATACAGAAATGTTTAAATACGAGTTCATAATGTTTGAGAAGTTGAAATGTGTTTATCCATTTCAGGAATGGGATGGGGCTCCTATGAACTATATAAATAAAAATATTTGGAAGAGAAAATAAATTGCTGAGAGGAAATAATGAAGGGAAGGAAAGACCAAAATAGATACTTTACTTATGATGTTGGAAAAAGACCTCCCTCTATATGAATGTGCTTCACATCTTCATCTTCTTGGAAGTCCTTTATAGTTAGGTTTTTTTTTCCCATTTTGTGCTAACTAAATTAAGTCCCTTTGGTGAATATTAAATTTAACAAGGGTCCACTTTAAATGTTCAAGAATTTCTTTAACAAATCATTTAAAAAAATAATTTGTTGCCATGTCAAAAATAGTCAAGACTGTTATTTTAATTTTTAGGGCATGATAGCTATCATTTGAGTAATGGAACCATTTCTAAATGGTTCTTCATGTATTTATCTCCAACAAGCTCTCCTTTAATCAATTTGGACATCCAAAGCTCAATATATACCAATACCTTCCAAGTGTCACCCAAAGATAACCTACTTTACTATCACATGTTGTTGGGAGGTGTGCCAAAGAAAGAGTAGGGAAAACAGAGGATATGTGAATGCATGAAAATAATCCAAGTCTGAAGAGAAATGTGGAGCAATTTCATAATGAGTGGAAATATTGTTGGGAAAATGGTGATATCTTGGGCATATGACCTCTATTTTTCAATCTGTAGAGTGCTAAATGAAGCTAACACATATGTATATCTAATGAGAGGATGATTACACCAAATTTCCTTCCTTTTTAGTATCATTTTAAAATGAGAAACCATCCTAATTAAATTTATGTGAGGAAGCACCACTCAACATTGAAATTCACTGTTAATTATTAAGTATTTGTTGGATCTCCATATTCAATAAGTGAAGTCCATCTGGTCCTTTCCATATTTCAAAATTTGGTCTCCATCTAAAGGGATATATGTTCAATTTTGAACTGAAATCACTATAGTTAATGTTTGACATGAAAACACTTTAATAACAACTAACCATTAAGTACAATATATTTTAAAGAAAATTATCATACAATCAACAATGAAAATGGATTTCATGCATGCTTAGTGACAATGTACATTTCTATTAACCATTAATTACATTTGAATTTTATTAAAAGATAAGGCACTTCCAAGTGATAATTCCCTCCTTAGCCATTGTGAATAGACAAATCAAGTGTTAAAAAGGTTAGGTGTTAAGTAGATATCATATTATAATTGTCTAAATAATAACATTCTATACAAAGGTGAATATGTGGACGAAGAGATATGTCAACAATGTGGGCATGATAGGTACTATAAAATAAAAAACAAGAGTAGGGAATGTGGTCCTCCTCATAATATATAAATGCACATTTACAATTGTAAGGATTCAAAGTATTTTTTGTTGCAAAGAACTTATCGTGTTGTGAGAGTGGTGAGGCTTATGTAGAAGTGAGCCAGGAGTTATGCATATCAAATGGATTCAAGGATAGTTGAAGATTGTAACTAGCATTGTTCTTCATAATTTCATTTGAGTCATGATGTAATGTATTTATCAAAATAAAAGAAAATAAATTTTATTATTAAAAAAATTGACTTATTAAAGCACAAGTTTTATGCTTGGGTCAATGGTTTATATGTCAAAGCCTCCATTATAGGTTTACAAGGTTTATTTCAAGTGTCCTTGTCCATTTCATAATGTAATAGACCTTTCTTGGGCATTTTCAATCAGGAAACAAATTTATTTTGATGTAAATTAGGTCTTCTAGGCCTCCTCCACCAAGTTGGTTTCAAACTGGACAAGTTTGCCTAACTAAGGGCAAAGGTAGAAACTCGACCTCATTTGACACACTCACTCACCAAGGTCGATCTCTAATTACTGGGGTTAGTAAAAAATGTGAAATTCAAGGAAGAAGGTGGAAAAGGCTAGCGAGGGAGAAGGGAGTCGTTATCAAGCACAAGAAGTTGAAATTATCTCTCTCTCTCTCTCTCATGTGTGAAGCTGCTAAGATTTTGGAGGGGCCAAAACTGTAGCGCTAAAGCTAGGCCGAAATTCTGGAGTTGCTGGGGGCCGAAATCTTCTGGGTTATTATTGGGTTGTAGTTGCTGAACAAGAAGGGACTATTGAAGGTTGCTGAATTATATTGGAAGGATGACTTGGTGGAGGAGGAAGGTATTTTGGTCTAGGGTGTTAGTCTATCTCAATTTGATTTTTCTAGTGGAAGAGTTTGACTGGGTTTTCCCCTATAGAGGGATTTTAGCCATGGGAGAGTGCCTACATCTGGTGTCATTGATATTTGTGTTTAGTTTTCATGATTACTTGATGAAACAAAGATAAAAGAAGAACATAAAGTTAATAAAAACACAAATATATCACAGGTAATTATCAAAGGTAAGGTGAAGAAGAAGAAAAAGACAGACTGAATATCTATTGAAAAGAGAGATATAAGAAAAAGGTTTTCAAGGAAGGTCACAAGGAGTAGGATATAGAAATATGAAAAACTAAATGAAGGGAGAAAACAAACTAAAAGGATCCTCCTACTGCAGGGCATGGAAAAATATGATAGATCTTATTCTCGCTAAGCACAAACTTTTGGACGTTGATTAAGGAAAAGTCAAAAGCCTACAAATGAAGCAGAGAAAGAGAAGTTTAGAGAAACCAAAATATTGGCCATGAATATAATAGTATATGGAGTAAAGAACAACTCAATTCCATACATATCCAACATAAAATCCACTCAAGAAATTTATGAGGCTCTCTCCAAATTATTCACTATCAAGAACATTTTTCAAATAACAAGCCTCAAGAATGAACTAAGGACAATAAAGATGATAAGAGATGATATTGTATCATCCTAATTTGTTAGGATATCTAGAATAAGTGATAAAATCCAAGCAATAAATGAAGTTCTACCAAAAAAAGTTGTTGCTCTTCTAGGACTACCAAAATCTTGAATTTCCTTTGCATGAGGAATTAGCAATTGGAAGGATACTCTAACATTTGAACAAATGTGGAATGCATGTATTCAAGAAGAAGCTAGAATATCATTAGTAAACAACAAGGAGGAGGATGGAGAAGAAAACACCTCTAATTCTTATTCTGATCATCAAAAAAAGAAGGGAACCTTCAAGAAGTTCAAGGGACCAAAGAAGAAAGTTGACCTATCCAAGAGTGAATGCTACAACTATCATAAGATGGGTCATTACAAAAATCAGTGTCCTGATAATCATAGAAATAATAAGAGCGATAGGGTATAAGCAAATATCACTGATGAAGCTCCACCTAAGAAGACCAAGTCTGAATAATCAGAAGTCAAAGGCTTATACTGCTAAGTCCTCCCTTACATATACTTCTTAGTCTTCTATTCTAAATTTTGTATTATTTTCCTTTATGTTTTGATTTCTAGAGTTTGTATGTCCAACATGTCTGGTTTGAACATCTTTGAATTATTTTGATAAGTTGTAGGTATCCCTCAAAAGGATTGGATTAAGAGGGATACTTGACCACTTTACCATAAGATAACTATCTTGTTCCTTGTCTCCTATTTTATGTTTGGTTTCCCTCTCATATCAAGATTTGTTTGTATTATATGCGAATAACTTTTATATTTTCCTTGGTTAGGAACGCTTGCTAAATACTTAGAGATTGTGAAGGATACTTCAAAGGATAGACTTGAAGCATGAAAGAAGTTTTGTTGCAAAGGAAGCCCATCAAGAGTTGATGTCTTACAAGGTTTTTAAAATAACAATTGAAGGTATGTCTTAAACTACAATTTTTGTTACAAGAAAAGGTATATTCATTCTCTTTTGAGATTTTCTTTATATTACTGACATCGTTATGTCTAGGGTTTTGAATATTAAATATTATTGTTAGGGTTTTTAATCATTATATTGAATCTACCCTTATTATACTATAACTTTGATCATTCTTGTGAAACCCTAACCTTTAACGGTGTTGGCTTATTGGGGCCTGACCCAGGTTTAGAGTTAAGTTATCCAAACAAATTCAGGTACTAGTAACTGAGGTCTCACCTGACGTAGTATGGGAGGGTGTTAGAACTAGGTTTCCGCACCTTGGAGATGTCTAAGGAGTTCAACTGGTTCACTGTTTGACCCTGCGCGCAAGTTGGTTCGCGCGCTTTCCCATACTTCACAACCTAATATACTGCCTTCGCGCAGCGCTACCCAGGGGCTGAACATCGCGCTCTGTGTCATTAACCAATAAATTATTGGTATTCCAATGTTAGTTAATTACCTTTGCCTACTTGAGTGCTTTAAGTATACTTAACAATATAAACCATTCATATAGGTGCATGTAGTAAATAAACAATATATTTGCAAATTATATCAATCATTCATTAACCCAAGAATAGATACACATAATTATAACAAAACCTCTCTTTATTAATTCCTTCCTCGTTCCACACACTCAGCTACAGACAACTAGGCTTTTGCGCACTTAGTTGCAGAGTCTTCTCCTACTCTACGATCAAAAGACACACTTCAACTTACGATTTAATCACTTAGACTTTTTCCTACTTCTTCCTTCTCCTCCTTTACTTAGAGCCTCGCTCTATTTATACAATGACATGGTCCACGGACCATGGGTAGGTCTATCCAGCTGAAATTACATTACAAAACTAGGGAAGAAAACCTTATGACTCTATCATACTTTTGCTCCCCGCCCCTGCAATTTGCGGAGCTTTACAACAAAATTCAGTCAAAAATTGGGCTTTGAGCCCTAAAACATGCATTGGGAGGATTCCATGCCCAACAGGCCCCCAACACAAACATCGTGACTCATCCTCGAGTCACTCTATCGGCACAATGATCTTTGCGTGGAGTCCCTCCAATTGTTCTCAAACTGCGCGGAGGTTACCAACGCACTAAGCTGCTGCTTGCTGGATCTACTTCATACGTTGTTCCAAGGCCTCTGTGTCGGGAGTACTTCTATGCAACAATGTGTGCATCCCTTGCATGTGTGCGAGCTTTTCTTTGATGTCTATCGTGATGGTGAAGGCCTAGTCGATCCAAGGCTGGATGCGTGCTTTTATGACTGCTTCCTTATGTCGTGTCACGTCCACCTGCTTCTTCAGTGCTTTAGCCTGCTGCATCCGTGCAAGCCTCTGAGTGAGGACCACCGTTTGAACAGTTCCTCGGACATTGTCATATTGTTGTTGGAGTTTTCATACCTCTGTCTCTAAGCACTGGATGTTGGGGGTCCTCCTGCAGAGTTATGAGGACCTGAAGTGATTATTCCAACATGTTGGTGCAGTCTTGCACTGCACCTCCGATTCCCTCCAATCTCGCTGTGATAGCGCTAGCGCACTGTTCTCTAACTTCTGGGGGAGTGGATGGATGCACCTTTAACTGTAGCTCTGCAATTTGAAGATTCAGCTCTCGCTGAACCTTTGGCATTTACTCCCTGGTCTCGCGGACCCCTGCTGCTAACTTGTGGATCCGCGCCTCCACTAGTATATCTGTTGGGATGGCTAACTTCGGGATGATTTGGCAAGTGTCGTCTATCACTTGTACCAACTATTGATTTTGCGACACCAATTTGTCGCGCTGTAAGCTTAGTTGTTCCATATTTATTTTCTGTTCACTGAGGACTTGGAGTGCGCAGCTCTCCCTAGCTCATATCTCTGCAATTATCCCATCCTGCAACACATAATGTCTCGCATGAGAGGGAAACTAGATTAACACTGACACCTTTCAGCGTGCTAACCGAAGGCCTATCGGCCTCATTTGATGTCATTGGTGCCCCTTCCGACAGCACTATTGTGTTTTTTATCCACGCATGCAAAATTTTCTTTGCTGCCGTGGATCCAACTGCTAGGTTGGTCGAAAGGGTACCAACCTGAGGGGGGCATGCCTATAATTCCTGCAACTATGCTCTGAGGGCCCCCAACAGATCTGGTTCTCTTGCACGAAATCTTGGAGAGCCTCATTGGTGACATCACACACTGTCTCGTCGATGTCATGCAGATCACCCTTGGTTAGGGTGATCGAGTCAATGGACAATTTCGAGGCCTTGGTCTTCTTCCGCGACCCTGCCCGCTTTGTTGGGTGTTGGCACTTTAGCTTTGTTGATGCGGTTTGTGGGTCTGTGCCTCCTTCTTTTGTTTCTGCTTCCTCTTCTTCCTACCCCTGCCAAGGTGTTGTTTGGCCCTCACCCACCTTCACGGCTACTTCCTGTGCTGCTGTTGCTACTGCGACCTTTTGTTGCTCAACTGCTTTCTATATCGCATCCCGCTCTGCCCACACTTCTGCTGCTGCTTTCCTTCATTTTTCGGCCAACTATGCAATGCACAACTTGGCCTCGTCTTTCTTATTTTGCACTGCTGACTTCTCAATTTTTGCAATGTTTGGGGCATGCCATTTTGGCGGCCATGCCTCCAGGACATTGAAAGTTGCATCGTCAATGGCTACAAAGGGTAGCTTTTTCCACTGTTTAGTCGAGTCCTTGCGCACCCTGATATATATGCTATGCATGTCTGTCTTAAATTTTTCAAAACTTTGCAGACTGTTATAAACCGTGGGTGACAACTACAGCTTACAGTTTATCCACATTTTGAGGTTCATCTCCATGAACACCCAGAAGATATTGCTATCGCGTATGTTTTTAGCATCCTTCAAGGCCCAGAGCAAAGTTTACTTCGCGGCCTCTGGTAAATCTTTGTCAATTATGGGGAACTGAATATCCTCTGGCAATTCCCCAGTGATGAGAACTATGGACAACAACAATCATGCATAATGGAATAGTTTGCCCTGTTTCTGGGCTTCGCGACAATTCCTTAAAAATTCCATGCAGAGGAATTCAGACCAGTTACACTGGACCCCCTCCGCACACTGCTCACCCAGTGCGATCACCAACGCAAGTGTCTTGTCTGCGCGACACTTGCGCATAAATTTTCCTGCCAAGATTAGGGTTGCCATGCGTACTACTTTGTCCTTGATGCTAGAGATGGCATAGCCCCTCTTCTTCTTTTCTACCTTGTACTTTTTCTTCATGGCCTCCATGATGGTCAAATCACTGCCCTTTCCTTCCGATATGTTCGCGGGGTCCTCTCGTTTGTATGGAAGCTGGGAGACACGATGAATCAAGTCTGCTGTGATAGGGATGGGCTCCTCCAGCCATAAACACCCATCACGCACCAAGCGAAGCAGCTTCCTGATGATGAAAATGGTTATTGGAGCGCAATGGAAATGCAACTCCCAAAGTAGGTTTAGCAGCCCGACCTTTTCCACTCCGCGTAACTACTTCCGCCACTCTAATGCTGTCACCCCCCACCCCCACGATGTTCTGCTTCATGAAGTTTCCGGTCTCAAGGTGAGGGAACTTCTCATGGTCAGTGAGGTACCAATCTTCAAATTTTAGGCCTCGGCACGCAGCCCAGGTGCATGCCTTCAAACATAATGCCATCTAGGAGGATCGGGGTCTGGAGCAAGCTCTTGGTCTCGTCTAAGTCCTTGGGCACTTTGGCCTTCCCTTTTCACGGGGGGACATAGGCGGGAAATTTTGTCACAGAGTGTGTAGGTTGAGTATCCACCTCCATGTTGGCCGGATAAATCGTTCTTGCGGACAAGACCGATCTCCCTAGTATCGAAAGGTATCTAGCAACAAAGAGCACAAGAAAATCTACTTTTCTCTAAACATGTTTCAATTCATTAATGAATACTAAGAGGTGTAACAGACCCTACCTCGGTCCAACGCTTGTTTGAGGCAGTTTTACTCCAACAGTTTCAAGAAGTTCCCATTTAATAACCTACAAGCACACATCAAAGCATACCTACTTATAACAAAACATATTCATTATGAAGATCAAGGAGCTCATAAAATAAACCATTAGAGACAGTTCATTGAGAAAAACAAACTTGACTGTATTAACTTTATGAATAAAAGAACCTTACAACCTTTGCCTTGATGTTGCACAAGTTCTTTCCAGGGTCCACAGGAGTCTCCTCTACTTTGACAAGCCTCACTCACTTCCCAAATGACATGAAAGGTATGTGATCTTTCCTCTCACAAGCTCAAAAAGGAAGCCTAGTTTTCAGCAACATTTACCCTCAAGAATCTTCAGCTTTCAACCTCTCTTACAACTAGCCCAATGCATGAATTTATAGTGCAAATGGAGGAAGTTGCAGGTCCACCATTGAAGGGATAAGTTCCTCCTTTAATGGGATAAGCACCTCATATCATGGAGTTAGTTCCCTTAGTTATGGAATGGATGAACCAAGGTGGAGCGGACTTGCCAGCGTAATATTCCTTCTAGAAGTCTCTAGAAGTGACCCAAGATGAGTTTTTAAGAATAAACTCACGCCTTTTTAAATTTTATAGGGGTTCACACCCATTACTCAATACACAGAGCGGTCAGGTTCGCAGGAAACATGACCATTGGGTGCGGCACCACAGGCAATGCTAGGAGAAAGTGCGAAACCAGGATTTGAGATATTTTTAAGGTCTTTCTCCCATTTTCAAGTCTTGACATGAAGAGCTGAGGTTTAAGACTTGCAAAGGAGGTATGTATGAGTGTTGATGGACTCACACAAACTGTAGAAAGTCATGGTGACAATTTTTTGTGTAACAGATTTCCCCCTAAAGTGCAAAGTCTGTAATAGATGAGGATGGGTTTTTATCATCTAAGAAGAGTGAAGGACTTTATCATTTCAAGGATCTTCCTGTGGATACCACGGTCGAACCTGTAAATACATTCAACGCAATATATATATATCTATATATATGTGTGTGTGTGTGTGTGTGTGTGTGTGTGTGAAAATATCATTGCTAAGGTAGGCATTCCCATACTCAGATCAAAATTGACTAAGAACTATCTAAAACTGGTCTGATATAGAAATGATTTTGTATTACATCACAAGTAGGAACACATGGACACAGTATGGGCGCAGCCATCTGTTTATTAATAGTCCACTATATAATGATAACAAAATTCCTCGCAGCCTGGATGGTGGAAACTAGATCCACGGTCTTCATTTCTACTTCTTGAACTAGTAGGATTCTATCCATGTGAATGAATGTGTTGAAGTCGAACATGGTAGAAACCACTTGATTACCAGTCAATGATGTAAATTGTTAACAAGTGTGAGAGGAACCACCAATAATGTCAATAGCCCTCAAAGTACTCAGTACAATCCATGAAATGTGAATGAATGAGTCGATGTCGAACATGTCACAGAATCCGTTGATCGAAGGTCAATGATGCAACCTGCCATCAAAGGCGAGAAACCTGCCATTGAGGCATGCAGATTCCAAGGTATTGACGATTTCTAGATCATCTTTCTAGATAATGAGTCGGAGTCGATAGAAAGCGATCCGTCATAGGCAAGCCAACAACACGAAATCATAGATCAAGTCTGAAGAAATATATTTGGCAAGAACTAACTAAGGGATGGTCAATGATGGATGACAAATATTTTGTAGGTGAATGGTTTATTTGCACAAACCTCTTGAACACATAACGACACTGCAGATGGCTTGGTGACAATTGACCCAAAGCTAATACCTGGAAACCGGTTGAAGACTTTCAATGTGGCTTGATTAACTGTTAGGTAAAGGATTTCCCAACCCAGGTGAATAAAAGTGTCGTGTTCAAGAGTGATGGAAAGTTTTTCAAACACAAAGTATGACAAACAGGTTCATTTTCTCTCTGTTCCCCCACCATTTCTGGCAAGTGCCTCTTTATTTTTGACAAGCTTGAGGAGGATAACATTTGCTTGGTTATAAGCTCATCCTTTGGATGAGTCCAACTTAGTTTAGATTCGAACCTAAGAAGGAGTGGTCCACTCCTGTTTGTAATTGAAGAGGTCCTTTACTGTTGAATTTTAACGAGTCCAATATAGGAGAAACTCAGCGTTTTTCAATTTTAGGGAGTCAGAAAAAAAAAACTAAAGAAAACTCCATGGTTGTCCTTTTTCGTAAATTTGTGTCTCCCAAGCCCGAAAAAGTATAAAATAATACTTGAGAGAACTGTTTGATCATTAAGATCAAGGATTAATTTTCATAATTAGTGCCTTCAATCTGAAAAAGTAAAAAAGCGATCGAAAACACATCGTTTTATTACCAATGTCGAACTTGAAACGACAAAAGTCCGGCAATCTTTTCATGTTTATACGGTCGGAAAAGAGCTGTAAAAGGACCGTCTTTTTAATTCTGTTTTAACGAGTCTAAAAAGAAAAACTCGGCAATCTTTTCATA
>APFE031602603.1:0-21573 GCA_000404065.3 Pinus taeda
CTCCAGTTTTAGCACTACCTGACTTCACCAAATCATTTGTCATTGAATGTGATGCTTCGGGTACAGGTATTGGGGCGGTCTTAATGCAGGAAGGGCGACCGTTGGCCTTCAAAAGCAAACAACTCAGTGGGAGGAATCAGGGCCAATCTACCTACGAGAAGGAAATGATGGCCATCTTACATGCAGCCGACACCTGGCGACCTTATTTATTGGGGCGACATTTCCAAATCCGTACAGATCATCACAGTCTTAAATATTTTTTGGAGCAACGTCTATCCTCCCCACAACAAAATAAATGGCTAGCCAAAATGCTGGGATATGATTATGAGATAATTTACAAGAAAGGGAAAGACAATAGTGTAGTAGATGCATTATCTCACCAATTTGAGGAGGAAAGTACCCTGCTAGCTATTTCACTCCCCATTCCAGAATGGATTGAAGAAGCTCGCAGGGAATGGTTTTCACACCCTGGGCTCTCCCAACTCATTTCTCAATTTCAGGCAGATCCAAATTCCACCAAGGGCTACTTGTGGCAGGATGATATTCTTCGCTACAAGGACAGAGTCGTAACATCACCAACATCCACCCTCAAAAGTTGCATTTTGGCAAAATTGCACTCATCTCCCATTGCAGGACATTCGGGCTTTCAGAAGACGTATGCTCACACCAGAAGATCATTTTTTTGGACAGGCATGAAAAAGGGCATCCTTACCTTCATAGCCGAATGCGATGTCTGTCAACACCACAAAGGGGAAACCGTCAACACACCAGGCACATTACAACCATTGCCCATTCTGGCATCAATTTGGAGGTTTCTATGGATTTCATTACAGGTCTTCCAAAGTCAGGGAACAAGTCAGTCATCATGGTGATTGTGGACTGATTGTCGAAGTATGCTCATTTCTGCGCTCTTCCCCACCTGTTTACACCAACTTTGGTTGCTCAATATGTCATGGATTAGATCTTCAAATTGCATGGCATGCCCACTTCTATTGTGTCCAACCGTGACCCGATCTTCACCAAAAATTTTTGGCAGGAACGCTTCAGAATACAAGGCACTGAACTAAAAATCAGTACTTCCTTTCATCCACAAACAGATGGTCAAACCGAAGCCGTCAACAAATGTCTAGAAACCTACCTTAGGTGTTTCACTTCAGAAAAACAACACCTTTAGGTACAGTGGCTACCTCTGGCTGAATGGTGGTATAACACCAACTATCATGCCACCACCAAAATGACTCCCTATGAAGCAGTATATGGTCAACTCCTGCCTTCACCTACTTCGTATCTCAAGGGATGCTAAAAATTCCAAGCAGTGGATCAACTCCTACAACACCGCGCAACCATGCTCGCCCATCTTCGAGAGAATCTTCATCAAGCTCAGAACCGCATGAAGCAACAGGTAGACCAGCATCACTCAGAGCGCCAATTTCAAGAAGGGGATCAGGTCCTTTTACGGATCCAACCATATAAGCAAACATCACTCAAAGACAAGGGGTGTTAGAAACTCTCTCCAAAATTCTACGGACCATATCAAGTACTTCAACGCATTGGAGAAGTGGCCTACAAGTTGGCCTTGCCACCTACTACAAAATGCCATCCAGTTTTTCATGTCTCATGCCTCAAGAAAGTGATTGGGAACAATTGAAGAATTCATACGAGTCTACCGGAATAGGATGAAGAAGGGTCCATCTGGCTTCAACCAGAACAGGTCCTAGACACACGAGTCAAGCAACTGCGCGGCCGCATGATTAAGGAAGTCCTTGTCAAATGGAAAGACACCTCTCCAGAAGATGCAACTTGGGAGCTAGCCACTATTCTTCAGCAGTTTTCGCAGCTTCAGCCTTGAGGACCAGGCTAGTCTTAAGGGGGAGGGCATGTTAGGGTCCGACCCTAACCCCCTTATTAATAATTGTAAGTGGTTAATCCACAATTAATAACGGAACCACAGTGAGTTGTAAATGGGCCGTAGTATTCGATAGATGGTTTTAGTAATACCATGGTATTGGCCCGTGGTATTGCATGTATGAGTCATATATATAGGATAGAGACTCCCTGCGAGGAGCATCGTGTCTTATTTTGTAATCGAGCACTGCTCTATTGGAGGTTGCCCCCTCGAAGAGGCAAGTGAACATTACTCTCTGAATAATAAAATCATTGCTATTCTGTGTTCTGGATATCTTTTCTTCGCATATTCTGTGTTCTGGGTATCATTTCTTCGCATATTCTGTATTTGGGTATCATTTGCAGGTTAAGAACATAACACAAAACATCATGTACATGTGCATCACCCAATCTCCTTTAAACAAATAACTTCTCAGAATGCAGTAACCAGAAAATAACACCAATAACCAGAGACCAATTTAAACCCAGATCTCTACAGAAATATATAAAAAACAGCTAAAATATATTTCAAGAAAGGTCTGCAACTTCACCGAAGGAAACCTGCGGATATCCGCACTTCCGCTGTGATGAGTCTGCGCAACTCTGCACCTGCTTCTTCTCTGGTTCTGCGCACCTCCGCACTGCACCGTTGTCGCTCTCTTCAGTAGATCTGGCTTATAATGCTTCGGTTTCTCCTTGATTCAGATTCAACTATGTCTCACCAACCGATTATCAGAAATTCAGATCTTGCTCTTCTTAAGATTTTCAACACTTGTGATTAGCCAAATGATCTCCTTTCCTTTTTATAGGCTAGGTCTCACTCAAAACCATGGACCAAAACCATTGAGAAACAATACCATGGACCCAATACTTGGGTTCAATTCTTTTGGATGCAATACCATGGACCAAAACCATAGGATCAAAAACTATCGGACTAAAACCATGAACCAACCATAAGATTTCCCATGTGCGTGAGCTTTTCTCTACATGAAAGTGCGTGAACTTTTCTCTGCATGAAAGTGTGTGAACTTTTCTCTGCATGAAAGGAATTTTTCTCTGCATGAAAGTGCGTGAACTTTTCTCTGCATGAAAGTGCATGAACTTTTCTCTGCATGAAAGTGCGTGAACTTTGCTGCACTATAATTTATCATCTGAGATGAGTGGGTTGCCATCAAGTACAACATATGTATCATAATGCCAACAAGTTTTAGCCTAGGACAAGCCCTCAATTTCACTCCCGTGCCTTTATCTCATTTCTACAACATTTTTTAGGCCTTGGACAAAAGCTAGAAAGAGATTAGAGACCTCTTGGAAAGTTTCTTTTCATCACTGCATTTTGAGTTCTATTTTTATGGTGGATGCCTCATTTCCTTTTGTTGTCTTCTTCTTCTATCTTGTGGCCAAGATGGTTGCCTAATGGTCTTGGAGTTCTCTGTTTTGATTAGGTCTCTCTTAGGCACTGTCTTTTTGGGTTTTAGCACATTTTTTTCGTTCTTCCTTCTTGTAGTAGCATTCTGCTTTCTTGTAGTAGTCATTCATTCTTCCTTCAGAATCTTCTAACTGTATGGGAGTGTTGAGAAATGATGTAGGTTTGTGAATATGGAGAGGATGCTCTGTTGTTTTTTCAAGAAATTTTCAGGATTAGATATGGTTTGTTCTTGAAATTATGAAATGGGATGGATGAATGATGGATATATAGTGAATATGAAGTGGATGGAGTGCTTGGAGTGTTGTGGTGACTTGGCCTTTTCGAAAATTTATTCTTTTAACTACTGTTCTCATTCCTTGAAAACATCACCCTTCATAATTTGACTTTTCAACATTGCATGAGAGAAGGAGTGAGTTGCAATTAACTAGTTGAAGGAAGTTGAGACTGTTGACCCATCCTTAGCTTATAAAACGTCATCCCCAATGCATTGAAAACAAATTTCTAACTATAATATGCTCAAGAGAAGAGGTTAAGAATATTGCGTACTTGTACTTACCTGATGGTTTTTGAATAGATATGCATGTTTCTGTTGAGTTGATGTTGTTGTGCTTCTCATGACTCAAGTACATCTTCTTGAATGCCATTTTCTTTTTTGTTGATCTTATTTTGCTGATGAGTTATCTTCTCGTTGATGTGCAGGTGATAGCTTCCTCTGTTGCTACTGAGCTCTGGAGGAGTTTCATTGTGCCTGTAGTTATGCTTCTCCTCTTCCAATTATGGTGTTGAAGGTTATGCCTGGAGCCTGCTATTACTTCCAAATTGGCTATTGTAGCTGCCCTTTTTTTTTTAATGTATGTGTCATTTCCCTGTTGGAGGGTAAATAGGTATTGGAATGAGTGGAAGGTGTGGCAATAGAGTGACATGGTCATGATGGGTGTTGGCTGACATGGGGTTAAGTCAATGTCCTTTTTTTCCTATCCCAAAACAGACCTACATCATAATTTTTCCATCAAATTGTCTTCCCTATAGATTTTTAGAACTTCCTGTAGTACTACAGGAAACTCCTGTAGTAATTCTTGACAACCTCCTGTAGCATAATTGTTTTTTCCATATCTCCCAAATGGTAGAGTGGATTAACCTGAAACTTTTTGATAATGTTGCCATCATCATTATGCATCTCCCCATAAAGCAATTTGGTCAATGGATGCACGAATCTCAAGAAAAACTAAAAATAAATAAAGGTGATGGAGGCCTATTTCTTAGAAACTGTGCACTGGAATTTGATGAAGTTGCTTGGGCATGTTACCATCATCCATATGCATCTCCCCATGAAAAATATTTTTAAATAGATGCAGGGTTATCAATTTATGGCAAAAATAAATTTTTGTTCTATGTATTTTTGTTTCTTGCAGTAAAATAGAGCCTTCCTGTAGTTTTTTAAGACAACAAGCAAACTGAATGGGAAAATATTGAGAATGATGGGTGGATGGTAGAAATATATTTGGGTGATGGATTGGCATGGCCTTGGCCTTGTTGGAGCCTTTGAGAAAAGGAGGAGAAAGTCAAAACTTGACTTTTTTTTACTAGGGTTGACCTATTTTTTCTTTCTTTGGTGGCAACTTGTTTTTGTTCCTTGTAGATGTTGGAGAGCACCTACATTCATCAAAGAGATACATGGAGCAAGGATTTTTTTTACTTTCTCTTTTTTGTCTAGGCCTACTAGTTTCCTCAATGAGGTTTTCAACTAGTAGGTTTGACTAGATGCCTCAAAAGAGGTTTTCACTTAAGATGTTTTCTTTTTTTCTCTTCTTTCTTTTTTCCCAACCCATTGACTGCCTTATGGAGAATTTTAATCAATGAGCCAATCTAAGGCGCCTCAAAGGAGGTTTTCACCTGAGATTTTTATTTTTTTCTATTATTTTTTAAAAAAAAATCTACCCTACCCTACTTGAAAAACACATTCACTTTCAAGTATAAGAATACTTCCAATGGAGCCATGTGCACATCAAGATGACAGACAAAATGATGTGTAGGCTTGAAACGTATGCTTTGACATGTACCTGAATTTCAGAGACCAAATGATTTGACTTTGAGAGGATCAAGCATAGTTGAAGAAGAGAGTGATGCTCCATCTTGTTGATTTTCTAGAACCAAACTTCAATATAACTTTGACATCCTTGGTTTTATTGCTTATCTGGATCATTCTTCATGTCTTCTTCTACCATGACCTTCAAATATTCCTCTTTTTGCTAATTGTTCTCTTGAATACATGGAGGATTTGATGGTAACCATGAGGGAGCTCTCTCGATCTCTGATTTTGATGTATGCTCTTCATCAAGTGCAACCCATGATTCTGTGGTCTTCTCATTTTAATCTTCTTCTTTTGGATGTGGTCCTTTAATGATATCAAGATAATATCTTTTTTGCAATACTCTTCATGAGCTATGGTGAATATCATTGATCTCAAGAAGATATGTTTGGAAGCGTTGTACCTCAGCATTGTAAGTGGGTTGAGCTACTTCAATGCGTGGGTTTGGAAATGGTGGTACAAGTAGTTTAGTGGGAATGGATATTTGAGATGGATGTGGTTGTGGTGGAGATGAATGGTAGGGATAACATGGAGTTGGGTATCGAGGATATTGAGGAAAATACTAAGGATATTATGGATGGCTCCCATAAGTTCTTTTCCATCCTTGTTTCCAAGATTGGTTTTTCGGTTGAGATGGACAATGTTTCCAAGGAAATGGTGTGTTCCAATTACTTTGAGGTGGATATGCATAACCTTGAAATTGTGAATTAGGCTCTTGCATCATACTAGATTGACTAGGCTGCCATGGTCCTGTTGGAGCTACATAACATAGCTATATTGGCAATTGACTTGCTCCATTGTCCTCTTGGTGAAATTCCTTCAACCTTGGTAATGATGAACAATGTTTAACATCATGCGATTTTGCATGGACAACACAAATATAAAAATCTTCTTTTTCTTCATCTTGCATTCTTAACATTTCTACTTGTTTGGTTAGATTGCTAAGAATTTATGTTTTAGAATCATCAAACAAATTTCCAAGTTTAGCTTGACTTACCGATCTTGATGTTGATTTACCTACTCTTGCCCTTCCTCTTGATAAGTGCTTGCATGTTTCACAAATTTCTTCAAATGATAATTGATATACATCACCTCTACTTATGAGATTAAGAATATCAATCCACTCATCCCTAATTGTTCTAAGTAAGAGGCTATTTAGTATGTTAGATCCTACATGACGTAGTTTTTCCCTCTTAACATTATACATGAACCTCTCTATTAGATATTCTAGACTCTCACCTTCGCTTTGATTCATTCTAATGATTTCTTCTTTAAGATCATGATATTTATATTTTTCTAGAAATATATTTTACATATCATTCCATGATCTTATTGAATTAGTAACAAAACTCATGAACCATTTAAGAGCTCTATCCTTCAATGTTGCCAGAAACAATCTTAGTTTTTGAGTTTTTAATAAGTAACCATAATATCTTCAAACAATTTCAAATTCAAAGAGAAAGGTTTCCGGATTCTCTGACCTTAGACCATGAAATTTTGGAAGAAAATATGGAGGGATGTTCTTCATGTGCATACTACCATCAGTATCTGCAATGGGAAATCCGAGAGGATCTTCCTCATTATCATCATCTCCATCAATTTCTTCTAAATTCTTTGTCATATTCTTCTTCTACCTGTAAAAGTGAATGGTGATCTAGCTCTTACTGCACCACGTGATCAAATGGGGGGTGGGTTGGTGTTGGAGATTTTTTTGTTTTTATGATTGAATGAAAAATATAATGCAATGTATTTTTCTACTTTTGAAATGCCTAATGCATTTTTTTTTTTTTTTGCATAATGTAAAAAGAAATGAATCAACTAGGGAAGAAAAAAATGCATACTTTGACACTTCCTCGGAAACAACGATAAAAAGTGACAAGCCCCGGTATTGCAACAAGAATGTTGCAACTCCCAAGGCTACTGACTTTAATTATCAACTCGGGGTTCGTAGAAACTTAAGAGGAATCAACACTATATGTGCTATCAAATGTGTCCTTCCTTTGCTGCCATGATGTCATGGAGTGCATGTACTGAAACCAAATCCTAAACTGATTGCAAAAAACGAAATTCTCGAAACGAAAACCTTAACCTATTGCAAGAAATAAAGTACAAGGAAAGAAACATATTCTAATTGCATAAAGATCATGAATTAAATGTAAAATAAACCTAACTTAACCTTATTTATCACATGTGATGATTTAAACTAACTGAGCATGGAGTCTGATCTAGGGAGTATTAACTATTATGTGCATGTGTGAATATAAAAGAACTCCTTTTTTAATCTTTTTGTTTTATAAATGCAAATGCTAATCCTAACTTGTTCTTTGGTAGGGGAGACAGGTATGAAGGAAGAGGGTTAAAATGGTCTTGATGGAATGGAGGTCAAGTAAAGGCCTAATCCCAGCTTCAATGATGATTTTTCTCAATTCGGGCTCAAAACAGGCCACTATAGGATTTCCTACCGGATATACTAGTTCTCCTATAGGATTCTGTGTTTTACTACAGGATGTTAGAGATTTACTATACGAAATTATAATTCATTGAATGACCAAGCAATTAAAATCCAAATAGGATGGGACAATTTTTTTATTGACTATGATATCTTTGGTCTCCATTGTAAGTGGAATCACTCAAAAAGGCCTCTGTTGACCCATGCTAAAAAGTAGCAGAAATTACCAGTCTAAAAATCAGAAATTTGAGAACTAGTGAGTTAGTAAATCCATCAAATGCGTAACCTAATTAAGTGAAAATGAAATGGGGTAAATTTTGTTATGAAACATAATGTTTTTTTGATCTAATACAATTGGATTCAACTTGATTGAAGCTCGTTAGCATGCTCTAAAAAATAACAGAAATTTACTGTTAGTTGCCACAGAGGAGTTCTAGAAATCTAGATTTGGGAATAAGAAGACTAATCCAAGTAGATCAATGGTTACTATGACCTTTCAAATATTTTCCAAGGATGAAATTCTGCTTTTGATCCTGCAAAAGAACTTACAGCACCCATTTAACCCAATCCTACAACAAGAAATCATTGATACTAAATGCAAAAATAGAAAGAAATAAAAACAAGAGATGCATGTGAATAAGAAGTGAAAAGAAGGAAAGAAAATGATACAAAAGGGCTCTGAGGCTTTTAGGATGGCCAAGCCCAAGGAAACCTAGATACCTATCCAGGAAAATAATATTTAGAAGCTAAATATGACACAAATCTTCATTATTTTCATCAATACAATTACATCCCTGCAAGAAAATACAATGGAGCTGCAAAAATATGAGATCTCTCCACAAGAATACTAATAAAAATATCTAGAGGAAAATTCGATTTATTCTCCATGAATGGAAGAATTTTCCCCCACCGAAATCCCTTGATTAGTGGATCTGGTTCTCAATACTAGGAATCTGCATTAAATGACAAGGAACACATTCCTAGATTTTCCCAATCATTTGAGTTCCACAATCTAGGCCATAATTCCATAATATATTGTTGGTTTATTATTGAATATTGATCCTCCTATAGTAGGGAGAAAATCCATAAATTATCTCCTGCTCCAAATCTTCATAGTCCGCCCAATATTCTCATAATATTCCACAAAAATAAATAATATTAAGCACAAATATGCAATTATTCATAAACCTTCCTAATGAATATATTAAAGTTAAAAATACATTATCTAATGCAAAAACAGATGTTTAATGTGCTGAAGAATGGTCATAGCCCTTAAGTTATGTTTAGTTTAGAGGCATGGGCCTTAATTTATGTCTAATTTAGAGACCCATCACAGAGTTGCAAGGTTGATGTGAGGAATGAGCTCTGCACCATCAAGTTGATGAGTTTTGATAAAATCCAGGTTGTGATGTGAATGCCACAAATCTAGGAAAAGTGACACTTGGCAGGAGGTTTTCTGAAATGATCCTTGCATGTAACCTCCAACTGCTAAAAATAGATCCCTGAATCAAGGGATAACTTTGCATGCTTCCTTGGGAGAAGTTGTCCATGCATGAAAATCAGTTTTGCTTGGTCCCGAAGGGAACTGGTCAACCTAAAGGCACATGCATCGGTCTGCCAGCCTGAGATGAAACTATGCACAGTTTCTGGGCTGAGCAGAGATGGTTGTCCCAGAGGTATTGTGCGATTTCTAGGAGGAACATGTGACTATCTCCCAAGATTGCACAATTTCTAGGTTGAGCAGTTGTCTTGGGTCAGACTGCGCAATTTTCTCAAGGAAGCATGTCTGATAGTGTTGTGCATTTTCTGAGCCTAGCAGGCTACCTGGCTGGATTTGCACAATTTTTGCTAGCTATTGGGCTGGCTGTCCCAGAGGGATTACACAATTTCTAGGAGCAGCAGGTGACTGCTACCCATAATTGCACAATTTCTGGGTTGAGCAGTCCTGTTGGGTCAGATTGCGCAGTTTTTCCACGGAAGGTTGACATGCAGAATTGCGCAATTCCTTAGGCCAGCAGGCTGTCAATCAAGATTGCATAATTTTTAGAGGGAAGGTTGGTTCCTCTCCAGAATTGTGCAATTTCTTGAGGGAGCTAGATAGCGTGCAGCGAGACCAAGTTCGGGGGAACAACCTGTGAAGGGAATGCAATAAGCTATCATGCATAGGTTGTCATGCTACTAGAAAACCACTGAAGCTTGTGTACTTGACAGTGCAAGACATGCTGTTGAGGTTGGTTGGTAGGGAGGCTCCAAAACAAAGCTAAGGAAAAATTTTGGAGGGTGGTTGTAACCGCTACAACAGGCTGACATACGTGAATCTAATTGAAGTGTGTGGATCACCGAGGATGATATTTAGGCTTCGGGGTGGAAGTTTAACCTGTAATTGCTAAGCACTTAACTTAGACTATACAACTAGTGTTTGCGTATAAAGACGGATGGCATAAGCCTGAGTTAAACCGCTATAAGAAAGGTTGTAGAGAGAGAATCAATTAGTTAGACCAAGTGTATGAAAGGTTATATTTTAGCCCAAATATTAGGGAATAAAGATAGGCTATTGCACAGATTGGATAACAGTAGTACCCGACAAAATGTCAAAACCACTAGCTAAGCATTTTCCTAGAATTTGCAGTAATGGGAATCGACAACCTTGAATGTTTTATTCTAAAAGGAAATGCAGTGCAAAGATCAAAGTTGCCTGTGGCATTGTGATGTATAGGGTTTTCGTTTTTGTATACACAATCCATCTAAGATGCTACGAAAGTAGTAACTTAATACAAGGGTCAATGAAAAAATATGTCAAGTTTGCAATTCAGAGGGGGCAAAAATAAGAGAGCAGTTCTGAGACATTCAATATAAAGCAAAACATGAGAATGAGGTACAAATTGATATCATGTGATGGGTTTTGATAACTTTTTGAAGGATTTTTGCGGGAGGAAATCTAGCCTTCCTTTCTGTACATACAATCCATCTAAGATGCTACGAAAATAACAACTTAATACAAGTGTCAATGACAAAATATGTCAAGTTTGCAATTCAGAGGAGACATAAATAAGAGAGCAATGAGTTGTTATTGTCAAGACAACTCTGAATTCAGAGTTTTATTCTCCACTATGCATTAGATGAATGAAAAAGTACCGAGTTTTCAAATTCAAAGGAGGTCAAAATAACAGAGTAGTAATGAGACATGCAACATAAAGCAAAACATGAATCGTTAATTCAATCAAGAAGTATTACCTTAAATCAAGTATTAATGAAAGCTATAATTTGAACCTTGTTTCAAGTATGCAGTTAAGAAGATGGGGAATAATAAAGAGAAGACACAACCCCTTCCCTTAAAGTATATGGCTCCCTGAAAGTAATGGTTCGGTCAAGATCTTACTAACAGGTAAGGGCCTTTCCACTCAATGAAAGATTCAGAAGTCTGTCTCCTTGAAAGTTATTGAGGGAAGAAAGTATGATATAAATAAGGAAATACTTAGCAGGGCATCACATCAATCTGGTAATTGTATTGAGGTCCATACTGAAAGTGATTGAATACTTATAACTCATTTATGCAATTCAGATAAGGCAGAAATAATAGAGCAGTTATGAAACATGCAACATAAAGAAAAACATGAAAGATTAATTCAATCAAACACTATTATCTTAAATCGAGTATTAATGAAAACTAGAATTCGAACCTTAGTTCGATTATGAATTCCATCCATTAGTAAACCTGGAAAGATAGTATAATAACAAATGAAAGCAAACAAGCTCTAACTTCCTGCTATTGAATTCGAGTTGTCATTATCAAGGGAACTCTGAATTCAGGGTTTGATTCTCCACTATGCATTAGATGAATGAGAAAGTACTAAGTTTGCAATTTAGAGGAGGCATAAATAAAATAGCAGTTTTGAGACATGCAATATAAAACAAAACATGAATCGTTAATTCAACCAAGCAGATTTACCTTAAATCAAGTATTAATGAAAGCTAGAACTCGAACCTTATTTCGAGTATGAATTCCATCCATTAGTAAAGCCGGATAGATAGTATAATAAGGAATGAAAGCAAGCAAACTCTAACTTCTCGCTATTGAATTCGAGTTGTCATTATTCTCACTATTGAATCCGAGTTGTCATTATCAAGGAAAATTTGAATTCAGAGTTTGATTCTCCACTATGCATTAGATGAATGAAAAAGTACTCAAGACAACGCATGCAAGGGAGCGAATGCCACCCAACAAGTTATAATACTGTAATTGAAAGAATATTTATAGTTCATTTATGCAAGCAATAATGATAACAAGAAAGATCACACAAGAATTAGAAGAAGAATCTCTTTCTATTTCTTGTTGCCTCAATCAAAGGAGACAATCAGGCTATGTCTTGCCTCAATCAAATGTGAAGAACACAAGATATATATAATTAAGATTACCTTAAAAACGACGAATCACATATCATAGGTACAATTTGGCATCCAGTTAAAAGTTGTAACAACCTTTTAGGGCAGGAAATTTAGCATACTCATGAAAATCTATGGGAAACAAGCAAACCATAGTAAAAAACCATGAGAATAAGGTACAAGCCTTTCTAAAAGTAAACATCCCACAGAAGTAAAACCAAGTGATGGTGTAGCTAACTTTATGGAAATCGTGGAAAGTGGAAAACAGAGAAAAGATGATGCTTTTGCTTGGCTCTTCTAATTGTTTCCACTTGGACTCGCTACTATAACTAAATCTATATCCGAAGATAGGAGATTGAGAGCTTCTCTTCTTAAAAAAAATGAGTTAGACCTAGTAGACAGGTAGTGACAAAATACTTATAGTTCATTTGTGCAAGCAATAATGATAACAAGAAAGGTCACACAAGAATTAGAAGAAGAATCTCTTCATGTTGCTTGTTACCTCAATCAAAGGAGAAAATCAGTATACGTCTTGCCTCAATCAAATGTGAAGAACGCAAAAGATCTCTAATTAAGATTACCTTAAAAACGAAGAATCACAAATCATAGATATAATTTGGCATCTTGTTAAAAGTTGTGACAAATTTTTGGGGTAGGAAACTTAGGCTATTCAAGAAAATTTCTATGGGAAATAGGCAAACCGTAGTAAAAACCCACGAGAATAAGGTACAAGCCTTTCTAAAAGTAAACATCCCATAGAATAAAAACCAAGTGCTAATGTAGCTAACTTTATTGCAATCATGGAAAGTAGAAAACATAGAGAAGATGTTGCTTTTGCTTGGCTCTTCTAATTGTTTCCACTTGGACTCGCTACTGTAACTAAATCTATATCCAAAGATAGGAGATTAAGAGCTTCTCTTCTTAAAAAAAAGGGAGTTAAACCTAGTAGACAGGTAACGAACCTGCCCACTAGAGAGCTACTACTGTGCGACTCCTAATCAAGGATCTTGACCATGAAAAAAAAGAACAGGTTGAGGGTTAAGAGCAATAACCAAAAAAATTGGATTCCATTTAGCCAAAATGATAATAAGTAGGGCCTCAAAAAGGAGAGAAACTCTGCCCTCAGAGATTGGGCTTCACAAGCTTTCGGTTCAGTCACCAAGGGGTCTATCTCCACTGCTACATTAAACCTTTCTTGCATCATTGTCAGGGTATTACATATCATGGCACCAAGTGGGAGACGTAGCAAGTCACTGCTAGGTACACAAACAAAAATGGTAACAAAAGGCACTTTTCGCTGTAGTTATTAGGTATTCGTTATATAAGGCATGGCATGGCTCACATTCGAGGCACCCTCTAGCTAGGGAAAAACCATGAGGCTTTGAAAGAAGGTACGACGTTCCTATGCGAATGTGAAAGCAAAGAAATAGAATGGCTGGTCAAAAAATGTCCTAGGGAAATCACGTATATAGAGTTTAACCAGTAATGCTTTTACTTACTTACTATACACCAACGAAGTCGAGCCGAAGCAAAAACAAATTGGAAGCACTCAGATCAGTACTAATTGATTTTCAGACAATAGAACTTTATTGACAACAACCGTATTATATAACAACAACAGTAACTTACACATATCACACATATCACGACTCTGCATGCATAATGCTAAATCAAATGAAATGTAATCACAATGAATTATTAGCAAGGAACATGTATAAATGATCTGATTTGTGTTAACCTCTGTCAAATCAGCCTAACCAACTTAACTAGCGCAAATGTCATAGGTTCCCAAACAGATGTCATATTACCTCACTGTTCAGTTCTGATAATAAGCCTCGTTGCTCTGCTTTTTGTTCCTTCACCCATCGCTGCTCGCATAGATAAGAAAATCCTACTCGATCTGTCTGTTTCCTTCCCATCCCATTGTATATAATGACATATTACTATGCTCCAATACTTTGTTATTACTATTGTTAGGCAGGCAGACAATGTTGTAGGAGGGCATGCTACCAGATGACGCAAAGAGTCTGTTGACAAGACAAAGCAGGCAGACAATGTTGTAGGAGAGCATGCTACCAGATGATGCAAAGAGTCTGTTGACGAAACAAAGCAGGCAGTCAAATAGGGCTTCTGCGCCCAAATTGGAATTTCTCTGGTCCTCTTTAGGGTTACTCTTTCAACGAGGCTTTTAGGGCTCTCAAAGCAGGTCCCCTCTGTCTAAAGAGACCGCAGCGGGGCAGATCCACTTACGACAAAGGCTGGAGATAGGGAAACTCATAGCTCATCAACAATAGTCTAGTCCCAATAGCCAAAAGTTTTTGAATCACACCGTGACTATGTCGATTCACCACATCAATTCGGTGATGTTGAGATGTAGCAGAGGGCACAAGCGGCGAACCTTCGTGTCGCTAAGAATAGGTATAACATGATATGACCCATCCGAATCCATATTTGCAGCATTTCCCACCCCTTAATGAACCCACTCTCTTGTCCACCTAAGTCGTAGAAAAAGCGAAGGTAGCAAGAGAAGCAGGTGGTTGTGTGGTTCAGTAGCAGATTATGTTGATTACTTTGATCCAACACAACTTCTGCCCATTCCATAGCCAACCCCCTTTGATTGTCCCAAGTTTTCCTTTGCGTAGATCCTTAACCAACAACAGTGGTTTCAATTTTTTCCCGTTCCATAGCGAGCCCCTTTTGATTGTCCTAGGTTTCCTTCGCATAGATCCTTAACCAACAGTCTGAGACGACCCAAAATGAAGAGTCTCACAGTTTGTGATTGAGTCTCAAACAACCCAGAATGTTGATTGAGTCTCAGGAAGAGTCCCAGAGCATCCATCCAGCTAGATCTGTGTGCATACATACACCTGTAATCCTGTAGGTGCTCCATGCAACTACTTGTGACCATAGCAAATAAACCAAATAAACCTTAATAAGTTCCATGCAACTACTTGCAACCATAGCAAATAAACCTTAATAATACATAACATTAATAAGCTCAAATTAATGTTAACATTAGTTCCCAAGTGCAAAAGATTTCGAAAAAATGAACTCCGTAAACCCAGAATATTATATAGTCGAGCCTCTTCCGCCTCGGGAAGAGGCCAAATAAGACCGTGAAGTCAAATGAGAAAAGATTAATCTCAAAGTAACTAACATGAAAGTAAACAAACATGAAGACTAACTAATATCAAATGCATCAAACTGATTATTATAATCCCATGCTGATTATTATAATCCCATGCCATTGTCACATTGCAGGGATAAAGAGGATATCTAAATAAACTTATTTACTTGAAGTATGTATATAGAACACAAGTTTTTAATAGGTTAAGAAAAGGTTGCTTATGTAAAACTACGAAGTGAATGAATAATTTTTTCAACCATGACGTCCAGAAATATAAGAGCACGGTCATTGCATTGAACATGCCGCGAGAGGTATTTTTCAGAGATTGCGGTAAGGCATCTTTCAGTGACCACAGTGAAAAATTGATATTCAATCCCTCATCATATGAGCTGAAGTTGACTGTTAACAACCATTCCATCCATTTCATTCGGCCATAGGAGAGCAGGTTCATATAAAAATTGACAATAGCTTCACCTAAAAACGCTAGCCTACCTCCTCGAAACTGCTCTTCTCACTCAACACTAAGGACTAACCAGTGACAACTAACATTCAAACCCGAAGGAGAAAACGATAAACCATAACGGTGCTGGTTGACTTTCTCAGAAATATATTTTTAAAATGAACATTGATGTGGAAAAATACATCTAATTTTGATAGAATGTATTTTTAAATTTTATAAGATGTTAAGCCATAAATTTGTATAATATTTAAAATTCCCCAAATATTATGTTTCCATTAATTTGTCAACGAAATCGCATCTACCCCAATCCAGACTTGCACGCAGAGTCGCAGAAAAGGGAAGAAAATTGCCCGATGGGAAGGCGTTTTAATCAATTGTCAGGCCGCGCAGTCGGAAATCAGTACTACCCATTGCCGGGCTCTAAGAAGCTCTGATTTTAATGGTTCAAACGTAGCTCTCTGATTATTAGGTATCCACAAAAATCTGAAAAATCGATTGTATTGATTAGGGATTCTCGCAGGCCGCTTAGAAATCCGCCATGACTCTATACGGAAAATTGGGCAATTGCGATGAAGAAGAGGGACCTACTCAGGTTCCTCCTCCCAGATGGTTCCGCTACAATTCCCCTGCGACACAGGTGGTCCTGATTGCACTGGTGTGCTTCTGCTGCCCGGGCATGTTCAACGTCCTTTCCGGAATGGGGGGAGGTGGGCAGGAAGACGACCAGGCCGCGAACGACGCCAACACTGCCCTGTATACGACGTTTGCAGTGTTCGGGATATTGGGCGGCGGGATTTACAACCTCCTCGGCCCCCATGTAACCCTCTTCCTAGGGTGCTCCACTTATATGCTCTATGCCGGTTCGTTTCTCTATTACAGTCACTACCAGAATGAGACGTTTGCTGTTATTGCAGGAGGGATTCTGGGAGTGGGAGCTGGATTGCTATGGGCTGGGCAGGGATCGATTATGACCTCGTATCCGACCGAGGATAAGAAGGGCAGGTACATTTCTCTGTTCTGGAGTATATTCAATTTGGGAGGAGTCATAGGCGGTTTCATTCCCTTTATATTGAATTATCACAGCACGGCCGGGTCTGTAAGTGATGGAACCTATATAGCCTTCATGTGCTTCATGGCCTTTGGGACTATTCTGACAATGGCTCTGCTTCCACCCAGCAAAGTGGTTAGGGACGATGGTAGCAGGGCTACTGTGATTAAGTACTCTAATGTGAACACCGAGGCCATGGAGATTCTTAAGCTATTCTCAAACTGGAAGATGCTGCTGCTCTTCCCTGTTGCATGGGCCAGCAACTTCTTTTACACTTATCAATTCAATAATGTCAATGGAAAGATCTTCACAGTGAGAACCAGAGGATTCAACAATGTCTTTTACTGGGGCGCACAGATGTTAGGGTCTGTGGCAATTGGGTACGTTCTGGATTTCAGCTTCCTGAGCAGGAAGAAAAGGGGGTTTCTGGGCGTGGCCATCGTTGCAATACTTGGGACAGCAATCTGGGGAGGAGGGCTCGCAAATCAACTGAGATATACTAGGGATAAGCCCTTACAGGAGATCGATTTCAAAGACTCCGGCCCTGCTTTCGCAGGGCCATTTGTTCTATATTTCAGCTATGGATTACTGGACTCCATGTTCCAGACACTCTGTTATTGGACGATTGGAGCTTTGGCAGATGATTCGCAGACTCTGAGCAGATATAGTGGGTTCTACAAAGGCGTGCAGAGTGCAGGAGCAGCGGTGGCCTGGCAGATCGACAAGCACAATGTTTCTTTTCTGGGAGAGCTCATAATCAACTGGAGTCTGACCACAATCAGCTACCCGCTCTTGATTATTCTTATTTCCTTCGCTGTAAATGATAGTAACATTGCAAATGTTGTTGATCCAGTGTCATAGCAAATTATTTTCGGACCATCGATGGAATTTGTTCCTGTCTTTGATTTTATCGAAAGTGGTTTTCCGGGACGGTTTTGCTCTGTATGCGAAACTACTTTTCTGATAATTCACCAGTCAACGATGCTTTATTATAACAGGAAGTCATCTAACACGTTTTCTTCCTTAAGCGGAAGTCATTTATGTACCACAACTACATTTATATTTTGTAGGCCTGTAATTAATAAGGTGTGAATGTTTCATAAAATATTATGATTAATTTATAAGAGTTATAAATAGAAAATATCTTACAATAATTATCTATTTAAAAAAATAATTTTATATATTTTTATTAATAAATACACATTATTTTTATATAATTAAATAGGTAAAATATTAAAAAATTAAACTATAATTTATAAAAAATTAATAATCATTCATATATCTAAATATTATTGTCAAACAAAAAAACCCAAAAAACAAATTAATGTTTTGAGGGGAAAAATTAATGTTTGGGGAAAGTGTATTTTTGATGCTCCCATAAAACCAAAAAAGCTAAAAAAGCCAAAAAAAAAAAAAAACCAAAAAAATCAAAAAACAAAAAAAACAAAATTAATGTTTTTTAGGGGAAAATGTATTTCTAATGCTCCAAGAAAATAAAAAAAAAAAAAAAAAACAAAATTAATATTTCTTAGAAAAAGTATATTTCTGATGCTCCAAGAAAATAGAAATAAATGCACACATGGACCTAACTTTTCCAAATACATTCTTTTTGATATTCCAACGAAATAAAAAAAACACACATCAACCTAACTTTTCCAAATATATTTTTGGAAACGAGATGTGCCATGATACTTTCTCTCCATAAACCTTGGAACAATTGTGATATATGACTCGACTCTACAAAATATTTCTATCCAACACTATTAGTTAGGTTTTTAAAAACAATTCTACGGACAATGCCCTGAATTTAATCTAAAATCAAAAGTGATAATTAAAAAACATTTTTAGCTGTAAATTTTATTAAAAAGTGATAATTGAAAAAAAAATTTAGTTATAAATTTTATTATTTGAAATAAGAATTATTGTTGAATTGAAGCTTCTGATCCATATCAAGTTTATGAGAAATTTGTCGACTTAAATTACATGATATTATATTTGTCGACGCGTTTAGAACCAACTAGTGTTGTTTATCGTCAGACAAGTTGAAAAGCTTGATCTAGGCTGCATGTTAAATAGTTAGAGCAGGACCTCCAACAACTATATTTGACCAAGCAACAACAATTGACCAGCGACTATATTTTAGTCTTTTTTTTTAACAATTTAATATAGATAACAATTAAATAAATTAAATATAAATTCTTACTATATTAACTTTAGATAACAATTCTAACAATAGGATTTTTTTTTTTTAATAAATAAACAATGAAATTAAATTAAATTATAATTCTTATTATATTACTTAAATTTATTTTAATAAACAATCCGAACTATAGGATTTTTTTTTATTAACCTCTAAAATTAAAATAAATTTGAAATAGTTAATACCATTAATGTATTTTTAATGTAAAACTCCCCCTTGATTTAATACTAGCCTAACTAATTATTGATTTAATAATTATTTAAATTTTGTAACTTTAACTTATTTTAATTTTTAATTAAATTGCTCTCCTTTCCCTTGGTCTGGTCCTGCTAGTTGTTTCCAAGTCATTAACTGGTCAATTTAGCCGTTGCCTGGTCAACTATAGTCGTTAGAGGTCTTGCTCTAACTATTTAACATGCAGCGTATATCTATTCTTCAACTTGCAACTATAGTAGTTCGAGGCCTTGCTCTAACTATTTAACATGCAGCCTATATCTGATTCTTCAACTTGTCTTGACTAATATCTGATTCTTCAACTTGTCTTGACCATGAACCATACTGGTTGGTTCGAAATGGGTCGACAAATGTAATATCATGTGATTTACGCTGAAAAATTTCTCATGAACTTGATATGGATCACAGAAGCCTCAATTCAACAATGAGAATTATTTTTTTAAAATTAAGCAACATGCTTATTAAGGAATTTAGACTTCTGTGATCCATAATCTTGTTTAGAGAATGATTTTGGCAAAATCACATAAAAAATCATTTGTCAACGTGTTTCGAACCAACCAGTGTGGTTCATCTTTACGACAAGTTGAATATCCAATCTTAGAGATGCAATAAATAGGGACAGCAACCCATTCCAACAGCTAAAATTGACTAGTCAAACCTAGCTGTTAGAGGTCTTGTTAACCGTTACTAAGTCAATTTTTAGCTGTTAGAATGGCCTGCTGTCCCTATTTATTGCATCACTCAGATTGGATATTCAACTTGTCGTGACGAGAACCACACTCGTTATGTTAGAATGGCCTGCTGTCCCTATTTATTGCATCACTTAGATTGGATATTCAACTTATGGTGACGAGAACCACACTTGTTAGTTCGAAACGGGTCGACAAATGATTTTTTATGCAATTTTGCCAAAATCATTCTCTAAACAACATGCTTATTTTTTAATTATTTAAAAATTATAACAATTTTAAATAAATTAAATAAAAAATAAATATGAAACTTATATTTTATAAAATTTATAAAATAGGTTAGAAAATGCAAAGTCTACAATTTTTAAAAATTAATTGTTATTACGAATTTCCATAACACATGCAAAAACTCAGTCATTCAAATCAACATTGAAATACTGATTTACAACTACTTTCCTAAATTACTTTTAGAAATCACGCAAAAAACACATTCTAAAATATTTTTATAAAATAACAAATCGCCTTAAAGGAAATATAAAAAAAATCATTTTTATAAAGCAACAAATTATATGCTTATCCCTTTAAAACTTTCTGCTAGCGGATAAGATTGTTTTTCATTGTCTTGAAGTAACTGCCTACATCCTCCAGAGGTAACAGACTGAAGACCTCTGAATATAAAGTTTTTCTGGTGACGAAGTCCGCTGCACAACTCTTGAAAACCATAAACAAGAAAGTAAGGATGGTCAACCAAATTGACATTTCTCATTATACAAAAAATTAGTCATCAGCCAAACCAAGTTTCAATTGAAACTATTGATTTCCACAAATTCCGATGGGTTTAATAGTTCCAATCCGTTTAGAGGTGGAAAATTTAATGTATTATTTATTGATTTGAAACTAAAAAAGTTATTTAAATATTTTTGATGTCATTTATTGAAATCAAAGGTTATTAGGTTATTGGGTGGTGGTGGTGCGATATTTAGGTTGGATGATGATGATGTCCACTGAAACCAAATTTTGGTCTATCCAATCTAAAGAAACAAATTATTTAGTTTGATTTAAGATTTTATTCCTATGCTCAAAAAGCTTGGAGAAAAGCCTCCCAGTTCACTATAATTTACATCGTTAAAACCACCCAACATATTATCATTTATAAAAATAAATAATTAAATTTGAATTTTAATTATTTGATTTTTATATTCCAAAATTAGGTTTTGAGTATTAATTATTTTTTAATAATATAATTAAATTTAAAATACTACAAAAGTCCTCAAATACATATTGAATATAACGTGAGGTTATACATATACCCTTGGGTTCATCCTGAGTTAAGGCCTTTGCCCATTAATTGACCGCGTCATAGTGGAGACCAGGTTTGGAATTTGGATTCTTTATTACCTGTCAAATAATTTTTTTTTGACTTTTTGGGTTTTTATGTTGGCCGTCAAGGAACGTTATGTCTAAAATTTTGCTCTTCATTCAAAATTTTTTGATAATAAATCAACCCTTCATCAATAAAGGTTTAATTAAAAAAATACTTTTCAATCACACCACTGTGTTAATTTTTTCTCACATATTTAT
>APFE031602603.1:21769-33795 GCA_000404065.3 Pinus taeda
AAATCTAGAAATCTATTTTACTCACACCCAACTCATTGTTATTGCAATCAATCTACTCATATTTTAATTTCTCAATTTGGATTTCTATTAGATAATTTAAATGTTCCAATTTCAGTAAAAACAAATAGATTTCTTTCACCAAATAAAAAAAACTTCAAAAAAAAAATTCCATCTTAAAAACTTTACTTTGGAGTTGACCAAAAACTATCCTCCACAATGCCCATCATCTCCACCATCATAATATCACGAAATCTATATAAAGTTCAATTTTAATAAACCCAATAAACTTAATTTATTTAAATATAAACAACATAAATTTAATTTATTTAAATAAAAACAAATGTTATAATATAAATTCCAAATATTACGGTACTTAATTATTAATCACTCAATATAATATATCACTGCTATCAAATATATACCTATAACTTTAAATAACATACACATTTAACTTTAAATAACATGAAATTAATTTATTTCAATAAAAACAAATATTAGAGAATTCCAAATATTACTGCACTTCTTTATAAGACTGTTGTTTGAGAGGGCAGTAATTACGTTTTTGCAAAAAAGTGAACAGTAAAAAATACGTTTTAGAACTTTGAAAGCCCATCACAAAAAACAGCTTTTTAAAATTTTTAAACGTGAAATATGGTCAAAATGCCTTGTGACGGGCATTTTGCCCGTCAAATTCCAAACCTCGTGGAGACTTATCCAACCCGTTCGTTATCTTATTGAAACTTCCGATTTGATGTAGCCTGTTATTTTTGCAAAGTTTTCTTTCAAATAATCTCTTTTAAAGCTTAGATTTCTGTAAAGTTGTGATTACTAGAAATAAAATATTAGGAGGTATATTTTCTTTTATCTATGAAATATTTAGTATTTACGAGCTTATGTATTACTGTAGTAACTTCTTTGAAGTTTTATTTTGTGATGTAATTCAAAAATATTATTTAATTTTATTATTTTTTTAGGATTGGAATTAATTTTTATATGAAATAAACAATATCAATTACCAATACAATCAAATGACCACTGTTGGTTACTATGTAATTAATTAAGATTAAGTTAATTATATTTATTAAAATACTATTAATCGTAAATTAAATAATTAAAAAAAAGTTAATCAAAATTTTAAAAATTATTAACCTAACTAAATAATTTAAATATATTTTAAGTCGTATTTAAAAAAAACTAAAGTTTAATTAAATAAATAATAATAAACTATAATAAAATAAAACAATAAAAATATATATAATAAGGTAACATAAATTATAAATGGGGTAGTCTAATTTATAAACGAAATAATCTTTTTCACTAGAATTCAATCTAAAATCCTCATATAATTTCAATATTTTTTGTTATTTAAAATATATTTTTGAATGCATAAATAGATTCAACACTAAAAACAATTATGATTGAAAAGATTAATTTAAACTCCAGTGTTTAAAAATCTTTATCAAATTTTAATTAAAATTAACACAAAAATATCACAAAAAAACTATTTAGTCTATAAATTAGACTACACCATTAAAATTACCTAAAATTAACAAAATTTAATTACACAATTTTATTTTTTAACCTGTTAACTTCATGAACCTCAAACCAATCAAACCAATCTCACAGCTATATTAGATGAAGTATTAGTTTTTTCTGCCAAAATTATTTTTAAAATAATCACTTCTAAATCTTAGAGTTTTGTAAAATTGTAATTACTACTAATAAAAATGAAATACTAAAAAATATATTTCTTTTATCTACTAAATCACCTCGGGGCGCGTTACTTTTACATTTACAGTGAGAAACAAATTCTTGTTTTCACTTTTGAGAAATGGACGATTCAGTGAACCTGTGTAACTCTGTTTTACCCAACAATGATCAGTTATCTGTCGCACCTCCACAATCATAACCATATCAAACTAAAAAAAAATTACCACTAATGTAAAGTTCGGTTGTAGCAGGATTATATTTTAATTACCACAATCATTAACTGTAAGCAATATAACCATAGTTTTATTGATATTCTGTCAGAGATTAAATACACATGTGATTTGTTTTACGTTTATCAAAACCATAAGCAATACAACCATAGTTTTATTGATATTCTGTCAGAGATTAAATACACATGTGATTTGTTTTACTTTTCTGGTTTAGTCGTAATGTGTTTGGATTCACCCTTTAATTTGGCATTAATGAAATGATCTACCATGGAGACATGGCAAGAGCAGGCTCCATCCTTTCATCCAGCTTCCCACCCGCTGTTCTGCTTACCTCGTTCCTTTCGCTGCATCTACAGTGTGGAGGCTTGGTCCTTGATCCAACGGTTGTGCTTTGTCTTGGAAATCTTCTAGGCATTATCTGTGGGTGAAGAGTCTCATTACGCACCCCTATTTCTTGGTGCTCATTTCTGCTGCCAAGGTTTCGCTTGGGGTAAGCTCAGTTTTGCCGCCAGCGTTTCATCTCACAAGAGTTTGCTGAGGGCTGAGGATGCCATGGTAGGTATAGGTGATATCGTTTCTCAGGTGCAACAAGGTCCAGGTGAGAGCAAAGTCATAGTCCCATCGGTTTTATTCCTTTTCAAATTGCTTAGAGTTCAATGTCGATGTTTCTTCTTACTTTATGTTGTCCCTTTCGGGTTGCAGGTATTGTAGAGGTAGGCATGAGATGCATAGAGTTTTCCGTGGAGGGCTTCTCGATCCTTACCTCGGCTCCATTATCAAACCGTTTTCAGGTAAGTTCTCTCTAACCGCACCTGAAAAATCATGGCAGCAAAGGAGATTCAAGGTTTGGATTATTGCTTGGCATTTTTAGTCAATTGGGTAAATTGTTAGGGGTTCTAGTTTTTTTTTTTAACGCTTATTAACTTTCTTGGTGAGGGTTTCCAATTCCAAAGGCTATTTAGATTCTGGGCAAGTGTTTTGTCTTAAGCCTATCATAGGGATTTCATATGTAGATAGAAGAGCACCTCCGTCTGAGAAGTGCATGAGCTTATATAGTACTTACATGGTTGCGAAGCTTTCAGTGATAGCGTTATTTGCATTGGGGTTTCACTCATTCTATTCTTCTGCATATGTTTCAGGGTTTACCCGTTTATGTTCTGGAAAGTCCAGAAGAAGAGCCGAGTTCTCTTTGTGACACCTCTAGGTGTACCATTGACTGGCTTTAAGAGGTTGGTAGCTACGATTACTCCGTTCACCTCTTGTTCTTTTAGTTATTTAAAGGAGTTTGTTTGTAATTTGGATATACTATTTCCGTCTACTTGACTTCGGGGCAGAGATGCTCTCATAGAGCCAGGTAATTTGTAGGTGTGGAAATGTTAATGCAAAGAAGCTAAGACTCTGTTCCAAATGTTTGTTCCATTCTAAATTACCAATTGCATAACATTTGAGCTACAGATTCTTGTTCTGAACTTGGTCATTATTAATATATAATATATGAGAAGCACTCATTTTTTATATGAAACCTGTCATTTTCAATGAGTTTATCGACTTAGGTTGCAGGTCTTTGTGGTTGTCTACCGCGGTTCCTCTTGTTATTTAAATACATCATGTTCTTGCATGGTAATCGTGTTTTCATGCTTCGGCTATATGATGCAAACAATATTCTAATTCTTGATTTATTACACCATTTTGAGGGAATGTTAAGAGTAGGAGATTGCAGAGAATTTTTTTATTGGAATTAAAATAGTTTTTCTTTTAATGTTTCCTACAATATTCTCATGTAGTTTTACTCTGTTTTCCTTTTCATTGTTTGAGAAGGATTACGGTCTCGATCTTTCAATCAGATTCTAAATTGTGCAGCTTTACGCCTTCCTACATTATGTTATACACCTTTGGATCTAATATTTGACATGTGGTGCTTGTTTTAGTTTTATTTTTCTTTTTCTTTTACTTTAACAGAAGAAAATAATGAAATTATCCCACCGAGACTGCATCTAGGTGTCCTATGCTCCTACGTAGGATTAACTACCTACATGCCTCAGATATTCTTGTTCAGTTTTAATCTCAATAATTATCTAATCCTATACAGTATCATTACAAGTTACAAACTATGTACAATATCATTACAAGATACAAATTATACACAATATCATTACAAGATACAAATTATTCTTGTACAATACTAATTTCAGTTATTCGTTACTAGAATCTAACATTCAACAACAGCCTATGTGAGCATATTATTCTAGGGTTGTTACCTACCTAGACCTGATAAAGAATAAAAATTCAATTGAAGATGTTAATTTTGTTACTTGTAGTATTTCAATCCTCCCAACCATGAGACTTGTCATCAGGTCCAAGTCTCCCCCCAAGCTTTCTCACAAGACTAATGTCTTCTACAAGTTTTGCACCAAGTGTTGTTGCTATCTAGTCACAACCAAACTTAGCTAATCTTTCGTCTGGCCTCTCACCATGGTTCCTCCTCCCTTCCTCCATGCCCCTCCTCGGGCTTTCTTTAGAGCATTCATAATTAGGAAGGTAGTTCGGGTTTCTAGAAACTGCCTTTCCTAACTTCCTTGTTATGGGAAGTTACAAGATCTGTTAATATTCAAACCACTTCATTCCTTTAATTTAACAACATTAACACTTAATTCAAAATAAGAACAATAATATCCAGTTTTGCTTTTACCGCGGTAAAATAAAATCTTTACAGTTTTATAGGGACATTACATCTCCCCTCCCTGAAATCAAACATCATCCCAATGTTTTCTGGCCGCAAACATACATGAAAAGGCTTCTTTCATGAGTTGTTCATCCTCCCAGGTGGCCTCATCTGGCCTAAAGTGTTGCCATTGCACTTTAACCTGGGTGATAGCTCGTTTTCGCTGCATTACTTCTCTTCGATTGAGTATGATCAACGGCTCGACTAAGAATTCTCTTTCCGGTTCAACCTGAAACAAAACAGTAATTTGAATCAGTTTTTCATCATAAAAATTTTATTTGGCTTACCTAAGAAACTTTCTTCCCTGTATATCTTGCCAACTGATTATGTGCTTAGGATCATAAACATATATTTTCAATGCTGACACATGGAAAACATTGTGGACCCGAATATGGCTCGGTAAGGCGAGTTTATATGCCACTGGCCTGACCCTTTCCAAAATTTGAAATGGACCAAAAAACCGGGGTTCCAACTTAGCACATCCGCTCCATTGTAATGTAGTCTTCTTAGCTCGTACTCTCACATATACATGGTATCCTATTAGGAATTCTCTAAAATTCCTTTTTTGATCGACGAAATTATTTTGTCTATCTTGGGCCACCTTTAAGTTGGAGCGCACCTTCTTAACCATCTCTTCCATTTCCTTTAACATCTCAGGTCCCAACATCAGCTTGTCCTCTAGTCCCCCGCAATTGAACGGTGTGTAGAACTTACGTCCATACAAAACTTCAAATGGGCTCATCTGTAAGGAGCTATAGTAGCCATTATTATAAGAAAATTCGACCAAGTGCAAGTAGTCTTCCCATTTGGATGGTTGTTTCATTACATATGTTCTTAGCATATCTTCCACTACCTGATTCACCTGTTCTCTCTACCCGTCTGTTTGAGGATGATAGGCGGTACTGAAATTTAATTGAGTACCTAACCCTTCAAACAGGGTTCTCCGAAAAGCTGATGTAAAATTTACATCGCAGTGACAAATTATAGTTTTTGGCAGCCCATGTAGCCTAAAAATATTTTGCATAAAGATATTGGAAATCTGTACCACCCTAAAGGTGGACTATACTGGTATAAAATAAGCTGATTTGCTTAATTTGTCTACCACCACCATGATTGAGTTGTTTAGATTTTTTGGATTTGGGTAGTCCTGTGATAAAATCAAGAGAGCTGGTCTCCCACTTCCATTTCGGGATTGGTAGTGGATGTAGTAACCCAACAGGGTGCTGATGTTCTGTTTTAACTTGCTGACATTCCAGGCAACGTGTCAAATATTTTGCCACATCTTTTTTCATACCAGGCCAATAATACTCCTTTCGGAGTGCTCTAATTAGCTTTTGGTACCCTAGATGCCCTGCATAGGGACTTTTATGATATTCATCTAGAATTAGATTTTTAATATTATTTTGGTTGGGCACATATAGTATTTTCTTATAATTCAACATACCTGCGGAATCCATCACATATCCTTGTTGATATTCATGAATGGTTGTGCTTTGAGCTTGTTGTCCTAATTGCTGATATTTCTGGTCCTGCTCCACTGCTTTTTTAATTAATTTGTCGAAGGTAGTTCGCCCTTCGCTATAAGAAATTTCATAGAGACAATGTACCTTTCGACTTAAACCGTCCACTACCTGGTTCTCTTTCCCCTTTAGATGTTTGATCTTGAAATCAACTCCACTTAGAAAATCTATCCACTGAGCTTGCCTAGCATTTAAAGTTGGTTGTTTGAAGTAATTAGTCAAGATGTGATGGTCAGTCATTAACAGAAACTTCTTACCCATCAAATAGTGACGCCACATATTTAAAGCATGATTGACAACTGTCAATTCTAAGTTGTGAACGGAATATTTCTGCTCGTGTTCCTTTAATTTCTTGGACTCATAGGTGATTATCATCCTATGTTGCATTAATACTCCACCTACCCCTTCCTTACTGGCATCTGTACACACCACATAGTCCTTGCTTGGATCTGCTATGCTTAAAATTGGCGCGGTGGTGAGCAGATGCTCAAGTTGCTCAAAACTCTTTTAAAATTCTGCTGTCCATTTAAAAAAAATTCCCTTTTTCTCTAGGGAGGTAATAAGATAGGCCACTTTAGAGAATCCTTCCACAAACCATCTATAGTATCCTGCCAATCCCATGAAACATCTTATATCAGTTATGTCCTTTGGAACTGGCCATTCCATTATGGTCTTTATCTTTTCGGGATCCACTATGATTCCATCCTTGGTAATAATGTGGCCTAAGTACTAAATATGTTCCTTGAAAAAATCACACTTGCTGAATTTAGCATACAGTTGATGTTCTCGGAGAGTCTGCAACACTATCCTGAGGTGTTCCTTATGTCCTTCATTATTTCAGGAATCGATCAGTGTATCATCAATAAATATTAACACAAATTTATCTAAATACTAATGAAATATATTGTTCATTAAACACATAAAGGTCACATGGGCGTTCATTAGCCCAAAGGGTAACACTACAAACTCGTAGTACCCATAGCAGGTCCTAAAAGTGGTTTTAGCTATGTCTTCCTCCTTGATTATGATCTGGTGGTATTTGGATCGTAAATCAATTTTTGAAAATACCATTCACCCTTTTACTTAGTCAAATAGTTCAGCTATGCGAGGCAAAGGGTACTTGTTCTTGATAGTCAACTTATTCAGTTGACGATAGTCCATACACATATGTAGGGTTCCATCCTTGTTTTTTCCGAATAGCACAGGGGCTCCCGATGATGACACACTAGGGCAGATGTAGTTTTTATCTAGCAACTCCTGTAATTGCATTTTTAGTTCCGTTAGTTTTTGCGTGCTCATCTGATAAAGGGCTTGGGACACAGGGGTTGTTCCTGGCACCAGTTCAATGGTGAAATCTATGTCTCTCTTGGGTGGAAATCCTGGTATTTCTTTAGGGAACACATCTATAAAATTCTGAACCACTGAGATATTTTCTAGGGTTACAAACTTGTCCTTTGAATTGGTATAACCAAACTTAATATCATAAATTTGGCAGCTTTTCCTGATGCACTTTGCCAGTTGAGAGGCAATTATTGGCTGTAATTTTAATGGTCTCAGGATTCCTTGCAATTCATGTTTGTCTCCTTTCTCATTCTTGTAACATAGAGTTTTTGTTTTATAGTTTATAATGGACCAGCGCTTTTCCAACCAGTCCATACCTATCAAGATGTCATACGATCCTAGGGGAAGTATGTTTAGATCTACCACCAAAGGTTGACCTGCTATTTCCAAAGGACAGTTATTGACGTTGGCCAACACACGTCTCTTTGCCCCTATTGCTAGTGGTACTAGCTAGGGGTTTTTAAACTTGACAGTTTGTAATTTACATTTCTCCACTATCTTAGGCCTAACATAACTTAACATAGCTCTAGGATCAATTAAAACAAATACAGTATGATCAAATATTTTACCTTCAAGCTCCACCATAGTCGACTGGTACTCTGCCTGATGATCTTCAAGGGCAGCATTAATTTTTGGGATACTCCGGGCTACGTCGCCTACTGTAGATGCCTCATGAATATGCGAAATCTATTTAGTGCCTTTCCAGTTAGGACAATTCTTAACATAATGTGGCCCTCCACATCCCCAACATTGTATTGGAGATTTGGATGTCGTTTTGATTTCAGTTCTACCTAATTACTCTTTGGGTTTGGGTTCATGGGAAGGTCTAAATCTGGACTGATTTCTATGTAGATTTCTATTGATCTGACCCTTGGGAGGTCCTTTGCTGATATTGCCACGATTTCCCATATTTCCCACATCAAACTTATTGCCCTTCTTTTCAGTCCATTTCTTCCCCATAAGTTCTCTTGTCTACTTTCTTTGTTGATAGCATATCCTGGCCTTTTATATGACCTCATCCATCATTTTTGGGTTATCGAACTCAATTTTCTCTCTCATAGACAAGGGTAAACTACTGACAAATGATTGTACTTTTGCCTTTTCTTCTTGTATGTAAGGTACATATCGAAGTAAGGAGGTCAATCAGGTCATAAAATCATCCATTGTTTTATGTCCAAGCCGCAGGTCATGGAATTCTTTTGCCTTCTCGTCGTAGAATCGCTCAGTCAAATATCTTTCCTTAAAGTATCTCTGAAACTTTTCCTAGGTTATATTTTGTTCATTTAGCCCTCATACAGTCTTGACCTCCTCCCACCACAAGGTGGCCTTCCCTTGTAGCTGGAAAATGGCCAAACGGGCTTTTAGGTTGTGGTCATATTCGTATAGTTGAAAATATTTATTCATGTTAATAAGCCAAGCTTCAACTGCCTCCTCTAGCTCCGCGTCAAAGATTGGCGGTTTTATTTTTCAAAACTCCCCTTGCAATTCTATCCTTTGCCTCTTTGGTGTTTTCTGCTTGTAAGCATTGTCTGACTTCTCCTCTTGGTTTTATCCCCCCCTTCTATTTCCACATCCTCCGTGCAGTATTCTTGTTCTCTTGTCATATGTCCTTGTTCGGGACTAGGAATCGGCTAACGGTGATTCTACTTATCTGATAGGATTTTCATAATCTTTTCCTGTTCCAGCATTAGTCTTTCATTGTCTGCCCGTAGTCGGGCCATCTCGTTCTTTAATTCATGCACCGTCTCCAATATCGTAGGATTTGTGTTGCGAGGTTCTTCTCCTAACTATACCCATACTTCAGGGCTGGTCTCAAGAAATGTTGCAGGTCCTAGGCCTGCCATGTTTCAGTGTGGAACGTTGTCCATCCTTCTCATGTTCCTCTTTTGCTCTGTCTTTGAACATGCTCAAAATTGTGAGTTAACAATAATTGAATGTACTTACCAGTTTAAAGCCAGAGGCCACAGTTTGGTAACCTTGGCTTTGATACCACTTGTCATACCTCCATAATCATAACCATATCAAACTAAAAAAAAATTACCACTAATTGTAAAGTTTGGTTGCAGTGTTATTATATTTTAATTACCACAATCATTAACTAATAATGGTATAGTACTCAAGTCAAAGGCTTATCAAAATTGTAAGAAATACAACCATAGTTTTATTGATATTGTTGGAAATAATACTGAGAGGGGGGGTGAATCAGTATTATCAGGTCAATTATTTTCAATTCATACCCAGTTTTGTATACGCTACTTAGGTTAGTGAAACCAGCGTATATACGCAACTTCATTTAAGGAAACTAGCGTATAACTTATAATTTAGTTATTCTTCAGATGCTGATGTTAGAACCATATAAACATTAACCAGGAACAAAAACATAATGCAAACAGTCACACACAAGATATAAGGTGGAAACCCAATGTGGGTGAAAACCACCTGCTACAATTTGTCTCTATCTTCTTTCAATTAGAAACTTCTTTTACAATGCTTCTGTACTGGTGCAGTCTTATACTAGTACGCAGGCTACAACCTTCTCTCGTTCTCCAGCTTCTTCTGGAAGGGAGCTACAACCCCCTTAGCTCTTGTACTAACTGAGGTACTAGTACGTAGGCGCTGACCTACAGAAGGCTACAACCTTCTCTTTTCTTCCAGGGACCACGTTTCATAAATTTTCAGACTGGATCCATGAATATCATCAATCAAACATCAAGTGTATCTGCATCAATCAATCTCCTTTGTGAAAACCAATATAGAATCATCCAAACACTTCTCAGAATGCTGTAACCAGAAAACAGTAATAGTAACCAGACACCAATTCTGAACCCAGAACACTGCAGCAATAAACAGAAGCAACTAAAGCATATTTCATGAGACGTACGCTACTTCAAAATGAGAAACCTATGTACATACACATTTGTCTCAAGATCGACTAGCGTATATGATGTATTCTCTCGTTGAACCTGCGTGTATACGCGTCTCTGATGTGCCAAACCTGTGCACAGATCTATAAAAGATAATTTACCGCTTTTCACTTAATCAGACATTAGTTATACCCAGATTATCAGATTTATAGATCTAATCATGCACCAATTATAACAGATCAAGAATCACTCAATGATACTACTATTCAAGCCTTAAAATCTTGATCCATCAATAGAACTTATCCATCTTTTAGTGCTCAGGTTCCTCCTTGGTTCAGGTCCAACAATGTAACATAAACCAATCACTAGTTTTCCAGATCTTGCTCCTCTTAAGATATTCAACACTTTTTGTCGATACACTTGCCAAATGATCTCCTTCCCTTTTTATAGTCTTAGGCCTTACTCAAACCATGGTCCAAAACCATTGAAAACCAATACTAGGGACCCAATACTTGAGTTCAACACTTTTGGATGCAATACCAAGGACCAAAACCATAGGTTCAAATATGTTGGACTAAATACCATGGACCAAACATAAATTTTCCCACATGTACGCGCTTTTCTTTGCATGAAAGTGTGTGCATCCGCATATGCGCCTTTTGATCGGTGATCCCACGTGTATACGCGACTTTTCTGAGATGAACTTGCGTATACCTTATTTTCTTCCATTTTGAGTGCCTGAGCTGTGATATGCCATTTGAGTGAGTTGCCATCAAGGACAACACCTATGCCATAGTGCCAAACTTGTGTCATAATGCCAACAATCTCCCCCTTTAGACTTGATGGCAACCCCAAATCACTCAAAGTCATTCTCCCCCTTTGACATCAAGGGCAAAGGGTTATGCTCCCCCTGAATACATGCTAAATTCTTTGCTCTGCTGTGATGTCCAAGCTCCCCCTGACTGTAGGCAAGGTCTGCAAGAAGATGTTTTAAAAAAGAACCATGACTTTATACAATATAGATGACCTTCCTATCACCAAAGACTCATAGATACATCAATCTCCCAACCAAGTGGGGGTTGACTCATCTACCCAACCAAGTGGGGATACAAATGATAACAATAAGAACATTACTTTATCCATCCCAGGCATAGTGGGGAAACAAAAATAGGTCGTTACATGACCTTGATAAAAAAAGAAATACATGACATAGAGAGAAATATTTACAAGAAGACACAATTATCTGTCAATCATCATTCATATTAGCAACCATGTTCTTGCTTTTCACCTGTTCCACCTGAAATCCAAGCCACTGTGAATTTGAACCAAGATCTTCTATGATAATTCCAACAGTTCATCATTAGAAGAATATATGCTCCCCATGAACCTGTGCCAGATGGTCTCTATCAGACCCATATCAGACTCTTTTTACCCAGATCCTGGCCCACTGATTGTCTTCAACCGACATATACGCGACTGTATCGACATAAATCGACGTATGTATGCGTATCAACCTCATGAAACTTGCGTACAACCACTTTTCTCTAAAACAGACAAGATTCAACAACAAGATGATGCATCAACTACCCCCAGCTTTTGTCTGAGGTATTCAAATGTCTCCCTGGGCAGTGGTTTGGTG
>APFE031602603.1:35765-102123 GCA_000404065.3 Pinus taeda
ATAGTCCTCATCATCTTCGAAATCTTCAGATTTTACTTGCCTAGGAGTGTTTCCTTCTTCATCAACCACTACATCAATACTTTCAACAATTTTTCCAAGTCTTTTATTGTAACACTTATATGCTTTGTTGTGGGGAGAGTAACCAAGGAAAATGCCTTCGTCTGCTCTAGGTTCAAACTTGCCAAGGTTTTCATCAGTCCTTTTGATGTAGCATTTACTTCCAAAAATTTTGAAGTATTTTATCATGGGAGTCTTACCATACCAAAGTTCAAGAGGAGTCTGAGTGCTGTTTACCCAAACATTTGTCTTGTTGAGAATAGTAACTGCAGCAAATGCGGATTCACCCCAGAAGGTCGCGGGAGTTCCAGACTCATCAAGCATAGCACAAGCTATTTGTTGAACCGTTCTTATTCCATGTTCTTCACAAAAATCAAAAAATTTATCCAAGGTAAATTCCCCTCCTCGATCAGATCTGAGGCATTTGATTCTGCGATATGATTCGTTTTCAACCAAGGCTTTGAATGATTTGAACTTTTTGAAAGCTTCATATTTATACTTCATGAGTCCTATCCAACACATCCTTGAAAAGTCGTCAATGAACAATATAAAGTACTCTTCTCCTCGAGGTGACCTCTTCCTAGTTGGACCACATATATCAGTATGGACAAGCTCAAGTGGCTTGCTAGCTGATCCTTCCTTTTCAGGGAAATTAGTTCTGGTTTGTTTACCAAACTGACATGATTTGCATATTGTATTGTCTGGAATTCTAATGTTAGGAAGATCATGAACAACCTGATATTTTCATGCTTTCCTTATCTGAGAGAAGCTTAGATGCCCCAATCTTCTGTGCCATAGCCAGTGTTCATCATTTTTGCTTAGATAGCATTGTTGTTGTCCTCCTTTGAATACGTATAAATTATTTGGAGTTATTATGCCTTTAATCATTGCTTTTCTTGTATCAAGCTCACGAACAATACACCCATTTGATCGAAATATTACCTCAGTTCCTTGATCACACATTTGACAGACACTCAATAGATTATGCTTTAAGCCATCAACATACATTACATTTCCATCTTTGACCTTCTCTTTCAAACGAACAAAACCTTTACCTTTTATGAATGTTGGGGTGTCATTTCCAAATGAGACCTTCTTTTCATTTTCTAAGGCACTATATGCCTGAAGTTTTTCTTATCACCTGTTATATGTTTTGAGCATCCACTGTCGATGTACCACTGATTTTCCTGTCCTTCTGCATATAAGGCTATCCCACATATTTCTGGTTGTGGTTCTTTCTTTCTCCATGTTTTGGGACAAAATGGAACTTGCTCCTTCTGAGTTGTTGGGCAAAACGTACTCCTGCATTCAGAGTCTTCATGACTGAAGTTGTTACAAATAGAACATTCTATTTCATTTTCAAGAGCAGAAAAGTTATTGTAGGTCCTTTTAATGATCCCAGTCATAGTCCTTTTTTTTTAGCTTCCCTAGTCATGATGGTTTTGTAGGAAACACATTGAACATCTTTGTGACCAAAGTTATGATAAGAGAAACATTGGCCATTGAAGAAATTCCTGTGATTATCAAACCTACCAACCAAATGATTGTAGTTCTATTGACATCCATTCTTGAGGCAAATTGGGAATGATTTACCTGTGGTTGGTTGAAGCTTCTGTTCATCCTTGAAGTAGATTGTCCCCGATTTACTTGGTAATCTTTGTTCATTCTTGAAGAAAATTGTCCCTGATTTACTTGGTGATCCCCATTATATTTTTGCTATCGATTGTCAACCTGTTCATTTTTCCTTGCTACATCAAGATAACTTTTGGAGGTGGATGGCTTATGTGCTTGCTTCTGTGCTTGAGATGCTTCTTCGGAATATCCGAGACCTGTCTTGATTAGAGGAGAACGCTGCACTTTGATAATTTCATCTAAAGTTTCAGATCCTTTAGCAAATCTAAGATTAATGGCTTTTGTTTTTTCAATTTATTTTCTAAGTCCCACAATTTCACATTCTAACTCTTCATTGTGTTTATCTCTTTCATCAAGTTGGAATGTCAGAGTATTTATGATCATATTCTTTTCTTCTAAACAAATTTTAAGTTTAGAAATTTCTTCATAAAGACCTTCTTCATTTATAGCATCCAAGAAATCATCATCTTCAAAGGCCATCAAAAGTCTATCATCATTACCTTGTTCATCTTCGTCACTATTTGAAAGTCCATCACTATCTTCATGAGTATAATAGTTCTTTTCACTTACATTCTATTTTTTGTTCCATCTAACTGGTTCCTTACCTTTATTTTTATGAGGACACTTGGCAGCATAGTGACTGACTCTTCCACAAGCAAAGCATTTGAAAGGCAACTTACCTCTGAATATTCCAGTTCCCCGTTGAAGGTTTTTGAAAAAAATTTATTCTTCCTCTTCTTCTAACATATGTCCTGACTCATTGTGATCTCCTTTTCCTGAGGCTTTGAATGCAGCTTCTCTCCTGTCTGATGGTCCACCTTTTCTCATTTCGTAAGCAGTTAGGATTCCGTGCAGCTGTGACATGGTAATGCTCTGCAGGTTCTGACTTTCTTCTATGGAAAAAACTTTTGAATCAAACTTAGGAGACAAAGATCTTAAAATTTTTTCAACCAAAACGAATTCTTTTATTTCTTCACCCAAGTTTTTCATACAATTAACAATCTCATTTATACGTAGGAAATAGTTAGCCACACTTTCATCATTTTGCATTCTGAGATTTTCATATTGAATTCTGAGAGTTTGTAGTTTAGCTCGTTTTACCTAATCATCTCCTTCATAGCTCAGAACGATCTTGTCCCATATTTCTTTTGCGGTTTTGAGCTGCATAACCTTGACGAATTCTGATTGAGATAGACTTCCTAGTAAAGTATTGACAGCCTTGGCATTCGTTTCATACTGCTTTTTACCAGCCGTATTTATAGGAGTTGCTGATGGAAATGTGTATCCTGTTTCTATGATATCCCAGACTTCTTTACCAAGAGATTGAAGATAGGCTGTGATTCTTACCTTCCAATAGACGAAGTTGCTCCCATCAAAAATTGGTGGCCTGATTGATGCCTCCTTTTCGTAGTTGCTCATGATGATAGATATTCCTTGAAGCGATCAAGCTTCTTCTGAAGGACCTGCTCTGATACCAATTGTTGGAAATAATACTGAGAGGGGGGTGAATCAATATTATCACGTCAATTATTTTCAATTCATACCCAGATTTGTATACGCTACTTAGGTTAGTGAAACCAACGTATATACGCAACTTCAATTAAGGAAACTAGCGTATAACTTATAATTTAGTTATTCTTCAGATGCTGATGTTAGAACCATATAAACATTAACTAGGAACAGAAAAATAATGCAGACAATTACACACAATAACACAAGATATAAGGTGGAAACCCAATGTGGGTGAAAACCACCTGATGCAATTTGTTTCTATCTTCTTTCAATTAGAAACTTCTTTTACAATGATTCTGTATTGGTGTAGTCTTATACCAGTACGCAGGCTACAACTTGCAGAAGGCTACAACCTTCTCTCGTTCTCCAGCTTCTCCTGGAAGGGAGCTACAACCCCCTTAGCTCTTGTACTAGCTGAGGTACTAGTACGTAGGCGCTAACCTACAGAAGGCTACAACCTTATCTTTTCTTCCAGGGACCACATTTTATAAATTTTCAGACTGGATCCATGAATATCATCAATCAAACATCAAGTGTATCTGCATCAATCAATCTCCTTTGTACAAACCAATCTAGAATCAGCCAAACACTTCTCAGAATGTTGTAACCAGAAAACAGTAATAGTAACCAGACACCAATTATGAACCCAGAACACTGTAGCAATAAGCAGAAGCAGCTAAAGCATATTTCATGAGATGTACGCTACTTAAAAATGAGAAACCTATGTACATACACATCTGTCTCAAGGCCGACCAGCGTATACGCTGTCTTCTCTCACTGAACCTACATATATACGTGCCTCTGATGTGCTGAACCTGTGTACAAATCTATAAAAGATAATTTACCGCTTTTCACTTAATCAGACATTAGTTATACCCATATTATCAGATTTATAGATCTAATCATGCGCCAATTATAACAGATCAAGAATCACTCAATGATACTACTATTCAAGCCTTAAAATCTTGATCCATCAATAAAACTTATCCATCTTTTAGTGCTCAGGTTCCTCCTTGGTTCAGGTCCAGCAATGTAACATAAACCAATCACTAGTTTTCCAGATCTTGCTCCTCTTAAGATATTCAACACTTTTTGTCGATACACTTGCCAAATGATATCCTTCCCTTTTTATAGTCTTAGGCCTTACTCAAACCATGGTCCAAAACCATTGAGAGCCAATACTACGGACCCAATACTTGGGTTCAACACTTTTGGATGCAATACCAAGGACCAAAACCATAGGTTCAAATATGTCGGACTAAATACCATGGACCAAACATAAATTTTCCCACATGTACGTGCTTTCTTTGCATGAAACTGCGTGCATACGCATACCCGCCTTTTGATTGGTGATCTCGTGTGTATACGTGACTTTTCTGAGATGAACCTGCGTATACCTTATTTTCTTCCATTCTGAGTGCCTGAGCTGTGATCTGCCATTTGAGTGAGTTGCCATCAAGGACAACACCTATGCCGTAGTGCCAAACCTATCATAATGCCAACATATATTCTGTCAGAGATTAAATACACATGTGATTTGTTTTACGTTTCTGGTTTAGTCGTACTGCATTTGGATTTACCCTTTAATTTGTCATTAATGAAATTATCTAACATGGAGATGTGGTAAGAGAAGGCTCTATCCTTTCATCCAGCTTCCCACCAGTTGTTCTACTTACCTCGTTCCTTTCGATGCATCTATGGTGTGGAGGCTTGGTCCTTGATTCGACAGTTTTTATTTGTACTAGAAATCTTCTATGCATTACCTGCGGGTTAAGAGTCTCATTACACACCCTTGTTCCTCGGTGCTCATTTCTGTTTCCAGGGTTTTGATTGGGGTAAGCTTAGCTTTGCAGCCAGGGTTTCATCTCACAAGGGTTTGCTGAGGATGCCATGGTGGGTATAGGTAGTATCGTTTCTTAGGTGCAGCAAGCTCCAAGTGAGAGCGAAGTCATAGTCCCTTCGGTTTTATTCGTTTTCAAATTTCTTAGAGTTCAATGCCAATGATTCTTTCTTACTTTATGTTGTCCTTTTTGGGTTGCAAGTATTGCAGAGGCAGGCATGAGATGCATAGAGTTTTTCGAAGAGGGTTTCGCGATCCTTGCCTTGGCTCCATTGTCAAATGGTTTTTAGGGAAGTTCTCTCTAACCACACTTTCAAAATCATGCTAGCAAAGGGGATTCAAGGTTTGGATTATTGCTTGGCATTTTCAGTCAGTTGGGTAAACTGTGAGGGGTTCCATTTTTTTTTTTAAATGCTTATTAACTTTCTGGGCGAGGTTTTCCAATTCCAAAGGCTATTTAGATTCTAGATGAGGGTTTTGTCTCAATCCTATCATAAGGATTTCATATGTAGACAGAAGAACACCTCCGTTTGAGAAGTGCATGAGCGTATATAGTGCTTACATGGTTACGAATCTTTATGTGACAACCTTATTTGCATTAGGGTTTCACCTATTCTATTCTTCTGCATATATTTCAAGGTTTGTCCATTTATGTTCTAGAAAGTCTGGAAGAAGACCTGATTTCTCTCTGTGACACCTCTAGGTGTACCATTGACTAGCTTTAAGAGGCTAGTAGCTACAGATACTCCATTCACCTCTTGTTTTTTTTTTTTTTTTTATTTAAAGTTTTGTTTGTAATTTGGATATAACATTTCCTTCTACTTGACTTCGGGGCAGTGATGCTCTCACAGAGCAGGGTAATCTCCAGGTGTGGAAATGTTAATGCAAAGAAGCTAAGACTATGTTCCAAATGTTTGTTCAGTTCTAAACTGCCAATTGCATAGCATTTGAGTTACAGATTCTTGTTTTGAACTTGGTCGTTGTTAATATATAATATATGAGAAGCAATCATTTTTATATGCAATCTGTCATTTTCGATGAGTTTATTGACTTAGGTTGTAGGTATCTGTGGTTGTCTACTGCGGTTCCTCTTGTTAATTAAATACATCAGGTTCTTGCAAGGAAATCATGTTTTCATGCTTCGGATATATGATGCAAACATTATTCTAATTCTTGATTTATAATACCATTCTCAAGGAATGTTAAGAGTAGGAGATTGCAGAGAATTTTTTTATTGGAATTAAAACAATTTTTCTTTTAATGTTTTCTACAATATTCTCATGTAGTTTTACTCTTTTTTCCTTTTCTCTGTTTTAGAAGGATTACAGTCTCGATCTTTCATTTAGATTCTAAATTGTGTAGCTTTTTGCCTTCCTACATTATGCTATACACATTTGGATCTAATATTTGACATGTAGTGCTTGTTTTAGTTTTCTTTTTCTTTTACTTTTAACAGAATAACATAATCAAATTATCCTACCAAGACTGCATCTAGGTGTCCTATGCTCCTATGTAGGATTAACTACCTACATGCCTCGGATATTATTGTTCATTTTTAATCTCAGTAATTATCTAATCCTATACAATATCATTACAAGTTACAAACTATGTACAGTATCATTAGAAGATAAAAATTATACAGAGTATCATTACAAGATACAAATTATTCTTGTATAGTACTAAATTCAATTATTCGTTACCAGAATCTAACATTCAACAATTGTCTATGTCAGAAGATTATTTTATGCTTGTTACCTACCTGAACCCGATAAAGAATAAAAATTCAACTGAAGATGTTACTTTTGTTACTTGCAGTATTTCAATCCTCCCAGCCATGAGACTTGCCGTCAGGCCCAAGTCTCCCCCCAAGCTTGCTCACAAGACTAGTGTCTTCTGCAAGTTTTTCACCAAGTGTTGTTGCTATCTGGTCACCATAAAACTTAGCTAATCTTTTGTTTTTACCTCTTAGCAAGGTTGCTCCTCCCTTCCTCCATGCCCCTCCTCAAGTTTTCTTTGGAGCATTCATAATGAGGGAGGTAGTTAGGGTTTTCTGGCAACTGCCTTTCCTAACTTCCTTTTTATGAGAAGTTACAAGATCTGTTAATATTCAAACCATTTCCTTTATTTAATAGTTAACAACGTTAACACTTAATTCAAAATAAGAACAATAATATCTAGTTTTGTTTTTACGGCAGTAAAATAAAATATTTACAGTTTTCTCGGGACATTACATTATCAGTTATTAGTTATGAGTTCTCAGTTATTAGTTAAGAAGAAGTTACTCCTTCTCTGCTCTTATCTTACATAAGAGAAGGGAGAAGGAGGGAAGTGGTTGGTTTTTTTTTTCTGCAAAAATAAAAGATGGGAATTCCTTGAGCTAAAGAAGGTTTCAATGGGAACAATTCTTGAAGAGACTTCCCTGGAGGAAGTAATAACCATTACTCGCTGGACCTAGAGTCTTGAGGCAAGAGCAATAGAAAATTTCTATATTATAGATAAGTGATTGTTGGGAAAAGAGGAGCTTGGGGGGAGAATACTTCGACGTGATTACCAGATTCTCATTGGAAGGGTGGAGAGTTTCATTGATTGCAATTTAGTTTTGCAATGGCAGAGAAGTGAAATTGGTTAACTGTGTTATGATTATTCTTGATTAAATGCTAATCTGTTCATATTGTGCAAGTAGATAATAAACGTTATGGTATTGTATTTGCATGTTCTCTAAATTTATTTTAGTTAGAAAGAGAATGTAGAAAAGAAGTAAATTTGAAAACTCCTGCTGAGAATGTAAATATGTAGGAGTAAGTTAATCTATGTGTGCAGGTAGTATGGTATTAGGAGAATATACATATTACAACGTTGTGTAGGCTAAATGTACAGATCATGTATCGGGCTTCCTGAACGCAATAGTCCGTCTACGTAGATTCAAGAATCTAGGCAAGGGCCGAACTGTGCATCCATCCCCTAGGATAGAGTCTTTTAAAGAAATCTAAACCATAATATGTAACAATACATGAAAGATAGTTAGAAAAACGATTACGGAGAAGAATGAAATCTACCAAATATGAGATAGAATATTCATTTCTGTACATGACTTGAAAAGAAAAGACAAACATGCGATAATTTATAGCTTGTTCAAGATTAATGCCATTAAGTGAACCAGATTAATTATATCAATGATAAATTCAAGGTATGTTTCTTTAATTATGAAAATAACCCAGGCATACCAATAACCATAGGAATGGAGTGCATATAAAGATCAACGCATTAAACATTCGAAGGTACATATATATAATTATATTCACCTAGAATCAGTTGAGAAAGAACTTTCAGTGGTTAATCGGAGAAACTTAAGCAGATTAACAACTATAACTCTCTTCCGAAACATCAATTAAACAGGTACAATAATTATAACGCAGATACAGAAAACCCAATGAGAAAGTTAATGTTTAAAGACAGAATAACACTTTTTAACAGTTAAGTAACCTTTAGATTTGTTCATATGGTAGTCCTGGGAAGGACGCCAAGAACGACGTTATGAAAGTTGAATAACCCAAGTTTTGGAGATCAAACCGAGGTTCTAGTCACATAGACTATAATTTTTCATAGAAATATTAGGAGGAAGCTTAAATAATATATCAATCATTATATCGAAAGAAGAACTGTTCAATAGTCATACTATTGATTAATTCACATTGATAATCTTACAAAACGAGAACCTAGAATTTATATACATCATTATGCCAAAATTCCCCTGTTGAAAGTGGCTCAGAAATCCGTAATAAGAAGCAACATAATCTGTGTCCAAAACTTAAACATAACATTGACAGTAACTGAAACAAGGGAAACCCTCAAAGAAAGAAACCCTCATACAGGGACAAGTAAGTTCGACAGCATTCATTCAAGGAAAGGCCTGCATACCCGGGGGTTTTGCGTTGGAGGGACCTAGGTCTTATAAAGGGCTGGTAACCACACCCATCCTCCATTCGAACAAACCCTACATCATAAGCATGGCAGTTAAACAACTTAACATAGTTAATAAATCAAGGAAAATGGGGTAACACAGATGCATAAACCAGACTTGTATTGTAAAAGCAAGAGATGACCACTTAATCACTTACCCGAGGAAGGGCAGGTACAGTAGAGGCTTTATGCGACATAGGCTCCAGACACCATCGCGGAGATAATGCCTTCATGAGCCAGGGCTAGTTTTAACACCCTACCATTGCAAAAATATTAAACCATTGATGCAGGAAATAACTTAGAACGAAGAGAGAAAAACTACCTAATTCAATTCCAAGTTAAGGTATACTTGATGAGAGAAAATGTTTCCAAAATGGTAGTGTACAGTCCAAATGCAAACCTGTATGCAAATGGGGATGTCTGGTAAGCTCTTCATGATGCGTAGTAGATGGGAAAAGATGGATTGCAGAAGGGTTTCATCGAAGAGAACAAAGGTTCTTCCAAATCGCAGCTTCCAAAGCCATACCCAGCAAAATGAACTCAGAAACCAAACAAGCATCAAGTTGTAAGGGTTTACCCTTGAGATCCGGCGAAACATCGAACTCATCACCCTCATTGAGAGGTACTCCGAACAATAGGTGGCACATGATATGAGTGATTTCTGGTAGCTGGCCGCCATCCAACCATGGACCAAATGGATAAGGCCATGGAATGTCAACACAACACAGTGTGAGATCCAGATAATTAAACATATAATATATTCTTGTACAACCCTGTTAGGTCATGTATTTAAGCAGGTATGATAACATTAATCAACATAGTTGTAATATGAACCTATGAATTGTGTGGTACTATGTACTAATGTGCGTACTATAATGTATTTTCATATTATGCCCGTTATATCTTTGATGTTTATTCACCATAAGTAAAGTTTTTTTTATATGGTATGATGTTGTATGGTTATAGTATTTAGGTGTTACAATTGGTATTAGAGCTTCAGGTTGCTACACTGAGGATGGGTTGAATTATTTTAGAAATAACAAAAAAATTCTGATGCACAGAGGAGCACTAGATGTAACCCAGAAGTATGGGTACAATTGGGAGAAACAAATGTTGGCACCAATGCTACTTTACTAGAGACAATGCAACAGTTAAGAATAGAAATGCAGAACCTACATGCAGATAATGAAAGACTACATTTGGAGCAAGAGAAAAATATGAAAAGTTTATCAGATAGACAGAATCAGAGGAATCCAGGCCCTAGTGAAGGAGAAGAGAACAAGATGGAAACCCGCAGATAACAAGAACAACATCAAGAATCAGAAGCGGGATAAACGGCTAATGGGAAGATTCAGATAATGGTTCTAGCAAAAAGGGATTAGAAAGACAGAAAACAAAACTTTAGGGAGAGTTCAAAAGGATCAAACCACCAAACTATAATGGTGAGACAAAAGAAGTGACAGAGGCTTGGATTATTAATATGAATAAATATTTCCAAATATACGATTATGATGAAAATTTGAGAGCAAGGCTAGCAATCTATCAGCTACAAGGAAAGGCTACCTTGTGGTGGGAAGAAATCGAAACAGTCAAAGAAATTAATGAGTTGGAGGTTACCTTGGAGCAATCTCAAAAGAATTTTAAGGATAGATATCTGACTGAGAGATTTTAAGATGATAAAGCAAAAGAGTTTCATGACTTGAAATTAGGACAACAGACTATGGATGAATATATAACTAAATTCACGTCACTGCTAAGATACGTTCCTTATATTCGTGAAGAAAAAGCTAAAGTCCAACACTTTATCAGTAGCCTTCCTGCCTTCATGAAAGAGAAACTAGAATTTGATAACCCAAAAACGATGGATTAAGCAGTCCGGAAAGCTCGGATCTACTACCAGCAAATGAAACTGAAAGGCGAAGTGCATAAGAATTGGCCAAATAAGAAGGGGCATAATTTTTTTACAAATAATAAGAACATGTAGAGTTCAGGAACCAGATTCTTAGGACGAAAAGGACCAAATGGACCTGTTAATCGAAATCAATAGAAGTACAGACCTTAGAACGATATAAAACAAAATGAAGCATCAATTAAGTTGGAAACCAGTCAGGTTCCTCGACCGCCGTTGCAATGCTGGGGCTGCAGGGAACCCCATTACTACAAGAATTGTCCTCATAGAGGGATAACGAAACCTATTGAAAATATTCACTAAGCTTCTACTATGGGTGATGTGGCATGAAACGTACCTCGGATCAATGCAGCGTTGGAAGATCGCCAAGCGGATTATAAACCTTCTATGGTGAAACTTGAAGGTAAAATATCTGATCATCCTGTTTCCATTTGAATAGATCCAGGTGCTATCTTGAGCTATGTCAGTCCCAGAATAGTTGATGAATGCCATCTAATAAGTTCAAAATTTAAGAACCCTTGGTTGGTTCAATTAGTTACCAGTGCAAAAAGAAGAGTATGTGCAAAAGTAGAGGGTTGTGAAATAAAATTAGTAGAAAAACAAATTAGGATAGATTTAAATATATTACCATTAGGTTCTTACGATGTCTTGATAGGCATGGACTGGTTGGAGCAACAGTGGGCCTTAGTAAACTGTAAAGATAAGACCATTGATTTTTTGTCTAATGATGCTACTAGAATAGAGATTCGGGGAGTAAAAAGAGAAGTCAATTTACGATCTGTTACAACCTATCAACTGGAAAGATGTATGCGTAAATGTTGTCAAATATATGTGTTTCAAGTGGGGTATACAAAATCCAAAGATAAAGTTTCAACCTTAGAGAAAATACCCGTAATACAAGAATTTAAAGACATGTTTCTAGAATATATTTATGGACTACCACCAAAGAGAAACCTCGACTTTACAATAGAACGGGTCCCTGGAGCGACACCGGTATCAAAGGATCCCTACCAAATGAGTGTTCCCAGGTTAACTGATCTAAAAATCGAGCTGCAGGAGTTGTTGGATAAATGGTATATCCGACCCAGTGTATCCGCTTTGGGAGCCCCATTTCTGTTCGTAAGAAAGAAGGATTGTGCCTTGCAGTTGTGCATAGATTTCAGACAACTGAACAAGTTGACCACAAAGAATAAGTATCCCTTACCCTGAATTGCTGACCTCTTTTATTAGGTTAAAGGAGCAGTGGTATTTTAAAAAATCGACTTAAGATCTGGATATCACCAAATTCGAATTAAGGACAAAGATATATTCAAGATTGCTTTTAGAACCCATTATGGCTACTACGAGTTTGTAGTCTTGCCATTTGGAATTACTAATGCCCAACAACCTTCATGAGCATGATGAATGGAGATTTTCATCCCTATCTGGATAAATTCGTCCTTATGTTTATTGATAACATTCTCATGTATTCCAGAAGTATTAAAGAACATAAATAACACCTTCGCATGGTACTGCAAACCTTAAGAGAAAATCAACTTTTCGCTAAATTCAGCAAGTGTGACTTCTATAAATATAAGATTCAGTACCTAGGACATGTTATATCCTCTGAGAGTATAGTGGTTGATCTGAAGAAAATAAAGACCATCATGAATTGCCCCGTTCTAACCAATGTGGTGGACATACGTTCTTTTATGGGATTCACAAGTTATTATAGAAGATTTATAAGGGGATTTTCCAAGGTCGCTTACCCACTTACTTCCTTACAAAATAAAGGAACAAATTTCAAATGGTTAGAAGCCTATCAAGAAAGTTTTGAAAGCTTGAAGCATTTGCTCACCACAGCTCTAGTATTAAAGATTGCAGATCCTAAAGAGAATTTTATAGTTTTCACAGACACATGCAAAGAAGGTATGGGTGGCATTTTAATGCAGAATGACAAGGTAATTGCTTATTAATCTCATAAACTTAGAGAACATGAACAAAAATATTCTGCTTAAGATTTGGAGCTAACTACTATGGTGCACGCCTTAAAAGTATGGCGGCATTATTTGTTGGGAAAAATATTTCTGCTCAAAACAGACCACAGTAGCCTAACCAATTTCTTCAATCAGCCTACCTTAAATGCACGCCAAGTTCGATGGACTGCATTCTTAAACAAATTTGATTTTGAAATCAAGCATTTGAAAGGAAAATAAAATAGGGTGGAAAATGCGTTAAGTAGGAAGTTGCACCACATTTATGAGATTTCTTTTAGTAAAATCAAGCTTAATTTTGTGGATCAACTAAAGGAGGAAGCCCAGAAGGATCCTGAATACAGCTACCTATGGCACCAAGTAAAATCTGCACAAGGTTCGATAAAGAAAATGGAGTATAGTATTAACTCTGAAAATTTATTGTTGTTTAGAAATCGTATTTACATACCTAATCAATTGTCTTTAAATCAAAGTATGTTAGATGAATTTCACAAAATCCCCTACGCTGCTCACCTAAGCTATCAAAAGATCTTAACGGCTATCAAGAAAGCCTACTATTGGCGTGGTATGAGAAAGGACATTGCCGAATATCTAGCTAAATGTCTAGAGTGTTAGCAAGTCAAGGCAGAGCACCAACAGCCCACTGGATTATTGCAGCTGCTACCCATTCCTAAATGGATATGGGATACTATAACCTTGGATTTTATAATGGGATTACCGCGATCTAAAAGATAAAATGATTCAATTATGGTTGTGGTAGATAAATTTAGCAAGACAACTCATTTCATACATATCAAATCCACATATCAAATGGCTCAAATAGCAGATATATTCATGAAGGAAATTTTCAGGGTACATGGTATGCCAAAAGTCATAATATCTTATTGAGATGTTAAGTTAACCTCTACTTTTTGGAAAGCATTGTTTACTGGGTTAGGTACACAAATCCACTTTTTCACTGCTTATCACCCCTATATTGATGGACAAACCGAGCGAGTGAATCATGTGGTAGAGGACATGTTGCACATGTATGTGATGCAGCAACCTAGGAAATGGGAAGAGTATCTACATCTGGTAGAATTCACATACAACAATGGTTATCATGAATCACTTAAAATGAGTCCTTTTTAAGTACTCTATGGAAGGAAATGTACCATTCCTGCAAACTGGAATAGTCTGGATGATAAAATGATATTAGGACCAGATATATTGGAGGAAATGGATAAAACCATGAAAAAGGTTTGACAATATTTGAAGGTTGCTCAAGGCAGGCAGAAATTGTACGCTAATAAAAAGAGAACTTACCGATAATTTCAGGTAGGAGATCAATTTATGTGCGGATTAAACCAAAGAGGAGTATGTTGAGGTGGGGAAAGTGTGCTAAGTTGGGCCCCTGCTTCTATGGCCCGTTCCAAATTTTGGATAGAATCGGGCCAGTGGCCTATCAACTAGCCCTACCTAGCCATTTAGGTCCATAATGTATTCCATGTTTCCATTTTAAAGAAATATGTGTATGACCCCAAACATATCATAAATTCGCAAGAACTTCAGGTAATATATATATATATATACATACATACATACATATATGTATATATATATGTATATATATGTGTGTGTGTGTGTGCGTAGCATAGAATTTACTTATTTAAGGATATAGTGGATATGTACATGTCAATTATATAACAATGATATTTGTGGTAGATTGAACCGGAAGGAGAATTCTTGGTCGAACACCTGTGCATACTCGATCAGAGATAAGTAACATTACGGAAACGAGCTATCATCCAAGTTAAAGTGCAATGGAAGCACTTCCACCTAGAGGAAGCCACTTGGGAAGATAAAGACTTTATGCAGGAGGCGTATCCGAAATTATTCTTGGAATAAATGGAAGAATGAACACCAGGGATTTGTTTTGCTAAGAGGGGGAAGATGTGACACCTCGAGGACTTTAAGTTACTTTTACTATCATGTTTTTAATTTTACAGTGAGAAACAGATTCTTGTTTTCACTTTTGAGAAATGGACAATAAATTGATTTAGTGGTAACAATGGTTTAATTTAATAAAACAAAAATTATAGCAGATATGATACAGTTCTATGGGAATTTTAAAGAATTATTGATGAACCTTAGTAGCTCTCTTTTACCCAACAATTATCAGTTATTAGTTAAGAAGCAGTTACTCCTTCTCTGCTCTTCTCTTACATAAGAGAAGGGAGAAGGAGGGAAGTGGTTGGTTTTTTTTTTTTTCCTAGAAAACGAAAAGGCAGAAATTTGTTGAGTTGAAGAAGGTTTTAGTGGGAACAATTCTTGAAGTGACTTCCCTTGAGGAAGTAATAACCATTACTGGCTAGACCTAGAGTCTTGAGGCCAAAGCAATAGAAAATTGCTATATTATAGATAACTGATTGTTGGGAAAAGAGGAGTCTGGGGGGTGGACGTGATTGCCAGATTCTCATTGGAAGGGTGGATAGGTTCATTGATCGCAATTTAGTTTTGCAATGGTAGATAAGTGAAATTCGTTAACTGTGTTATGATTATTCTTGATTAAATGCTAATATGTTCATGTGGTGCAAGTTGATAATAAACATTATGGTATTGGATTTGCATGTTCTCTAAATTTATTTTAGTTATAAAGAGAATGTAGTCTAAAAGAAGTAAATCTAAAAACTCAGATTCTGCTAAGAATGTAAATATGTAGGAGTAAGTTAATCTAGGTGTGTAGGTAGTATGTTGTTAGGAGAGTATACATATTATAGGATGTGTAGGCTAAATGTATATATCATGTACCATGCTTCCTGAATGCAATAGTCCATCTACCTAGATTTAAGAATCCAGGCAAGGGCCAGACTATGCATCCATCCACTAGGATAGAGTATTTTAAAGAAATCTAAACCAAAATATGTAATAGTATATGAAAGATAGTTAGACAAGCGATTACAAAGAAGAATGAAAGCTACCAAATATGAGATAGAATATTCATTTCTGTACATGACTTGAAAGGAAAAGACAAACATATGATAATTTATAGCATATTCAGGATTAATGTCATTAAGTGAACTAGATTAATTATATCAATGATAAATTCAAGGTATGTTTCTTTAATTATGAAAATAACCCAAGCATACCAATAACCATAGGATTGGAGTGCATATAAAGACCAACGCATTAAACATTCGAAGGTATATATATATAATTATATTCACCTAGAATTAGTTGGGAAAGAACTTTCAGTGGTTAATCAGAGAAACTTAAGCAGATTAACAACTATAACTCTCTTCTGGAACATAAATTAAATAGTTACAATAACTATAACGCAGATACAAAAAATCCAATGAGCAAGCTACTGTTTAAAGACAGAATAACACTTTTTAATAGTTAAGTAACCTTCAGATTTGTTCAGATGGCAGTCCTGGAAAGGAAGCCAAGAATGACATTCTGAAAGTTGAATAACCTAAGTTTGGGAGATCAAATCGATGTTCCAATCACATAGACTATAATTGTTCACAGAAATATTAGGAGCAATATTAAATAATATATCAATCATTATATCGAAAGAAGAACTATTCAATAGTCATGCTATTGATTAATTCACATTGATAATCTTACGAAACGAGAACCCAAAATTTATAGACATCATTATGCCAAAATTCCCGAGTTGAAAGTGGCTCAGATAGCCGTAATAAGAAGCAACATAATCTGTGCCCAAAACTTAAACATAACATTGATCATAACCAAAACAAGGGAGACCTTCAAAGAAAGTAACCCTCATATAGTGGACAAGTAAGTTTGGCAACATTTGTTCAAGGAAAGGCCTGCATACCCAATGGTTTTGCGTTGGAGGAAGCCAGGTCTTGTATAGCACTGGTAACCGCACCCATCCTCCATTCAGACAAACCATACATCATAAGCATGGTGATTAAACAACTTAACATAGTTAATAAATCAAGGAAAATGAGTTAACGTAGATGCATAAACTAGACCTGTACTTTAAAATCAAGAGATGACCACTTAATCACTTACCCGAGGAAGGGCATGGACAATAGAGGCTTTCTGGGACATAGGTTCCAGAGACCATCATGGAGATAAATCCTACAGGAGCCAAGCTATTGTTAACACCCTACCATTTTGAAAATATTAAACCATTGATGCAGGGAATAACTTAGAATGAAGAGTGAAAAAGCACCCAATTCAATTTCAGGTTAAGGTATACCTGATGAGAGCGAATGTTTCTGAAACGAAAGTGTGCAGTCCAAATGCAAACCTATCCGCAAATCGGGACCCCGAGCAAGCTCTTCACGATGTGTAGCAGATGGGAAAATATGGATTGCAGAAGGGTTTCATCAAAGAGAACAAAGGTTCTTCCAAATCACAGCTTCCAGAGCCATACCCAACAAAATGATCTCAGAAACCAGACAAGCATCAAGTCGTAAGGGTTTACGCTTGAGATATGACGAAACATTGAACTCCTCGCCCTCATTGAGCGGTACTCTGGATAACAGGTGGCATACGATAAGAGTGAGTTCCGGAAACTGGCAGCCATCTAACCATGGACTGACCGGATAAGGCCATGGAATGTCAACACAACATGGTGTGAGATCCAGATAATTAACCATATAATATATTCTTGTACAACCCTGTCAAGTCATGTATTTAAGTATGTATGATAACATTAATAAGCATAGTTGTAATCTGAGCCAATGAATTGCATGGTACTATGTAATAATGTGCACGCGCTATAATGTATTTTCATATTATGCCCTTTATTTCTTTGATGTTTATTCAACATAAGTAAACTTTTTTTTTATATGGTTGTAATATTAGGGGTTACAATTTAATATTTTTAAAATAAATTTGAATTTTTTAAAGTTATCAATATTTAATATTCTAAAATTATGTATTATTATGTATTACTGTAAATTTGAATTTTTTTAAGTTAGTTTTGTAATGAATTGAAAATACATATTTAATTTTATTATTTTTTTAATTTTATATTAAAAATATAATTATTTGTTTTCTTATTAAAAAAACAATTTAATATTTTTCCTTGTTCCTTTCGCATGCTAATAAAACAATCAAATTTATATGTAAATATATTAACTTAAATATAAAACTTTATTTAATTCATATGCCAATCAAAATGTTTTCAATGCTATATCATTTCTTATTAATGTTTCCTTTTATCCCTACAAAATATCTCAAGGTAAATGGTGGAAAAAGTCATCTTATATGATATTAAGGAATTGAATATACAATAATATTTTTAAAATATTATTAAATTATTATTAATTTTTTATAATGGTTTTAATATCGAAATAAATTCCCCGGATGTGGGTGAATAGGGAGGCATTTTGAGTGATGGGACAGGGGTGGTGGGAGACGACACAACACCTTCCCTCCCTGTACGTGATTATTAATGCCATTCGGAGGAGGGAGGCCAGGCATGCAGGCCATTACATTCTCCTGTTAGGCGCTGTTAAGGCGTCGGCTCTCACACGCTGCGACCTGCAAACGATGGCGACATCCATGAATGTAGCAGTTAAGGAGTGGGCTAATCGAGAAGAGGGAGAAGATTATAAGGAGGGACAGGGTATGGCAAACGCAATTAAGCTGGGTTTGCGCTGTCGATTCCGAGCCTGCAGCAGAGACACTGCGTTTGGTTTTTCATAGTTTTCTGTGGAGCTTGGGGAGGTGGCCTCTGAGAAGACCGCCCCCAATCTCGAGTCTCGGGTGCATTGATCCTAGTTTCTGCAATGCTGTGGAAAGGGGGGAGGGGGACATTGAAGGAATTGGCCTTTCCACTCCCGTTCACTCATACTCCTTCTTTGTTGATTTTGGGCTTCATAGTTACGAGGTTGGCGACATTCCTGCTGTCATTTTGTCTGGCGCTGGTGGGAGGCCTCTGCGCTTCTCTTTGCGTAACTCCAGCTTCCTGTGCATTTACCCTGTGTTGTGCGTGGTCTCAGATAGAGGTGGGCGGAAGACATGGGAGAAGAGTGTGGTGGGTGGCGTATATCAGTTTGAGTCCCTTCCTATCATGGCCCGTCTTCGATAAAGAATAGGCTGCCGTCGCGACCAACCCAGGCAAACCCCCACTCACTCCACTTCGGACTCGCCGGCCACCAGTGAGTTGTTCATTGGGTGCTATCCGAGCACTCGTAGTGTGCGAGGAAGGTGTCGTGTCTCCAATCTGCCTCCAGGGCCTCCTTCAACAACTGGGTCAGCCATTTTTATGTTCAATAGTTCGTTGCATCAACCGCGGGTCACATCACACATCTCTGTGGTGTTTTAGGAAACCATGCAATTGGAAGGCTCGGATAGTCACACGGGAGCTTCGGGAGCTGCTGTTGGTCCTCCCCCTGCGTTCCAGATCGGCATTGGTATGATGCCACAACTGGCACAAGTGGAAGCAGATGGAGGCATTCAGGACGAGGAGATGCAGCCTGCTGATTCTGGTCCTTCTGCTCAGTTCAGCGCTCCTCCTATGGATGAACCGGAATTCGGCTGGTGCCGAATTGTGGAGGAACGACTGGCCGAATAGCATGCTTCTGTTGAAGGTGATCTCTCTGTTTTTTATCAGTTCTTGGTTATCCTTGGGCGGTTCCTTAGTTATCTGGGTTATGGGTCTCCTGTGGCTTCTAGTGTACTGGTTTCATGGTTTTGTTTGGGATGTATGGCCCTCCATGGGTGGTTTCAGAACATGGTCTTGGGATTTTTGTGATTCCATGGGTGGTTTCAGGCATAAGCTGGTTTTTTGGAAATATGGCTCGCCTTAGAGCACTGTAATGACCTTGGTCACCTTGTAAATACCTTCTTTTTTTAATAGAATTAACTTTACCTAGAAAAAAAAGTATCGAAATAAATTATTTTATTTTTTCTAATAATCTAGTATTATGTTATTAACTTCCGATTGGGGTGAGGGTGGCGAAATGGAGTCCTTGGGATCCACGTCGTGGTTAGCATACTGAGGAGAAAGTACGGTGAGGGATATTGTTTAGGCCCTCACACACTCACTAACCTTTGCAAGGTGGCTAGACTCATGCAAGGCATTAATGTCAATCAGAGCAACTAGTGTGATACTTTCTGCCTAGAATTTTATGTTGCGAGTTTGTTTCAAGCCGGAGGCATTGTAAGTAGTTTAGTTACATGTTCATAGGAAATCTCAGGTGTGTTCTCGAAGGCCCCTTTCGAAGTTGGTCGACTGGGCACAACAACTATCTCTCGTTATCTAGTGGCCAAGGTCTGTGGGTATGTTTTATCAATGAATTCTCCCCTTCCGACCCCATTGTTTAATTTCTCTATGATAAATCATTGTAAACGGGTCTGTGAGACAATGTTTTGGGTTAGAAATACTATATTATGGAATTTTTGGAAACAAAGTGTTGTTGTTTCAGAAGGGAAACCTCAATTTGGTCGAATAGTCTCCATTAGTTATGGTATTTTACTCTCCTAGATGGGCATGTAATTGGGGTCTATGCTCTGGCATTCATTTTGTATTCTATGCATGGATTTTTTGTTTTTATTTCATGTCTTCTTGTTACTTTTGTTGGTCAGTAAGTGAATATATTCTCTGAGCGAGTATCCATCCAAATGGATTATGTGTTTGGTTCTTCGAAGGCTTAGTGAGCCATGGGTTAATGATGCTAGCCTTTATCAGTATACCCATATCATATTCAGTGGAAAATGTTTGTTTTATTAGTTTGTTGCTCATAGTTCTATGGATCTCTTCTGTAATGTACCTTCATCTATCAACTCCAGGTGCATGGACCCAGTTCGTGAGCTTGCCACTTGCATTGTTCCAAAGTTTGTGGGTTGTTATCTGAGTGCACCAACTCATTTCCGTGGCCATTGAAGTCATAAAATGGTGCGACCTTTCTCTGGAAGAGGTTCCATGATGGGAGAGGCTCAGGGCCAAAGTCGTCGTGCAAGGCTTCGGCATGGTGGCAGTCAACCCCAACCATGTCGTTTTCAGGTTCGTAGTCGTAGAAAGAACTCTGGGCTTATACATGAAGCATATCAAGCCTACCAGACTCGCACTCATCTTCAGATATGCTAGCTTATATCTGGGTGGGAAGAAAAATTGAATCAATAGGAAGCACAAGAAAAACTAGATGTTGAGGAATGGTTGGAGTTGGTACCAAACCTTAGTTATACCATATGTCGATCCTCTCAGTATAAACAGTGAGTCTACCTATGTTGGCTCATGGAAAATATTGTGGCAAGGGTCCTGTCAACTCTTGCAGCTGCTCCAGCCAAGACCGACCCTGTTCTTCTAGAAATTCATAAATAATTTCATCTTATCCAATTTCAGATTCAACAACAGAATTCCCACCTTAGTTTTATTTAAAAGCATATTCTATGTCTCCTTCAAATGGAATTACCTGGCTCACGCGGGAAAGATCCAACTCCTGTGGACCCTTATGATGATTAGTAGTATGTCAAGTCTCGTGTGTTTTTCAATTTTTGTTAAGTATAAATACAGGATCTGCATACTTTGATGCTATGTTTTAGATATTTAGATATTAGATGAGATAAGGATACTCACACACATATCTCTAAAATACAATCTTAAACTATTTTGATTTTGGATGGCTAATAATGCAACAAGGAGGCCAACAGATCTAGTTTTCCACTGGGTGCATTGAGGCTACCTACATTGAGGGTACCTACCAAGCTTACAAAAAAAGAGTACTATTTTATTGAAAAAATTATAAAAAATTAAAATGTTATTGGAAAATTTCTCATTTTAAAGATTAATGGCAAAAATTTCAAAATATTAAGTTTTATCTCGCACTTTTTAAGTTGCTATCATCATGTGTTTTGATTGGTAGATTAACAAATTTTGCATATTTGTTGGGGCCACATCAAGGAAGCATCTTTTCCATTCCATTGTTAGTGAATGAATTAAGAAACAACCTTTGCTACACTGAGTTAGTATTAGCATTTTTGAAGATAATTTGATTATAAATTTTAGAAATTTGATTAGTAGTGATTTTTTTGTTTAACAAAAAATTTATTCAATGCCAACCTTAATAGTATCGATACTTTGACGTCTCTACGAAGGAGTCATTTTATTTAATCATAAGAACCTTTTAAAAAAAAGTACACGCGAACCTACATGAAAGCATGGGACTTGCATGAGGTCCATCTAGCTAACGTGTAGCCCTTTGAGCCCTCCGAGATTGACATAATACTAATAATAAAATTATACAAAACACCCTCATTTGATGTCAACCAATTCTTTTTTCTTCACCTCCTTAAGGTTTTTGACCTCGTTTAAGTGCAACAATGGTTTCCAGGTCACGGGAAGCAAGTAGCTTCTACACAAAACATGAAATGGTGGTAATTTTGGTAGTGTTTTCCATTCGGGGGCTCTGGTGATAGTAATTAGTGGTAGTTGTTATGGCCACAGGAGGCACAAATAGAGAAGTGTGTCCTCAGCCCTTAACGATGGATGATACGGTTAGCAATACAATGTATTCAACACTCTAGGTAGAGTGCTCAATCTGTTCATGGTTCAGACACACAATTTTTTTTGTTTTTTTTTTCCATTTAGGTTTTGAAGGTTGATTAAATTGTTTGTGTCATTGTTGATATTCATTTAGATTTACAGAAAAAGCACGCAGGGGAATACATTCTACCAGCCATGCATGTGCATGAGACAAGTGGGCAAGTGTGCACATACATACGACTACAATTTGAACATAATAACTTTACTTCGACCAACATAATTAGGCAGGGAGGATTTGGGTCAGTTTATAAGGGCATTTTAGGTGATGGTAGAAGAGCAACAGTCATAAAACTCAGTAGAGATATTGCAAACAAGGAGGAATCGAGTTTAGAATCAATGTATCTCATTGTTAATTTTAACCATAGATTTCGAAAATAATTTGGATCAGAGACTATGAACCTTGAGTTCCATTATTTATCTTTCCACTATTGTTATGCCAGGATTATTTCTGGGTTAACTTGAGTATAAATATCCTAAAATATTTTATAAAAATTAAATATTTGATGTATTATTTCTATTTCAAGATATCCTATTACTTATTTGCATCGTGCTTCACACCAACACCATTCTCAATTGAGCTATTGATGTGTCGAAATGTACAAATCTAATGACGTTACAATGCATTATATCAAAATTTATTACCTGGGAGATCACAATTTTTTCTCTGAAGGATTCAAATTTCATAAATGCAAAACATCAATCCTCCAATGGCATGAAATAAAATTTATAAGAACCTCCTCTAAAATAGGGCATAGAGGACTATAACACATCTAAGTAAGAACATATTATATATATATATTATATATTATATATTATCCAAAATCAAACATGACTATGGTGAATTAAAAGCTATTACGAATAACATTGTTTCTCAAATGTTACAAATGCACTTTAAACACATTGATTATTCAATTGTTCCAAATGCACATTAATCATATTGATTATCATAAGTGATTGAATGATTTAATCCACGAGACCTTTAACTCCTTGACTTAATTATATATAAAGAATGAGGAGATATGGTTGTACATGGAATTGATTGGTAAACCTTATTCATGTTGAGAGTTGAATTTGTATTGGGTACATGGCTGGCCCAGGCACCTCATGGTATAGGATGTAGCCTCGATACTCGCCATGATACAAAGACACAATAATTCTTTGTTGTCCTGGTTGTAGTGGCTGATAGAAATTTACCCAGCTGTCCACCTCCCAATGACATTACTCAGGATTTGATCTTCAATCGACGACTCTCCTGGGTAAGTAGGATCGAACGAAATCAAGACGTCAGGCACCCTTTTACGCGGTAGTGTAGTTTCATTTGGTCTTTGTTTTTCGTCGAGGGCTCTTGGATCTGATCTACTCTGGTTCATTTGTTCTTGCCTGTAGACCTGGTTCATCGAACTACCTATTCCTTGCTATGATGCTTTGACACAATGCTAAGGGTTCTGCAAATGGTTCATTGCCCTGGAATACTATTAGCAAAGACAGGCTTGCAGGCTCTCCTCTCTCAGGCAGGGTTTCAGTTTTTATATATACGCCATATGCTTTGTTTGCACAGTTAGTTCTTTTGTTTCACAATTTTTGTTTCCTCTGCTTAACCTAATATATTCCTCCTGATTGATGTAAGGTGACGGTTTCTGGGATGGAGGCTTGGATGGGGTCCATGGCGAAAGCTTCTCTTTTGACTTCTGAGTCGATGGCCACTCCCGGGTACTCTGACTTTCTTCAGATCTTGTTTAAGATTGTGTTTAGGTTTTTAATTGGGAGCTTTGATCTGCTAGAACTGTGGTTCCTTAGGTTAATTTTCTTTTATGCTGGCTTAGAATTTCATGTGAAACTTGATGTAGCTTAACGGCTTCGGTCGGGCATGGCTGGTTTTGGAACTCTGCCCAAGATGATTCTCTGGTTTAGTAATTTACTATTCCCCAGGTCGACTGCCTATGTGTAATTTTTACTTATTTCTGGACATTTTAACTTACATGAATGACACTGTAAGGATGGGTATTATTTTGATGGCGAGGGTTTCGTTATATGGAATGCATGTTTAGCTTGCCCCTTCCTTGATTATTTAGCACCGATTTTTTTTTTTTCATTGAGACTTTTCTTTTCTAATTTACACAGAAAAGGCTTTGTTAGCGCTACCTACTGCCTTCAATTAAACTCTGTATTCTTTCCTTTGTGTTTATATTCCATTTGCTTGTATTTTTTCTGTAATGCTTTAGAATTTTGTGCCTCTTATCCGAAGAATGAATTACAGAAAGAAGGAAAGAACAAATTCTTTTACAGGCCCTATGGGAATTCGATATACTATAACTCTTTAATTCATTTAAGAGTTCTGTTGTTTAGCCATGAGGATTTTCTTAACTGGTTAGCAGTCTGTTATGTTTTGTTTTGCTTTATATTATATATACATGATTGAATCGGTTACCATGGTAGATACGAATGAGAACAAGATAGTTGGTAACATATTTGCCCTCTTCTGGTTAAGGGATAATCCCTTCAGTCGAGGGTCTAAATTTTATCTGTCTTACTGATTAAGTAAAAGACAATACGGTTTTATATGTGATACTGTAATAGCAGTGTCTGCAGAAATCTTGCCTTTCTTATTTTCATTTTCAATGTACAGTCATCAGGTCATTACAAATTTAATTTCGATATTTTCCAAATTGGTTTCCATTATTATTGACAATTCTTAGTAGTTTTTTTTCTGTAAATGAAAAGAGGTTTTTCCTCCATTTTGTCTATTGTTTCTCTACTTTTAATATTTGTTTAAATACATCAGAAATTAAACTCAAAATAGTATGATAATTATACTGCAACGTAAGGAATAAGAAACCCCATCATTACCCATTATCACACCTTCACAGTTATTAGTCTCGAAGACCTTCAAAGAATAATAGAAAATTTTACTTAGTTCTCTAACAGTCAACAAATATTTAAAGAATATTAGAAATTCTTACTTATTAAATTCTTCTATCAGTCAACAAACATTCATAGTATAATAGAAAATTCTTACTCATCTGTTTCTTCTTTCAGTCACGTAGACATTAAAAAAAATAACAAAAATTCTTACTTATCTATTCTTGCTGTCCAGGACTGAATTTAACACAATATTTGCACTTTAATTCCTCCCTACCATGAGATTACCTGATACAGTAAATCTCCCCCCGTGCCAGCTCATGATTTTAGGAGCTTTCTCTCTTCTCAGAGACAATGTTTCCTAGCTTTCTAATCCTTACCAGACATGGCCTTCACAAATTGTCTGATCCATCAGCACAGTCTCCTTTTTCCTCCTTCGATCTCAGATACCCCTATCCTCTTAATCCACCCAGTAAAATACTATAGGATTTAGTTTTAGAGCAGATAATTGTCTCCTTAATTAATTACTTGGTAAAACAGTATTTACTCATAACTGCAAAATTTATCCTTTCATAACTAAATTCCAAAAATAGTTAAAAATTAAAAATAGTAATAGTCTCTTCTGGTTACAATAAATATATATATATATTTACATCAATAGGGTATATTACATCTTCCTTCCCTAAAATGGAACATCGTCTCGATGTTCTCTCCCTACAAATAGACTCGGAAAGTTCTCTGTCATGAACTATTCATCTTCCCAGGTGGCCTCTTCTGGCCCGTATTGCTGCCACTTCACTTTAACTTGGGTGATAACTCGTTTCAGCGACGTTACTTCTTTCTGATCTAGTATAACCAGTGGTTCGACCAAGAACTCACCTTCCGGTTTGACCTAAACAAAACAACAAGAGGTGCTAACTCATTAACTAGTTATTCAGCAAAATTATATCAAAACATATATATATATATATATATATATATATACACACACACACACACACACCTTACCTGTATATATTGCCATTTTATTATGTGGTTAGCGTCATACACATATTTCTTAAGTAGAGAAACATGAAAGACATTGTGTACACGAATGTGACTAGGTAGGGCAAGTTGGTAAGCAATCAGTCTGATTCGAGCCAAGATTTGAAATGGTCCGTAATATCGGGGTGCTAGTTTAGCACACCATGCCCATTTTAAGGTACTTTCCTTGGCTTATACTCGAATGTAGACATGATCTTCCACTTGGAATTCTCGAAAATTCCTCTTCTGATCAGAAAAGTTCTTCTGCCAGTCCTAAGAAACTTTTAAATTAATTCACACCTTTCTCACCATTCCTTCCGCCTCTTCTAACATATATGGCCCTAGTAAGATCTTATCCTCTGGTCTGCTCCAACTTAAAGGTGTCCTACACTTGCATCCATACAAAACTTCAAAGGGGCTCATTCGAAGGGATGCATGGTACCCGTTGTTACATGCAAACTTCACTAGGTGTAAATAATATTCCCATTTAGTGGGATGCTTCATTACATATGTTCGCATCATCTTTTCAACCACCTGATTCACTCTCTCAGTCTGCCTATCCATTTGTGGATGGTAAGATATACTGAAGTGTAGTTGTGTGCCCAATCATTCAAAGAGAGCTTTCCAAAAGGCTGATGTAAATTTTACATCTCGGTTGGAAACAATCATCTTAGGGATGTCGTGCAGTTTAAAAATGTTTTGCATAAAAATATTAGCGATTTGGACTGATCTATAAGTTGATTGAATAGGTATGAAATGAGAAGATTTGGTCAATTTGTCGACCACCACCATGATGGAGTCATTCTGATTTCTTGATCTAGGCAAACCTATAATGAAATCAAGAGATATGATTTCCCATTTCCATTCTGGGATGGGCAGAGGGTGAAGTAACCTTGCTGGATGTTGGTACTTAGTCTTCACTTGTTGGCATTCCAAACATTTGGCTAAATATTCTGGCACTTCCTTTTTCATACCAGGTCAGAAAAATTCCTTCCGCGAGGCAGAAATCATTTTCTGATACCTGGGATGGCCTGCATAAGGGATCTTATTATATTACTCAAAAATGAGATTTTTAAGATGTTGTTAGTTAGGCACATATATCCTCTTCCTATAAATTAGTAAATTTTATGCATTTATTTCATATCCCAACTATTGTTCATGGCTATTAGGAATTTTTGCTTGCTACCATAACTATCTATATATCACATCCTGCATGGCTGATTGCTGAATCTATTCAAAAAAGGTAGTTCGTGACTCACTAAAAGAAATTTCATGGAAGAAATTTACCTTCCAACTTAAAGCATCTGCCACCCAGTTTTCCTTTACTTTTAAATTCTTATTTTCGAAGTCGAATTCACTCAGAAAATCAGCCCAACGAGCTTGCCTCACATTCATAGTTGGTTGTTTGAAATAATTAGTGAAACTATGGTGGTCAGTCATTAACAGAAATTTCTTACCTAATAGGTAATGCCGCCAAATTTTTAAGGCATGAATGACCGTCGTTAGTTAGAAATCATATGCTGAGTACTTTTGTTGATATTCTTTAAGATTTCTAGATTCGTAGGCAACCACTCAGCCTTCTTGCATTAGTATGCGACCCATGCCTTCCTTACTGGCATCTGTACATACCACATAATCCTTGTTCGGATTAGCAATGCTCAGAATAGGTGTTATGATAAGAATATTCTTGAGTTGATCAAAGGTCCTTTGAGAGTCGGGGGTCCATTTGAAAGCCTTGCCTTTCTTTTGTAGAGAGGTGATAGGATATGCTATGTAGGAGAAACCCTCCACAAATCTCCAATAGTAACCTGCTAAACCCATAAATGATCTTATATTAGCCACATCCTTTGGTGTTGGCAATTATGTAATGGTCCTTATCTTTTTTGGATCTACGGAAATTTCATCCTTGGTGATGACATGTCCCAAGTATTGGATTTTCTCCTTAAAGAAATTACATTTACTGTATTTTGCGTACAGTTGGTGTTCTCGTAGGATTTGCAGAACCACACGGAGATGTTCCTTATGTTCTTCCATGTTCCCGGAATAGATTAGTATATAATCAATAAATATTAATACAAATTTATCTAAGAACTTATGAAATATGTTCTTCATGAGACACATGAAAGTGGTTAGGGAATTAGTCAAGTCCAAATGGTAATACCACGAACTCATAATGCCCATAACACATTCTAAAAGTATTTGTTGCAATATCTTCCTCCTTAATTTTTATATATGATACCTAGAGCAGAGATCAATCTTTGAAAATATAGTTGCTCCTTTCACCTGATCAAATAGTTCATCTATCCGGGGAAGAGGATATTTGTTTTTAATGGTCAGTTTGTTCAGCTGACAATAATCCATGCACATTGACAAGGTTCTGTCTTTCTTTTTAACAAACAATACCGGAGCTCCCCAAGGAGATACATTGGGACGAATATACTTCTTATCCAGTAACTCTTGAAGTTGCATTTTCAATTCAGTCAACTCAAGTATGCTCATTCACTAATGTGTTTTGGAAATAGGAGCAACTCTTGGAATTAGCTCAATAGTAAAATCTATGTCTCTTTTTGGGGGTAGGCCCGGTATTTCTTCAGGAAATATATCTGGAACATTTTGTATTACATGTATGTCTTCTAGTGATGCATATTTATCTTTAGCTTCAGCATACCCTACTTGTATGGCATATATCTGACAACCTTTTCTGATGCACTTGGCTAATTGGGAGGCTTTTATTGGCCTTAAATGCAGAGGTTTCTGAATTCCTTGAATTTCTTGTCTCTCACCCACTTCATCTTGGTAACTAATAGCTTATTTTTTACAATTTACCAAGGACCGATGCTTTTCTAATTATTCCATACCTATCAAAATGTCATATGACCCTAGGGGTAACACATTTAAATATGTTATGATAGGTTTACCATCTAATTTCAAGGGGCAGTTATTTACTTTAGGAAAAACTCTTCTTTTTTCTCGTGTGTCTAGTTGTACTAACCATGGGTTTTTAAATTTTATAACTTGTAATTTACATCATTCCACTACCTTGGGGATAACGTAACTTAATGTAGCTCCAGGATCTATTGAAATAAAGCAAGTCTTGTTAAAAATAGTACCTTCAAATTCAACCATGGTTGGATGAAATTTCGCTCGATGATCTTGAAGAGTTGCGTTGAACTTAGCGATGCTTCCAGCCACTTCCCCCATAGTGGATGCCTCGTAAATTTGTGAGATTCGTTCTTCTCCCCTATGTTGAGGGCATTTTTTGATGTAATACGGGCCTCCGCATGCCCAACACTGTACAGGCGGTCTGTTAATTAATTCTGCTTCATTTCTGCCAGTTTGTTTATTGGTCCTAACTTCTCCTGGTATCTTAAATTTGGGCTTATTCACATTTTGATTACCTTGACCTTTATATAATCCCTTGTTGTTGGTGTTCTTATTTCCCTTATGGCTGGGAATGAATTTATTTCCTTGCTTGTTTGCCCACCTTTTACTTGCATCTCCCTTTGGTTTATTCTGCTGATAACAGATTCGTACTTTTCGAATGACTACATCCATGGTTTTTGGAGTGTCAACTTCCAGCCGTTCCTTCATGAACAGCAAAAGGCTACTAACAAACCTTTGTACTTTGGCCTTTTCTTCGCGAATATAAGGAACATATCGTAATAAGGATGTAAATTTTGTTATAAAATCATCCATGGTTAATTGACCCAAATGGATATCATGTAATTCTTTTGCTTTCTCATCATAGAATCGCTCGGTCAAATAAATTTCCTTTAAGAATTTTTGGAATTTATCCCAGGTTATATTTTGCTCACTGACCCCATGAACTATTTTTACTTCCTCCCACCATAACATAGCCTTCCCTTGAAGTTGGAAAATGGCCAAACGGGCTTTCAAGTTTTAGTCATATTCGTACAAATGGAAATATTTGTTCATATTAATTAACCATACTTCTGCAGCCTCTTCTTGTTCCTCGTCAAAGAGAGAAGGCTTGATTTTATGAAACTCTCCTTGGAGTTCAATTTTCTGTTTCTTCTTGGTCAAACATGTTCCCTAATTCTTCCTCCTGGTTTTCTTCTCCACCTTCTGTTTCCATATTTTCAATTCGGAATTCTTGTTCCCAGTCGTATGGCTGTGCTTTAGACTGGGGGCTAGTGGCCGATGATTCTGTCTATCCAACAGGATTTTTAGATTCTTTTCTTGTTCCAACATCAACCTTTCATTGTTTGCCTGGAGTCAGGCCATCTCTCTTTTAGTTCTTGAATAGTGGTCCAGAGGTCTTTGTTGGGATTTTGCGTATCATCGCCCAGTTGCACCCAAACCTTAGGATTGCCTTCCTGAAACGATGTTGGTCATGTCCCCAATATGGAACCAGGTGGTAGATTTCCAGCTCTCCTCATGTTGATTGTCTTATTTATTTATCTGCACAACACTAATTTTGTTATTCCTTATTCCATAGGCCTCAGTTTTGGAATCCTAAGTGCTCTGATACCATATGTAACACATCTAAGTAAGAAAATCATATATATATATATATATATATATTATATATAGATGATGCCCAAAATCAAATATGACTATGGCGAATTAAAAGCTATTATGAATAACATTATTTTTCAAATGTTACAAATGCACTTTAAACACATTGATTATTCAATTGTTACAAAATCACATTAATCATATTGATTATCATAATCAATTGAATGATTTAATTGACGAGACCTTAAACTCCTTGACTTAATTATATATAACAAATGAAGTGATACGGTTGTACATGGCATTGATTGGTAAACCTTATTCATGTTGAGATTTGAATTTGTATTGGGTACGTGGCTGGCCCAAGCACCTCATGGTACAGGACCTAGCCTTGATACCTGCCATGATAAGTAGGGACATTAATTCTCTGTTGTCCTGGTTCTGGTGGTTGGTAGAAAGTTACCCAGTTGTCCACCTCCCAATGACATTACTCGGGATTCGATTCCTCCATCGACGTCTCTCTTGGGCTGGCAGGATCGAATGGCCTCAAAACATCAGGCGACCTTTTACGCGGCAGTGTAGTTTCATTTTGTCTTTGTTTTTCGCCGAGGGCTCTTGGCTCTGGTTTTCTCTCGTTCATTTGTTCTTTCCTGTAGACCTGGTTCATCGAACTGCCTGTTCCTTACTCTAATGCTTTGACACAATGCTAAGGGTTCTGCGAACGGTTCATCACCCTGGAATACTGTTGGCAGAGACAGGCTTGCAGGCTCTCCTCTCTCAGGTAAGGTTTCAGTTTTTATATATACGCCATATTCTTTGTGTGCACAATTAGTTATTTTGTTTTGCAGATTTTGTTTCCTCTGTTTAACCTAATACATTCCTTCTGATTGATGTAAGGTGAGGGTTTATGGGACAAATGATTGGATGGGGTTTACGGCAAATGGTCCTCTTTCAACTTCTAAGTCCGTGGCCACTCCCGGGAACTCTAACTTCCTTCAGATCTTGGTTAAGGCTCTGTTTACGTTTTTAATTAGGAGCTTCGATATGCTAGAACTGTTGTTCCTTAGGTTAATTTTTTTTGTGTTGGCTCAGAATTTCATGTGAAACTTAAGGTAGCTTGATGGCTTCGGTTGGGTATGCGTGGTTTTGGAACTCTACCCACGATGACTCTCTGGTTTAGTAATTTACTATTGCTTAGTTTGACTGCCTATGTGTAATTTTTACTTATTTCTGGACATTTTAACTTGTATGAATGTCACTGTAAGGATGGGTATCATTTTGATGGCGAGTGTTTCCTCATATGGAATGCAAGTTTAGCTCGCCCCTTCCCTAACTGTTTAGCACTAAGTTTTTTTTTTTATATCATTGAGACTTTTTGTTAAGTTATGGTATGGTTTATGCTTATAACAATTTACTTATCTTTCTTATGATTTATCCACAGATTAGTAATCACATGTACATAAAGTGAAGTGTAGATAGAACATTAAATGATCGACAAAAAACAAGCCAAGACAAGAGACACAAGATGTGGTTGCTAGCTAGGGACAAACCCCAATGTGGGCAAACCATTTGATCAAATCTTCCTTTATCTTCATTAATCTAGCAGAGAGAAATAGTACATAAATTTGATTTACATCAGCAGCAGCAAACCCTAGATCAGTCCCAAACTAGGGCAAACAATATCTTGCAAACCGACCATCAGATTAGCTTGATTCCACCACCAAAAAATGTGGCCTTCATAGGAGATCCAGATTCACCTACAATGCAGTTATGAGAGGTAGACTGATGGTCAACGCTGGTCAAACTTTGGTTCTGCAATTGCAGCCCTAAATTCTACACCTTCCTTCCACACGTGTGAGAGAAGAGTCTCTTTCTGCGCAGTAGGAGAAGAGCCTCTTTTCTGCGCAGGAGAGAGAGAGAGATGTGATGAGATGAGTGAGTGAAAATGAGGAAAAGTCCTCCTATATTTATACACAATTGTTGATGTTTGAATAGATGCGACTGTTGGGCTTTTGAGCCTACATGAGTTGTAGGTTGGCTTGATAATGATTCCATAATCAAAATAAATTCATATCTCCATAAATACTTATCGGAATCGGATAGATCAATCATACACCTCTCGACAAGAGGAATCTAATAAAAATATTATCATCCATGAATAAGATGACCCACATGGAGTTTGGACCTAGTTGCCAATTTTAACACTCCCTCTCAACTAGGGAGAACTCCATCTGCAATCTGTCTGTCAATCACTACTATTCATCCATCAAATGCACTGCCCTGTACAGCTTGACCCTTGCTCTGATATGCTCTATCCTGCCTGCTCTGCTCTATTCTAGTATGCCATGTTCTGATCTGCTCTGCTTTGCTTTGTTATGCTCTTCTCTGCTTTGTCCGAATTATGAAGAGGAAGAAATGATTGAGGATGTATCATACTGACTCAAAGTCAGTCTCAGAGTATGTACCACTGGTCCCAAACTAGTCTCAACCGACCCAAAGTTAGCGTCATAGTGGGTACAAGTCCTAACACTAGTCCAAGACCAGTATCATCCTCCACTGATTCAAAGTCAGTCTCAAAGTGCGTACCACTGGTCCTAGACCAGTCTCAACCGACCCGAAGTTAGCGTCATAGTATGTACCAATCCTACCACTGGTCCCAGACTAGTCCTTCACTGACCCGAAGTCGATCTTAGAGTATGTACCACTGGTCCTAGACCAGTCTCAACCGACTCGAAGTTAGCATCATAGTGGGTACAACTCCTACCACTGGTCCCAGACCATTATCGTTGATCCTAGATCAATGAAGGTCATCCTAGCATAGGGAGTACGGTAGATACAACGATGCATCCATCGGTACTACTATGGTCCCTATCCTCATTTCCCTGCTCACTGATCAGATGAGAGGTACTTACCATGAGTCCCGCACTGCATGGCTAGGATGCCTTGACAGGAGAACTTAATCAATCTTGTCCTCACAGGAGAACACATCATCCAGGCCTCACAGGAGAACTAATCATCCTACTACATAGTCGCCATGGAGAACACATCATCCAGGCCTCACAAGAGAACTAATCATCCTACTACATAGCTTTCATGGAGAACACATCATCCAAACCTCATAGGAGAACCAATCATCTTGCTACATAGTCGCCATGGGGTGTACATGTATACCACCAGGGGATGGTGAATCACCTTGTGGTCATATGTCGCTCCAAGAAGTACCCTGCACCCCCCGGAGCTCCCAGAGCTCAATGCATCATACAAGACCCTCATCGGAGGGTCTTTGAATGACACCAAGTCATTCTTGGAAAGTAAAAAATTTGACCTTACCTAAGGGCTTTGTCATAATGTCGGCAACCTGTTCATCTGTACCGATATGTTAGAGCCTTATAGCTCCCCACAACACCATATCTCGAATATAGTGGTACCTGATATCGATATGCTTGGAGCGATCATGAATACAGGATTCTCTGACAAAAGAATCCCACTCTGGTTGTCACATAGGATCACTGTGGTATCCAATGTAAATCCAAATAGCTCACTGAAGAGCTTTCACAACGAGACTGCCTCACAGGAGGCCATGCTAGCAGCAATATACTTTGCTTCGGTGGTGCTCAAAGCCACCGACTTCTGCTTCCTGCTCATCTAGGATATTGAAGCAGATCCCAAGGAGAAACAACACTCAGAAGTGCTCTTATGGTCCTCCACATTTCTTACCCAATCAGCATCAGTGTATCCAAGTAGTCTCACATCTCTGGCAGTGTATCTTAACCCATAAGCGATTGTGCCACAAAGATATCTCAACAGATTCTTGGCACCAATCCAATGTATGTGGTGAGGTTCAAGCATATGTTGACTCAATGTGTTGACTGCAAAGCATATGACTGGACGAGAGTTCACTAAAAACATTAATGCTTCGACGAGTTGATGATACTCAGTGGCATTTCACAAAACAGGTCCAGCAACACTCGCTTAACTTTTTGAAGTCAAGCTCCATCAGGGTAGTTACGGGCTTGCAGTCCACCATACCGAATCTTTCCAGAACCTTCACCACATATTTTACTTGAGATAGGGAAGTTTCCCCTTGCTTCTACCACACTTCAAGTCCTAGGAAATAGTGCATTAGTCCTAGGTCCTTCATTTCAAATTTAGAAGCCAACTCCCTCTTACGTTTGTGAATGAGAGGGTCTGCACCTGTTAGGAAGAGGTCATCCACATACAACACCAGTATGAGAGGTTTGTCATCTTCAACCTTAAAGTAAAGGTTAGGATCGACTTCACTCCTAGTGAATCCCAACTTCATTAAGTAGCTATCAATCCTCTCATACCATTATCGGGGTGCTTGCTTCAACCCATAGAGAGCTTTCTTCAACCTGCATACATGAGAATTTTGATCATAAATCTCAAATCCTTCAGGTTGCTCCACGTAGACCTCTTCTTTGATCAAACCATGCAAGAACGCAATCTTGACATCCATCTGATGTAGGTTCCATCCTTGTGAAGCCGCAAGGGCTATGATCGAGTAGATGGTCATATATATGGCAATAGGTGCAAATATCTCATCATAGTCTATACCTTCCTTCTGGGAGAAACCACGAGCAACAAAACGTGCCTTATACTTTTCCGTACTTCCATTTGCTGCATGCTTTATCTTGTAAAGCCATTTAGAAGTGACAACTGTCTTGTCTTGGGGTTTGGGAACTACTTCCTAGACATCATTCTTCATAATAGACACATATTCTTCAGTCATAACATCCTTCCATACTTGATGTTTGACGACATCTGAGAATGATGAAGGCTCATTTTGTATGATCGTGCTCATGATGGTCAGGTATCCCTGATACCTGTTAGGTTTCTTACTTTCACGAAAGGTTCCTCAGGGTGCAGCATGTCCTTTAGCATCATCAAGTAGCCCCCTAAGCCATGAAGGCCTCTTCCTAGAAAAGGAAGGCTCAGGTGGGTAATTAAGATCCATGGGTTCCACCACATCAAGCATTGTTACATCATCTACCCATAGAAACTTCAAAAGTCTTTGATCATGGAGCATGGCACAGACAACTTCCACAATCGTACGATTCTTCCTCTCCACCACACCATTCTGCTTAGGAGTATGTGATGTAGTAGTCTCCCTCTTAATTCCAGCCTTAGATATGCCTGAGTGAACCAACTGTAATATATCGAAGGTCTTGCTTTGGCTTGAGGGGAATGGTCCCCTTTTAAACTTTCCTTTGGCACATCCTGGACATACGCCTTCTTTCTCTACTCAGAATTCAGGCATCCCTGTCACCATTTGTCTTACATCGGGTAGAGCTTTATAATGAAGGTGGGCAAACCTCCTATGCCAAAGTTCAGACTGAAGAGATGTGTCATAAGACATGACACCTAGCAGACTTCCATCGACCTGATATAATGAATCAACACAAAACCCAAGAGTAAAGGAATCTTTAACATTATTTTTCCATACAAGTACCTTGCCATTGCTGAAGGTCACCTTGTAGCCTTTGTCTTCCATTGCTGAGATGGACACCAGGTTCTTTTTTGAGGTTAGGTACATATAATACACCCTAGAATTTCTAGCCTTCTTGAATGGTTGTCCTCTTCCCTGATTTCCAACATTCCTTTTACCTTTGCTATTGAATTTTCCATTCCTTTGAATGCCATGAGAGAGATTTTGATCATCGTCCCAGTGTGAGTCCTTTCTATCAGGGCACTCCCTTGTATAGTGACCTGCTTTATCGCAAATGTAACATCATCCTTTTATTCCACCCTTAGGTCTAGCCTTTATTTTTTATTTCTATTCTTAGCCTCAAAAGAAAAGGCAACAGGAGGACCTTTAGGTATGGGCATTTGTTACTCTTCTACCCTTGTTTCTTCTTGAATGCATCTAGCCATTAATTCCTCGAAACCAGGAATTACATTGTTGTTCAGAAGAGTAGTCCTGAACACGTACCATTCGGATGGTAATCCTCCAAGAGTCGTGAGTGCCATTTCCTATCAGTAATAATCACACCAATAGATAGGAGATCGTTCCTGATTTCGGTGATCCTTAAGAAGTATGCTTGCATACTCTCATCTTTACCCTTTTTAATTTCCTTCAACTTATTTCTAAGAAACAAAACTTGATTTGCATCATTAAATTTAAATAAACTCACCAGTCTATCATAGATTTCCTTGGAGGTGTTCAGGTCGGAGATGTAGGCCACCAAGTGCTTGTCGATAGAGTCCCAGATGATCTTCTTTGTTTTGACTTCTCCGGTTTTCCTTTTGTTCCCGGTAGCAGCAGATGCATTTGATGGAGGCTCAACAATATTGCCTCTCACATGGTCATCTTCCATCTGTGATAGTCAGCTTTCTCACGAGCTTGTCCTAAGCAGGAAAGAGTGATGAGGACCCCATAGTTCTTTTTCAGTGATGCCTTGCCAATCTTCTCTTCGGTGATTGCTCTTGCTCTTGCTCGGGCTTTGTCTTTACCTCAGCTCTAATACCATGTTAAGTTATGGTATGTTCTATGCTTATAACAATTTACTTATCTTTCTTATTAGTTATCCACAGATTAGCAATCATAAAGTAAAGTGTAGATAGAACATTAAACGATTGACAGAAAACAAGCCAAGACAAGAGACACAAGATGTGGCGGCTAGCCAGGGACAAACCCCAATGTGGGGAAACCCTTTAATCAAATCTTCCTTTATCTTCAATAATCTAGCAGAGAGAAATAATACATAAATCTGATTTACATTAGCAGCAACAAACCCTAGATCAGTCCCAAACTAGGGCAAACAATATCTCGCAAACCGATCATCGGATCGGCTTGATTCCACCACCAAAAAATGCGGCCTTCAGAGGAGATCCAGATTCACCTACAACACAGTTCTGAGAGGTAGATTGATGGTCAACCCTAATCAAACTTTGGTTCTGCAGTTGCAGCCCTAAATTTTGCACCTTCCTTCCACACGTGTGAGAGAAAAGTCTCTTTTTGCGCAGTAGGAGAAAAACCTATTTTTTGCGCAGGAGAGAGAGAGAGATGTGATGAGATGAGTGAGTGAAAATGAGGAAAAGTCCTCCTGTATTAATACACAACTGTTGATGTTTGAATAGATGCGACTGTTGGCTTCTAAGCCTACATGAGTTGTAGCTTGGCTTGATAATTATTCCATAATCCAAATAAATTCATATCTCCATAAATACTTATCAGAATTGGATGATCTTTAGATCAATCCTACACCTCTCGACAAGAGGAATCTAAAAAAAATATTATCAGCCATGAATAAGATGACCCACATGGAATTTGGCCCTAGTTGCCAATTTTAACACTTTTCTTTTCTAATTTACACAGAAAAAGCTTTGTTAGTGCTACCTACTGCATTCAGTTAAACTCGGTATTCTTTCCTCTATGTTTATATTCCATTTGTTTGTACTGTTTCCATAATGATTTAAAATTTCGTGCTTCTTATCGGAAGAATGAATTACAAAAAAGGGAAAAAACGAATTCTTTTGCAGGCCCTATGGGAATTCGATGTATTGTAACTCTTTAATTCACTTAAGAGTTTTGTTGTGTAGCCGCGAGGATTTTCTTAACCGGTTAGCGGTCTGCTATGTTTTGTTTTGCTTTATATTATATATACATGATTCGGTTACCATGGTAGATATGAATAAGAACAAGATAGTTGGTAACATATTTTCCCTCTTCTGGTTAAGCAATAATCCCTTCGGTCGAGGGTCTAAATTTTACTGATTAAGTAAAAGACAATAGGGTTTTCTATTTGATATCGTAATAGTAGTGACTGCAGAAATCTTGCCTTTCTTATTTTCATTTTCAATGTACAGTCATCCGCTTATATATAACAGAAATTTCAATATTTTCCAAATGGGTTTCCATTATTATTGACAATTCTTAATAGTTATTTTCTGTAAATGCATAGAGGGTTTTCCTCGTCTACTGTTGCTCTACTTTTAATCTTTGTTTAAATACATGAGAAATAAAACTCAAAATAGTATTATAATTATACTACAGCTTAAGGAAAAAGAAAACCCCTCATTACCCATTATCACACCTTCATAGTTATTATTTTTTACACAGTTATTAGTCTTGCAGACCTTCAAATAATAATAGAAATATTTACTTATTTAGTTCTCTAACAGTCAATAAATATTAAGAGAATATTAGAAATTCTTACTTATTTTTACTTATTTAGTTATCTAACAGTGAACAAATATTCAGAGAATATTAGAAATTCTTACTTATTAAATTCTTCTATTAGTCAACACACATTCAGAGAATAAAAGAAAATTCTTACTCATCTGTTTTTTCTTTCAGTCACGCAGACATTAAAAAGATGAACATAAATTCTTACTTGTTTCTTCTTTCAGTCAAGCAGACATTAAAAAGATGAACATAAATTCTTACTGTCTATTGTCGTTGTCCATGACTGAACTTAACACAAGATTTGCACTTTAATTCCTCCCTTCCATGAGATTACCTGATATAGTAAATCTCCCTCGTGCCAGCGCTTTTCTCTCTCCTTAGATACTTAATGTTTCTTGGCTACTTTCTCTCTCCTCAGAGGCTTAATGTTTTCTGGCTATTTGATCCTTACCAGATATAGCCTGGATAGACTGTTTGATCCATTAGCACAGTCTCTTTTTTCCTCCTTCCATCTCAGATACCCCTATCCTCTTAATCCTCCCAGTTAAATACCTTAGGATTTAGTTTTGGAGCAGATAATTGTTTCCTTAACTAATTACTTGGTAAACGGTGTTTACTCATAACTACAAAATTTATCTTTTCATAACTAAATTCCAAAAATAGTTAATAATTAAAAATAGTAATAATGTGTTCTGATTGCAGTAAAAAAAGTAAACAAATATTTACATCAAATGATGATATTACCAGAACAATGTATACTAACTTTGAGATAAGTGTTTATGGCCCTCTACAAGCCATAGTCATAGTCACAGGGTCAAGCATCACATGGAACACAATCAACGAATGCTTCAAAGCTCGAAACATCGGGGTTGGCATCATAAGTTATTTCAGCAAGGTATCTATCCATCAATTTTGACACTCTTAGCACTGATGTGAGCAACCTGGGAGCTCCCATGGATCTTCCAGCAATAAGGATTACATCAACTATGTTTTGATCTTGAGCCAAGAAACATTTGACCAAACGGTACACTAATTGAACATCAAATAGAGTATCAGATGTATGAGAAAAAGATGGAATCAAGTCAGAAAGAGTTTCCTGCTCCAATTGAGGGCCTATCCGTTTCTTCAGTTCAATTTTGTACACGGAATCCACCCTCACAATGTTTTCCATTCAAAAGAGACACACGAGAAAGCTGCAAGAAACAACATCCCTATCTCCTGGCAGAATGCTTATCAGGGTTTCGAGGGTAAATTTGTTTCTGCCTGCATACTTGAGCAACTCTAGCTTCCTCCATCTTCAGTCTCGTTCCCAAGTGATGTGATTCAATTAGTTGTTCCTTCCTTTCATGGCGTGGATGAATGGAAATACAAGTGATATGTTTATTTGTAGCTAATAAGGTTAGGTACATGGGTTAAGGGTTGGTAGCTAGATGGCCTCTAGACTCCCGGAGCTTAAAGGCGACCATGGTAATCAATAGATAGGACAGTTGACACCACAATAATCGACAAATGGGACAGATGGCGAAGTTAAAGAGCCATGTGTTCATTTTTTATTTGTTAGAGGACCACGGAATTTAAGGGTTGTTATTGTGTGGGGTAAACATTGTCTGGTCATCAGGGTTAGAATTTGGATTCTTTATTACCTGTCAAATAATTTTTTTTTTGACGTTTTGGGTTTTTATGTTGGCCGTCAAGGAACTTTATGTCTAAAATTTTGCTCTTCAATCAAAATGTTTTGATAATAAATCGACCCTTCATCAATAAAGGTTTAATTAAAAAAATACTTTTCAATCACACCACTGTGTTAATTTTTTCTCACATATTTATAATAAGAAAAAACAACGTGATCATGATTAAATGATTTGTTGAATCATAAAGGTTGTTTTACTCATGGATGGGATCCATAACTCCCAAACCATTGAGATTCATTGCTTCTCCAAAACACATATACAAAAATTATGAGTAAATCTAGAAATCTATTTTACTCACACCCAACTCATTGTTATTGCAATCAATCTATTCCTATTTTAATTTCTCAATTTGGATTTCTATTAGATAATTTAAATGTTACAATTTCCGTAAAAACAAATAGATTTCTTTCACCAAATAAACAAAAAACTTCAAAAAAAAATTTCTATCTTAAAAACGTTGGAGTTGACCAAAAACTATCCTCCACAATGCCCATCCTCTCCACCATCATAATATCACGAAATCTAGATAACGCTTTTGAGAGGGTAGTAATGACGTTTTTGCAAAAAAGTGAACAGTAAAAAATACGTTTTAGAACTTTGAAAACCCATCACAAAAAACAACTTTTTAAAATTTTTAAACATGAAATACGGTCAAAATGCCTTGTGACGGGCATTTTGCCCGTCAAATTCCAACCCTGCAGTGCTCATGCAAAAAACACACATTGAATATAATTATTAATACGAGTTATAAATTTTTTAATTTAAAATAATTAAATATAAAATATAATTTATTTTAACACTACATTATAATTAAGTGTTTTATTTTATAAATTCACTTTATAAATTATATTTTTTTTGAGTTGAAAAATTATAAATATATAAATTTTTTCAATGGAATAAAAAGATATATAAGAAATTTATTTTTATTAATTTTAAAATATTAATATAATAATCAAATACTTACATTTTTTATTTATATAAAAAAATTATATCAATATCTAATTATAAAAAATAAAAATTTGTGTTTAAATATATTAAATTGTGTTATATAATTTTTTTTTATTTGTATTATTAAAAACAATTTTTAGATATATAATTAACTTCTAATTCTAAATTTAAATCTTATCTATCATGTGATCATATTTATATTTTTTTTTTGCATTGGTATCCTAAATCTATTTGCGCATCACCACTTAACTTATATAAATTACTAATTTAATAAAAACGAATAGTTTCTTTTCCAATTAATATAATTATATATAGATGGTTTCATTTTTTTTCTAATATATATTTAGTAATGAGTAAAAAGTTTTAAATTATTTAGTTCAAGATATTATTCTAATGTGATTTTTATTTATTTATAAGATATAATTAATCAAAGTCTTATTTTGTGTTTCATAATTATTTTATTATTACTATTATTATTATTGAATTTAGATATGATTGGTTAGAGGATGTTTATTAATTATGTTTTTTTTAAACTTATTTCATTAAAATTTTTTGTAGTTAAAAGTCATGAAATGTTTAATATTTATTTTCTTTCTAGGTTACATATTTCTAGATTCTTCTTCATAATTGTGTTAGTTTTTTTTAATGTAATCATATGTTAGATATACACCATTGAAATTTTTTTATCTTCTACCATCAATATATCATTTTATGCTAGTATTTTATTCATTTTCTCAAATAAACCATGTTAGAGGATTATATGGAATGGTTAATTTTCTCTGAATGTCACTATCCTTGCAATATCCAACAAATTCCTTGGAGATATATTCCCTACATAGTTACTTTACAAAAGCTTGTTCATTTACTAGTTGTATTATAACATTTATTGATGAATATTGTAGAGACAAAATGCTGTAAACAAAGATGTATATATCCAATCAGAATTGGTTTACAAGTCCACATATCACTAAACTTATATTTGGTTTTAATATCTAATTTTCATTATATTTATTGAATAGATTGAAGTGAAATGATGTTGATTCTGTAAGAAATATCATCTACGAAACCATTGTTTTTCAAATAATGAATTAAACTAATATGATATACAAATTATGGCAGATAAATTATAATAGACCATAAATGATAGTCTCCATAGCTAAACACAATATAAAACTTGTGTACTTCATGTCACTTATAATGATTTTAGAATGTATTTTTCCACTTGAAGAGAAACAATAACCAAAAAATTGATCCATGCTAATAAATCAGTCTAGAAAGTTTCCCCACAAGAAGAATCACTAAAGAATACAAGCATATAATTTGAAAGTACTTGTTAATACCACTAATGAAATAGTGGATTTGTTATAACCATTAAATCCTTCCAAGTGTAATATTAACCATCCTAACAAGTTGTCAAGGAAGAGTTAAGAGAAGCTACTACTTAGGTTTCTAACAATCATAATATTAGATATCATGAGATGGGACACACATAATTGACAAGCAATGCCAATCAAAAGAACTACACATGGTGGACATATGATTCTAATCTTCATGTGGAAAATAAGATGAAACATTAAGAAATTTAGGATAACTTGGAAAAGTTAATTAAGATTGGTGAGCCCATAAATTTTACATAGTAACAAGAAAAATGCAAAGCAAATGGCTCAAGCAAATATATGGATATAACTTTTCCAACCGTCATCCAAAATATTGATGATGAAAATTTGTAATACATTGTATTCAATATGTTAATCATTTTAGCAATATATTGGTATCCAAGTATATTTTTTTTTAATGTGGTTCACAAATACTTAGTGGTCGCTACATCCACGAGAAAATCTAGGTAGATCAACCTGAAGGGATCTACCCATCGGCCAAACTAGAAAGGCCTAACCCCAAGGGCATCGAGGAGATTTGACCTTGTGACCTCCTGATAGGAGAGGTAGTTAGTAACAAGAACACGAACAACTGAGCTATCCCTTGGGGGTCAATATTCAAGTAACTTATTGAGCAATTTAGCAATATATTGGAAAGGTCAAAGAGTTGACATCCGTTATGCTTTCTAAAAGAATATACGACAATTTAATAGTTGAAACATTCAACTATTTAGGATAGCCTAAAACAATAACAAATGATTGCAACAAGAATTGAAACAAAAAATGTTCAGGTTTCTTTAGGCTGTATGTAAAATAGTTCTATTATGAATCATTGATGGTAATGTTATAGACTCTCTTCTCAATTATGATGTGAAATAATATCTGTTAAGTTCAATCAAGTGATACAAACTAAAATAAAATTGAAATATTTGTCCACAATTTCAACAAAGAAAAATTAGGTCATAAATAGACAATTCCTAATTAAAAAATCATGATCTTTTCCTTTCACTCATATTTTTAATTATTTTTGCAACAAAACTAAATAACAACTTAAAAAAATAATAAGAAATAGATCCCTTGGTGTAGAAGAAATTTAAATATATACATCACATGATTATTTATACCCATAAGGTGTCATGGTTCCTCATAGTTACAACTTAGCTAATTACCTCAACAAATATGAAGAATATATATTGATAATGTTCACCTAGTTGCAAGTATATGTATGAATATAAATGTTGCGAACATTGCGATCGGGATTAAATCAGCAAGGGTCTGCAATTAGGAAAAATAGTAAAAATCGAGAAAAAAATTGGTAAAAATTGGCAAATATAAAAATATTATTTTTTTTTTTCAAATTTTTTAATATCTAAAGCATCCACAACATAAAATAAATGCATTGACACATAAATATGAAAATAGAACTAATATATAAGATGCGTAATATCATGTCTAGTGCTACGTCACACATAACAATGAATCATGTCCTGAATATTAAGTCTTGAGTCTCAACTCAGTCCCAAATTATCAACAAAAAATATAATAATGTATCTCATATCATGATTCCTAATGTCATATACAATGAAATGAACCAAATAACTAATATTATTAGTGTCCTTTGCCCCTCTTATGATAAAAATGTAATATCTTTCCCACTAGATGAAGAAGATGGTGGGGTTGGCAGTGGACTTTGTTGTGCTCTAGAATTTGAAGAACTAGGAGCTATTGGAGTTAGACCACATCCTTTACTGGTGACAGGGGTATGTGGTGTCACCTCCTCCTCCTCCTCTACCCCCTCCACTACCTCCTGCTCTAAAAAATCAGGGGCGGACTCCATGATAGGCCTCTCAACCTCAAACCCTCCATGCAATAGTGGTGTCAATCCCATCTAATGAGATGGCCTCCACATCAAGTGTCCTCTCCAGTTTCCTCACTCACAATCGAATACTGTAGTATATGTAGATCATGTCATTAAGTCGCTAGGACTCCAACTTGTACAAGGGTCATAAATTAGTAAATTATATAAATAATAAATTAATAATTATAAAAAATTATTATCTAATAAATTCAAAAAATTAATTGGAAATTTGGAACATTTTAATTTTAACTTGTTGCGCTTCTTGGTGTGTATTTTTTCAAATACACTTCAGTTGTGCTCACATCCCGAGGAACTACATGTTTGGCTTAGCACTCGAATGACAAGCCTTTGGAGATTGGGTACTCTACCACCATAGCTTCTCCACCATGCATCTACAACAAATAAGAAAGAAAAGGAAATTTGAAAGTTGAAGTAAAGTATGAACTTGAAGAGACAATTAAATTTGAAACAAACTAAAGCTTACGTGGTGTTTTAGTCTTCCTATCCACAACAACCATGTCAAAGCTAAATGTGTCACCTACCATCCTATATATCTCCATTTCTTTGGATAATTCTGCACGTTGTGTTGGAGATGGAACCATCCTTTTAACACAAGTGAAGAATCCATCCATGCCATTAGCATCAAATAAGAAACCATAGGAGTAAGAAAATGTGGGGTTCAGGTAGACCCCTGTAGCATGAATGGGATGATGGAGTGTATTGTTCCATCGCTCATTAATCACTTCCCATAGGAGTTGTTGTTTCTCAAATGCCTCATCCCATTATCATCATAGTAGCTGTGAATGGATTCATTGGCCCCATCCATGGCCTCATACAAGTAGCCCATTGTGGGCTTGTCTCCATCAACTAATTGAAGAACCTTTACCAAAGGTTCAATAATGCTACACACCTCCTCCACTCCCGCCTAGAAGATTTCCTAGTATGAAACTAACTTGTATATGGCCTCTCCCTCTAGTTTTTGGTTATATGACAAAGAACGCCACTCCTCTGAAAGAAAAATTCTCTTCATATCCCACATATAATTCAAGAGGGATTGAAGAGATATGAAACTAGTGGAAAATCGTGTAATGGTAGTGTGCACCAACTCCTTGTTGATGGTGAATGTCCTCATCAAATGAAGCATAAATGCTTGATTATATATAAATTTTGTAATGTTATTTTATGATTCAACAATATCCTTGACAAAAAAGGAATTTTTCCTATGTCCTCCAACATCAAATCAATGCAATGTGCAACACAAGGTGTCCAAAATAATCTAGGATTCCTCTCCATAAGCATCTTGCGAACAATAATATAATTTGCAGTATTGTCCGTTATGGCTTGGATAACATGTTATGGACCCACCTCCTGAATGAACACATCCAACAAATCACATAATAACCATGCATCTTTGATATGTGCAAATGCATCAATAGATTTCATAAACACTGTCCGTTTGGGACAATTAACCAAGAAGTTAATAAGGCTTCTACCCTTTTGATCGGTCCAACCATATGACATCATAGTTCATTCTATGTGTGCCCATGATTCCCTAAATTCCTCCAATCTATTAGTGCATTCAACCTTTTTATTTTGAGGAATGTGCCCTCTAAAGTCATCATATGAAGCAAATTTGTACCCTGGGCCAACAATAACAATAACATCAATCACATACTAGAAAAATAGATTGTTCCTGGAAACTTTGAAAGGAATATCACTCCAAAGAAGAAATTTGTCCAACAACTTGTTAGCTTCTTCCTTCTCCCTTTTTTTAATAACTGATGAGATAGATGGTTGTGCACCAGTTGTGGTTCTATGAACAAAAAATGATGAGGTAGCTACAGGGTTGGGTGTAGATGTTGATGGTGAAGTAGAATCAGTACCACACTCATGGTCACTTCCAATTCTGACACTCTACTCCCTACTATTTGACTCTTCAGAGTTGCCTTGGACAATTTGATTATCTCTATTTTCCAATGATTTAAGGGTTCTTCAGATGATTTCTGGATTTGTATTTGAGCAAGGCCCTACTCCATGTCCAGGAACTTGTGCAAGGTGATACTTCAATCTATATACCCCCCATCATATGATGCCCACATAACTTGCAAGTCAATTTTGATCTGTCAAACCCTCCATCAAGTTCACCAAATTCCCATAGAGGGCCCAATTTCCTTGGAATTTTTGTAACTCTGTTGAATCTTGAGTTTTAATATAAGATTGAAGTTTGAAGTTTGAACCTAGGGCACAAGAAGAATTGCAAGATAAACAAATGAAATTAAAAATTACATATAACATTTTGGATTTTTGACCAAAAAAAAAAAACCACGACTCAATGCAACAATAATGGAAAAAAATATGCATTCAAACCCAATAAAAAAAAAATGGAAAAAAATTAGGGCACAAGAAGAAATTAAACAAATAAAATTAACAATCAAGATTTTGCATTTTTGACCCCAAAAAACCCTCTCCACTAAATGCAACAAAAATGACAAAAAAAAACACACTCGAACCCAAACAAAAACCATGGAAAATAAATGGGTGATAGAAATCCAAGGAAAAACAAAAGAAAACAAAAATAAATGGGCAAATTTGATGCCCATGCCTGAAAACCACACTTTGCTGAAGAAACTTGGTCCAAGCTTGAATGTTTTTGCTTGGGATGTTAAATTCCTTCACTTTTCTCCTCTCTTGTCCTTATAAATGAGTTCTCCTCCTCCTTCACTCTCACTCTTTCCCTTTGTCTATAAAATGGGGAAAGAGTCGAATTTAGCTTTAAAGTTAGTTGTTCTCCGCCCCAATGATTTTTAACGATTGTATCGCGATTTTTTCGCAATTTTTTTAAAATAAAAAACCGCATTTAAAAGATCACCGATAAAATCGTTCATCTGAAAAAAATCATGATTTTTTCAAAACATCACCATAAAGTTGCAATGTTCGCAACACTAATGAATATACAAAAGAAGAACCATATAATAATAATTAAAGAAGATATCTTTAAATATCCTAGGATCATGCATCTATTGAAATCCACTAGTTACTTTGACTATGAAGAAAAATCTTTCCTTGTTTTCATATCCCCAATTTTCTAACCTTGATTGTTGTATGGATATGGGAATGAGGTGAAATGAATATCATCTAGAACCTTAATATGTAAAGGATATCTATCATTTAATATGACATATTACTTGACAACTTGATTTTTCGAATATTTAAGGCAATCTTAAATAAAATTGTTGTAATTAACCAAGGTATTTGCAATTTATATCATAGAGGTGAAGCTATTCACTTTCATAGAAAATAGGATGTGGGAGCATCTACTCATTCAAACTCTAAAGCTACAAGTATTGAAGATTTGGGGTAGAAGAAAGATCACAACTCAATAACATATCCTAATTAATCAAATGCTTCTATGACCAAGAGCAATAATAAGGTGAATTAAAAAATTTAGGTATCTACTTTTGATATTTCACCCATGTTCTCATTGTGATTCATCATTTTCAAGAGCTCATACGGAACACTCATTTTATCAAGTTGCTATTATGATACTTCTCAGAAAGACTCACCAAGGTTTGCAAATTCATTAGTTTTAACTTTTGTGGAAACTGGGTGCACCACCACATTTAATAATGCTTTGAGATTATTGGAAAAGGAAACTTTGCCTATGCCTCATCTTTAAATCTTTTCAATGCAGTTTGGGACAAATAAAAAATATTTCATCTATCTACATCTCATGGTTCATCTTTACGTACAATACTAGAGAGCAATATAGATTCCCTTATTTTTCACTTTATAGGAAGATCTAATTTAGAATCCTGTATAAAAACACTTATTCAACATTAGAAAGAATATTTGATTTAGAATTTGGTATAAAAACACTTATTCAACATTGGAAAGAATATTTGATTTAGAAACCTCAATACCTAACCATATCTTTAACAAGACTCTATAATTCTACTACCATTCTTCCATTCAGGCCATTTTTTAAAATAACATCAATTACCAAATATTGAGATGAGTTATCTTGGATTAGGCCATATTTATTAAGAGGGGTGTGACTTTTTGGAATCTTTTGACTTGTTAGAGACCTCATATTGTTGAGATGTTACAGATCCTACGATTAACATGTTACATGGGTTGTTGAAGTGGATATTATTGAGGACTCCTTGCAGCACTAATATCAAGAAGATTTAAAGGAGCACAAATCCATACATAACCCTCATAGCCTAATCACATGCAAGTGCAACCTCCTTCACTGAATAAAACATATGAAACCATATTCAACTTCTATTATTGGTTATATGATTTTTGCAATCTATTTTCCCCATATTCTCTATTAAAATCCTTTATAATTGCAATGTCTATAGTCATGTTTCCATTTCCTTTCATACAACCTTTATTTAACCCTTTGACCAAAACTTTCCTTAGTCTTTTGAACTTTCCATCTAGTTATTAAGCTCTTTCTACTTGAATAATGTACCCATGGTTTATGTTCATTACTTTAATTTTTCTATAAAAGAAATATATTAATACTCATATTTAAATTTATAACAATATTTCCAATTAATTTTAAAAAAACAACCTCAATTAAAAAACAAATTTAAAAAAAAATTGTTTATAAAATCATTATATATTAAATCTTTTAAAATCATATATATATATTTTCTTAAAATCATATATATTAATTTTCTTTATTTATTTGGTTGTTTCACTCATAAAAATTAACTTTTTCATCTAATGAGATATGTAAATATTTTTATTTTTTTTTTTTAAAGAATGCAATTAACTTATATGTAAATATTTTATATTTTATTTTTTTAAAGAATGCAATTAACTTATACATGGTTGTTAATTGTTTTTTAGATGCATAAAAAGGGAAAACAAATAATCTATGCCTAAAGCATTGATTGATGACTAAACCCAAGAAAGGGGGCTTTTTCTTTAGTTTCATTCAAATAATGAGATTGGAATAACATCTTAATATTGTTTTTATTAAATATATATTTTGAACAACCTAATACAACTTAATAATCTAAGTAAAAACAATATATATTATAATTGTGAATTGATATTAACTTTAATACTAATTTTAAAACATCTTAGTATATATGGATATTAACCGTACATATTATTTTATGCTGTACTCTTCATTTTGATTCTAATAATAAAACAAATTTGGGTATGCACACCGAACGCAACTTCCGTAGGTATATGAGAAAAGCATGCATAGTTTGTGAAATTTGTAAAGTTAGTTGTAGTTATATAATCGTTATAAAATACACGTCTATATATATTAGTGTATTGTACAACCTTTTATATTAGTGTAGTGTACCATTTATATATTGTCAGTGTGTTTTACCACATGCCTTTATTTTTAACTCTTAATCTTATTATGCATACTTGCCATATGGAGGAGACTCGTGAAAGTCAAAGACACTAATTTCGAGAGAAGTAATGTAGACTTTTCTTTAAAAGATTTACAAAGGGATTTAAGCTTCCTCATTTATAATAACAATATTGATCAGATTTATTATAATTTTACCATTATTATTTCTACTACCATTAACAAGTTTTTTATTGAGGTTTCATATAAAAAAAAAAAAACATAATTTTCAACCCTTGGTATAATAAGGAGTGTAAAATTGTTAGGAAAGTGATTAGAGATTCTCCTAACAAAACTATAAAGCTCTGAAATATAAGCATATATAAAGTTCTCATCAAAGGAAGAAGAGGTCATATATTAATAAGAGATAAGAGCATCTTTTTCACCTTTCTAAAGTTGCGCCCAAAAAGTTTTGGTGGAATGTACTTGTTTGTAAAACAAAAGATAATCATTCAATCACCTTAGAGAATTGGGACATCTATCTTAAGAAGTTGTATGACTCTTCGGACTCCATGGACACTATCTTAAACACTCACATTAAGGAGGATACCTTTTCTCTAGACGTTGAGTTTGGGATTAATAAGCTTGCTAATGGGAAAGCTAAAGATATTGAAGGATACCAAGTTAAAATCTTTAAAATGAGAAGGTCTATCCTCATTCCTCATCTCCACAAGCTTCTTAATTTGGTAGTAAAGCATGGCTTCCTTAAGCCTTGGACGCAAAGCCTTATTGTTCCTATCTTTAAAAGTGGGGACAAAAATATTCCCTCTAACTATAGGATCATTATGTTTAGCCATGTTTCAACCAAACTATACGGGCTCATTTTGGAAAAGAAGATTAGCCTTTGGCTTGAAAGCCATGGTAAAAGAGCTAAAGGGAAAGTTGGTTTTAGGAGACATCACTCGATTATCGATCATCTTGTCACTCTCAAGATCATTTCTGAGGAATGTCACAATATAAAATCGATCTCTTTTATTGCTTGTGGACTTTAGAAAAGCTTTCGACATTGTTCCTTAAGATAAGATCTTGAAAAGACTTGAGAGATCATGGTTCCTCCTGAGTTGAGGATTTGTTGTGTTTCTCCTTTATGCGACTATTGTTGCCAAGCTTAATACCAACGAAGGCTGGTCTAAAGATATTAAATGCGATATTAGGGTTAAGCAAGGGTGTCCCTATGTCCTACCCTTTTTGGAATTTACATTAATAAGCTAGAGGAATGTTTGGAAAATGTGGGTTGCAAGGGCATTGAGCTTGCTGCTATGATCATTACTCTTCTCCTTTATGCCGATGATATCATACTTCTTGCCAGAATCCGTGATGACCTAGAGGAGTAGCTTAAGACTCTTCATAATTACTGCTCCAAGACAGGTATGATAGTTAATACTGATAAGACTAAAGTCGTGATAATTAAATCTAAAAATATCACCCATAATAATTTTGTTTATGATAAAAATTACTTAAAACATGTTTCTTGTTATAAATATTTAGGTATTGGCATTCCTCATCAGCTCAACTAGAATTATAACATTGAGAAAAGAATTATTGGAGGCTAGAAATCTCGTTAAGAGCTTGAAAACAATTGGAAGTTGACTAATCTTTGTATGTGGAGTAAAATAAGATTCCTTTTTGAGACTCTTGTCACCCCTATTGTATTATATAGATGTGAAGTTTGGGGTTGCAGTATATCCAGAGTGTTGCGGAGAAATATTGAGATGATTCAAAAGAAATTCATAACATACAACCTAAGATCAAGGGAAATGTTTCTTATTCTATACTCCTAATTGAAGTTGGCCTTTCTCCCATTGAAAGCATGACTATGTTTAGGTATCTGATGTATAAGAAGAAGCTTTACAACATGGAATTCAAGAGGCTTCCCAAAATTGCTTCTAACTTTTGTGAAAACCCCCACCTTTGTCTCAAGTGTGGGTGGGATAAGGATGCCCAGTGTTGGCTGAACCATTAGGGAATAAAGGTGGAGATCATCATGGGAAACAATAATAGTGTCAAAAATACTATTACCTCCAAATTTAAGGATAAATTGTGGGATGGTAAGGAACTATAGGGAAAAATAAGGCCAAGATATTATAAGGAGGTGATCAACCCCACCCTTGATAAACAAAATTATCACTCTGTTTTGACCAACACTGAGAAAAAAAGGAAAATCGCTAGGATAAGATCTAATTCTCATGAGCTTCAAAGTGAAATTGGGCGGTGGTCTACTCCCAAATCTCCCTAGGACAATAGAATCTGTCACATTTGCGATACTAAGAGGGTGGATGATTAAAAACACTTCCTCTTAGATTGTCCAACTCTTACTCACAGTTGCTCTCATTTCCCGAACATCTGCCACACTTCCAATTTTCTTGACCTATTAAGTTAGCCCAACTATATTGATCTTGGAACACTTATTTCCCTTCTCTTTTATTAGAGAAATAAGATTTTGTAGAATCACAATTAGATTCTTATTCTATTAAGGTTTGATGTACTGCATTGGTCTTAGTGGACGTTCATCATCATCATCATCATATATGAGTGAAGCATGCATAGTTTTCTAATGTGACTACCATAATGACCTTTTTAATATAAGAATGATTTTTGTATTATATGGAATTATATAATTTTTAAAAAAATAATAATGTAATGATATTGTGTGTTCATATAAACTTAATACATTTTATTAAAAATACTTATATGGTAAAAAATGTTATGATATTATGTTTTTGTTATTAAGGTTTTAGTATCATAACTATAATAAAGTCTTTTGATCTATTTTATTTAGAAATTTTCCAATCTTATGAAGGTTATGAGAGTTTTTTCTTATTTTAGTAGTAATGATTTTTTAAATTTCCTTTAAATAAAAATATAGAGATACTAATGATTTATCAAATTATGCTTACCTCCATATAGGGTCTTAATGTTTTTTAATCCGCTAATTCATTATTGCATGAGAAATTTTCCTTAAATTTAATTGTAAGAATATTTTAAATATTATCATTATTCTACAAAGTGATGTTTTCCTTGATTCCCCAATAATTTAGCTAAGATGTTGACATTTCTATATTAACCCTACTTAAGCCAAAAGTTGTTTTGATTAGAGATTGAAGCAACATTTGAAATCCCCTTATCTTCCATGTTGTTTGCCTTAACCTTTTACATTAGGTACCTAGTCATTGTTGTGCTTTAAATAAGGAAATACTCATTTCTATGAAGACAATAAAGTAGCATTTATTTCCTTTAACTTAGAGATTATTAGTCATAAACACTTTTTCATTTTCTCCTTATTTCTCCATGATTATTTAGAGATGTTTCCACTAAGAAAGGAATACTTTATAGTGGAGATTTTTATGGAACCCCACACTCTCCCCTCACCCATCATCAAGCCCCCCAAAAAAACTATCCATTCTATATTTATATCATATTTTGCTAGTAGAGGTAGGATATTGAAAGTTCCAACATACGTTCTTCATAAGTGTGCCGCAAATTGAAATAATGCATTGATGCACTTAGTTACATAAGGCATCAATGTCTCATTAAATAGGTGCATCAATATCGGCTATTAATAGGAAAAATGTCAAAAATCATTTTTAATATATATTTATATAAAGAATATTATGGTGCTTCAACATACGACTCATAACACTAGAACACATCGAACATAGATGACATTTTTATTATTATTTAATAAAAACATTATTTTAAAACAATATAAAACATTAGTATGTCACCACCATAATAACGCCTTGAGGTGTACCTAGTAACTGATGTGTTGAGTCGTATGGACATAGAAGTACCGACATCATATATTATTTTCAAAAAATACAAAATATAGTTTTGAATATATATTTTTATACAACTTTATGAGGGTGCTTCATATGAACACCCTAGTGTGTTCCCCATAGTGAATGTCCCAATTCACCTTTACATATAATCATTGATATGAAACATTATTATAAAGAATGAAAATATATTTTTATATAACTTATTGAAAGCACTTCCTCGCTAATGCCCTAATACATATTATTTAAACATAAGCATCAATTCTTAATGAATTGGGCACATCAACTATATTATTTTTTTGCGGTAAACACCCACAAAAAATTTAAACCTTGAATCTCACAATTTACATAATACTTCATAAAAATTCATAAAGAGTTATCATGGAGCTCATAACTATTATGATATCTAACTTTTATTAAAGAATGATATCTTGAGTGTGTGTTTTATTTATATCCCTATCAAATTAATTACATGAAATCATTTGAAGCTCTTTGAAAATGACTCTGGTCTTGCTTTCTATCGTACGCTATTTCTTAGATTATTTATTAACTTTATCTTGATGAAGGGTCAGGATGGAGTGGATGAACTAATCTACGTTATCCATTTTCTAATTAAAACCATTTCCTTATTGTTTGGGTGTCATCCCCTCATCCACTCTCACGCATTGATGTTGAGTGTTGATGTTATAAAATTATTATTTTGAATGAAACATATTTTCTTATGAGTGAGAAACAAAAGTACCACCTCAAAAAAATATATGGTATATTTATATATTCCATGAGGTTGTTTCTCTTTTATTGTTATCAATTTTTGGGTATAACAACTCTTGAATCAAAAATTGATGTTAAGAATAACACCATTTCTTATTTTCATCATTACACAAATTCTTCTTTCAAACCTGTTTACTCGACAAGCCATAATATTGTAACCAAAATTTTAAAATCAATCCACAAGTAAAAAAATTAGTGTTCCCAGTGAAAATCCCTTTTGTGGAAGATAAAATTACATCTTTTTAAAATCTTAGCATTAATAATATGTACCATGAGAACCAAAATCTTATAATTAATCATATAATTGATAATAAGTATTATCTATAAAACTCTTTTTTTTAGCACTTAAAATTATAACATTTTAGAAACCATAACTTAAAAGAATGAAATTGTTGGAAAAAAAAAAGAAAAAAAAAAGAAAACAAATTTATTTTTTTTAGCACTTAAAATTATAACATTTAAGAAGCCACAACTTAAATGAAATTATTGCAAAAAATCCATCAAAAGAAAGAATGAAAACAAAATAAAATCCATTGGTAATAAAAAAAAGAAAGAGAAACAGGAAAAGGAAATATGTTTTTGTTTTCTAAATATAACTAAAATTAAAATAAAATAAACCTTTTGCATTTAAATTAGCTAAATATAAAATGATAATACAAAGGTTTATTTTATTTTAAAATAGTTATTTTTTAAATTATGATACAAATATTAATTAATAATAATAATTGTAAGAATAATAATGATATTAATTAATTTATGAAAATTGGACCTGGGCCTCAAGTCAAAAATTAGCCATTTATCTTGTTAGCCGTTGGAGTCGCTGCTCAGACTATTTAACTTGCTGGACTGGATCTATTTCTTCAACTTGTCCTGACGATGAACCACACTAGTTGGTTCGAAACGCGTCGACCAAGGTCTTTCTATATGTGATTTACGCCGAAATTCTTCTTATAACTATGGTCCATGTTGTCTATTTTTCTCTTGTTAATTTTTCAAAACTTAACTAAAATTACTAAGTTGATGTGCTTTTGCAATTTCGATCCATTGACCACAAGACATAAACTAGCTTGCAAATTTTTTCAAGAAACCTTGATTTTTTTTTTTTTTTTTTTTTTTTTTTTTTTTTTTTTTTTTTTTTTTTTTTTTTTTTTTTTTTTTTTTTTTTTTTTTTTTTTTTTCAGATCAGTTTGGTATTAGAGCATGGTTGTTTTGAAGGTTTGACAACTTTTTTCAATTGTTTTCTTGAATGATTAGAAGTTATAATTTGAGAAGAGGAGAAGGATTTCTTTAAGAACCAAACCCTCAAATTGGTTCAGGGAGGTCCCAAACTCCAAAAACTCGACCATTCATGACACTTGAAGAACCACAGGAGTTGATGTATAAGGATGAGAGAGATTTTAGAAAGGATTTCTATGATATGTCTAAGATGGTGAAAGTGTTGTACAATAAGAGGACAACAAGGTTGCAAGGAGAGAGTTGAAATAAATAAAAAGGTAATGGTGGTGATGGTAGTAGACCTCTATTCTCTCCACCTCCTCCTTCACCTCCAGCGTCACCTCCATCCTCATCTCGTTCTTCAAATCCATCAACAATAAGGCGTACTCCTCCTAGATCTCCAAAAGGACATGATAAGTATCCTTTACTTAAGCTTAATTCCAAGTTTGAATTTCCTATGTACAAAGGGGAAGTAAATGTTGAAATGTTGCATAATTGGGTTCGTCAAATTGAAGTCTATTGTAGTATTCAAAAGATTAAGGATGATGTTACAAAGATCCAACTTTATTCTCTTCATTTGAAAAGTGTATCCTTCATTTGGTGGGAGACTAGAACTCAAGAAGACTTGAAGAAAAGTGGTAAAATTATCTCTTCTTGGAATGTTTTTATAGTTGCATTAAGAAGGCAATTTTATCCATTAGCTTATATGCAAAAAGAAATTATGGATTAGGAAATTTTTAGACAAGCTAAAGGTAAGAGTGTTCCAAGTTACACACAAAAATTTAGAAGAATATTTTTAATCTTGCGTGTTGATTTGTCTTCACAAGACACTCTCCTTAAATACAAAGGTGGATTACCTAGTTATTTGAGACATATTTTAATACCACCAATCTAGATGAAATATGTGTTGAGGAAACTCATTTAGAATCAAGAGGAAATAATGTTATTCAAGAGACTAACAAGAAAAATTCCAAATTTGGAGAAAAAGGAAAGAGCAAGTTTAAAGGTAAACACAAAAAGAATCCTACAATAAATAAAGAGGGAGAGAAAATTTCTTGTAAACATTGTTCAAAAGAAGGTCATGATGAAGACCATTGTTGGAAATTATATCCAGAAATGAGACCAAAGAAGTTCAATAACAAGGGGAAACAAAATATTGTTGTTACAACTCAACAAGATCTAGGATCTGATTCAGGCGATGAAACCAAAATCATAGCCATGGGAATAAAAGGTAAAGATTCTAAGGCAAGTACTAGTTCTTCTAGTAAGCCTTTTGAGTCTCAAAATGATAAAGAAAGAATTAAGAATTTCCATATCAGGGTCATTACAAACATACAAAAGTTGATACATTATTTGATAGTGGATCCCAAATCAATATTATCTCTGAGGAAATTGTGAGGAAACTAAATCTAGAAACTACACCTCATACTAAACATTACTCTTTGGATTGGGTATGTGATGATGCCAAGTTGCAAGTGACAAGAAAATGTAAACTCAAATTCGCCATCACTGCAAATTTTATTAATGAGTTAGAGCTTGATGTGTACCACTTGACCTCTGTGGAATTGTTGTAGGGAGTCCATCCTTGTATGAACGAAAAGCCATATTCTATCGTCATAAGAAAAAATATCATATTTTTAAATATGGATTTGAGTATATTGTTAGATCACACCACAGGAAGATTAATGTATCTCTTGTTATTACTGGTTAGATGAAAAGGCTTGTAAATGCTAGTAAGAATTTTGTGTTGTTGATGATTAAAGCTAAAGATATTGCTGAATCTATAGCTTTCATAGGATGTGATTCAAAACTCAAGCATGATTCGGTTAAATTTTTTAACCCCTATGAAAATATGTTTCAGGAACCTAAAGGGTTGCCTCCAAAAATATGAATCCAACATGAGATTCATTTGTAGCAAGATGCACCATTTCCAAACATTGGCATGTATAAAATGTTAGTTTTGGAGAATGAAAAAATTAAGAAGAAAATTCAAGAGTTTCTTGACAAAGGGGTCATTAGGCCTAGCACATCCCCTTGTGGGTATCTTATTGTTTTGGTTCCAAATAAGGATGGTACAAGGTGCATGTGTGTGGATTTTAGAGCTTTGAGAAAAATCACACTAAAGAATCATTATCCTCTTCCTCACATTGATGATTTGCTAGATCAGTTCAAGGGAGTAGTTTATTTCACTAAGTTAGATTTGAGAAGTAGTTATCATCAGATAAGGATTACTAAAGGTGATATTTGGAAAATTTCTTTCAAGACAAAACAAGGTTTTTTTAAATGGTTAGCTATGTCGTTTGGGCTTTGTAATGCACCTACAACATTCATGACGGTTATGAATGATGTGGTGAAACCATTCCTTGATGATTTTTTCATAGTCTACTTAGATTATATGTTTGATTTTCAGTAAGACCCTTGAAGGGTATGTCAAGCATGTGAAACAAGTTTTAGATGTATTAGAAAAAGATAAATTGTATTTGAAAATGTCTAAATTTGAATTTGGGAAAACAACTTTGGTTTATTTGGTTCATATTGTAGGAAAGGGTGAATTGAAGATTGATCCCTCAAAAGTTGAAGTCATTTTGAATTGGCCTAAACTAAATAATGTAACAAAAGTTAGGTGTTTTTTTTGGGAGCAACCCAATATTGGATAAAATTTATAGCTAACTTCTCAATCATTGCAACACCATTACATGCTTTGACAAGTGTGAAACAAGTTTTTCAGTGGGGAGGAAAGCAACAGAAATCCTTCGACACTTTGAAAGAGAAAATCAGTACAACCCCAGTTCTAGCACTTCCTAATATTGAGCAACCATGATTCAAATTGATGCAAGTGATTATGCTATGGGAGTTGATGCAACATGGTAAGCCTATTTTTTATCATTATGAAACCTTTACCAATGCAATAATTAAATATCCAACTTATGATAAAGAGTTGTATGCTTTAGTACAAAGCATGAAGAAATGGAAGCATTATTTGATGGATAAAGAAATGATTATTCATGCTCACTATGAACCTTTTCAATATCTAGAATCCTAAACCAAGCTACAACAAGCTAGACATTTTAGGTGGATGGGATTCCTACAACAATTTCATTTGATAATCGAGTACAATAAAGGTATATGCATTTGACATTCTTAAACATAACTCAATCATGCATGAAATTTATATTGAAGAGGATTCTCAAGATGAAAATTTTAAAGATTTTTATGCAACTTTGATTCAAGGAAATCACGTTGAAGAGTTGGATTATCATGTTCATAACAAGTTATTATATCATCTTGGAAGGTTATGTATTCCACAGGGTGAAAGATTGAATGTCATAAGGGAATCCCATACTTCTCTTATTATTGGTCACTTTGGTGTAGGTAAAATAGTTGCACAAATTCAAAGGCATTGTTATTGGCCCCTGATGAATGAAGCCATTTTGAGATATTTATAGGGATGTGCCATGTGTGCTACTAGCAAGCCTAGCAATAGGAAATTGGGTTTGAGAACTTCACTTCCTATTCCTTCTCATCCTTGGGAAAGTATTTGTATCGATTTTGTAGGAGGAATACCAATATAGAGGAGAGGTCATGATTTCCTATATGTTGTTGTAGATCATTTAAGAAAAATGTGTGTATTGATGTCATGTAAGAAGCAGGTTACAACTAAACATACTGCAAAGACGTTCTTCCAAAACGTATGGATTCACTTTGGGTTGCTCACTTCTATTATTTTTTATTGAGATTCTTGATTTGTCAGGAAGTTTTGGTTAAGTTTATGGGAACTCATGGACACAAATTTGAAGAAGAGCACTACATTTCATCCACAAAACGAAGACCAGACAGAAGTAGTGAACAAAAAAGTAGTGCATCTCCTTCATGGATATTGTGGTAAGCATCCTAAACTTTGGGATGAGCGTTTGCATTGCATACGACATGCCTATAATCGTGTCAAACACTCATCTATGTAAGTATCTCCATTTTAATTTTGTTTGGGGTATTTTCTGAAGTCTTGTTTGGATTTCATCTTTGGTAAATATATTGTAGTAGATGGACATAGTGATGTGGACAAAGCCAAGAATTTCATTGAACAAATTCAGCTAGTGCATCAAATATTACAAGAGTAACAAGAGAAAATCAAAGAAAAGGACAAATCAAGGCCTGATAAGCATCGAGTTGATCATGATTTCCAAGTGGGATATCAAGTTTGGTTGTATATTAGCAAGGAAATAATTCAAGGTGAAGGAAAAATCTCAAGCCAATCAGATATGGTCCTTTCAAAATCTTAGAGAATATTGGTAACACTACTTTTTGATTAGATTTTCCATCTTATATGCAAATTTATTACTTCATGAATGTGGAGAACTTGAGATTGTATGGCCCTCCAATGATTGATGATCATGAAGAGATGTTCATATTCCATCTATTGAATATTTTTCTCCTAACTATTTAGATGCATTGAAGGAAGAATCAATGCTTGAAATGCGAACAAGGACTTCATGCAGAGGCAATGTTGAGTATCTTCGAGTGGGTCTTAAAGATAGTAATCCAAGTAAAGCAAGGCAGATTGAGATCGAGAAAGTGAGGGAGTTATACCCTCACTTAATTGTTGAGTAAAAACAAAATTTTGGTGGTCCAAAAGCTCCCAATGGTGGAGGAATGGTCTAGGGGATAAAAAAATATGTTCAAAAATCAAAGTGCTCAAATTATCCAAAAACTAGAGCCAAATCATATATCTTGTTGTTTTGATTCCAATGACACTTGAATCACATCAATTCAACATTGTATGTAAAAGTTATCATGTTCTAAAGTTTTTGGGAAACAACTAAAAAGTCAACTTAGAGGATTGACATGGAAATTGATTGGGCAGCATGTACAGTGACGTGGCACTGTACGGTGATTGGGTAGTAAGGATGTTAAATGGGAAAATCCCGTGATGACATGTGGAATGGCCATACAGGTCACGTTGGTGGATTTTTATTGGTTGGTGAGTTTCAAGTTCGTCGAATCAAGAGGCACCACGTGGTCAAATGGGAGGGCGCTATGTGGCCCTTAGGGCCCACGAAAAATTTTGTTGCAGTTTTGACCGACCTCGGCAGGGGTTGACCTCACGACCTCTGGAAACACAACACGTCGACTTATTGTTAGAATACATGTTGGTTCTTCTTATACAATGGATGTTGGTTATATTTAATGTTGAACCGTCATCTGTTTGGGGGGAGGGTTGGGATGGCAGGCTCATCTGATTGGCCCAACCCCGATCACATGACATACCCCATGACCTCAATGTAGATGAAGAGGCGGGAGCGGGTGGGCGGTTAGCCCAACCCCGATCACATGACATACCATGTGACCACAATGCAGAAGAAGAGCCGAGAGGGGGTGGGTGGTTAGCCCAACCCCCAGTCTCAACAAACACCATGTAACCATCGACTATTAATGTGAAGGGGCAGGGCAGGTGGCACCCTACCCACACCCATATTGGCACACCATATGACCAAGAGGAAGATTCCACATGCCCCTAGCCACATTAAGTTCCATACAAATGATAAAAAGGGTGGAACTTAGGGTGAAGGTGCATAACTAACAGCCCGACAAATTGCACCAATTTCGACAAAAATTTCTTCGCTCCCGCACTAGTTTGTCACCTAGCGGTTGTGCCAAAGGAAAATTCATTTCCAATTTTTCTAGTTTGGTCATTTTGTAAGACAAACAAAAGGGAAATTAACAACGGGCCTTATTGGTCATTTGTTGGCCTTTTGGAGCCCAAAAAGAGCCTACACATGTGTTTTTGGGTGTTCTAGACACAATGGCAACATTGTTTTTATGATATGAGCATTGTATGTTGATATAATATATATTTTGAGCATGTAATTTAAAGGGCCAACATTGGAAGCTGGACCCGAATATGTAGCCTAGTGGGGGTGAACTTCGTCATCAAATTGTTGTTATGTGATGTTGCATGTTGTTTATTTTTTTGTCGTTAATTCTATACAACTTAACTAAAATTACTAGGTTTATGTGCTTTTGCAATTTCGATCCATTACCCACAAGACATATAGTAGCTTGAAATTTTTTTCAAGAAACCTTCAATTTTTAATTTCAGATCAGTCAAAATTTACGAAATGAAATAATAATTAATAATAAAATATTAATAATAAGTCAAATTAGTAAAATAAAATTATAGATTCACAAGTATCTAATATTAAGTATATACCAATATAACTTAATAATTAAAATCTAGGATTTTAAAGTTAATTAAACACTAATCAAGATTAACCATTAATCAATATTAACCTTTTATTTTATCATCTAAAATTTTAAGCTATATAATACTAGTGTATTTGTGTGAGGTGTGGGTATGTAGCTAGCATACACATACCTTGTATGTATACTAATAATTCTTACTTGAATCAATCAAAAAAATTCAATCACATAGCTAGTAGACTAATAAGATAATGTATATTAATAGGATCAAGTAGGGCATTACATACACCCCTCCGTTAGAAAACATTGTCCCAAAGTTAGAGTCAAAAGAATCCAAGTAGTTCAGAAGTAGTGTGAAAATATGGCATAACAAAACAGAGAGAGATAGATAGTAGTTAAATTAAGTAATTTAATCAAGGATGCCACTTCCCACCTAGGGTCTCCAACTAACCCATACCCTCATATCCTCCTTAACCTACTTCAACTCCCATCCTGTCCATCCCATGCTACAATATACTATGATATCGACTATACCAATCTAACCACTAATAGAACCAAGATGGTGGAAGCACTAACTATATCAACCTAGCTTTCCCATCAGACACTTGGAAATCATCATCACACATCTAGTGGAGCATGTCCATCACTTCCCTCCCACGATTCTAGGCTTTGAGGTTACATGGTAGGAATTTCCTCCACACCTCCTCAAAGACTAGGGTCAACACGCTAATATTGAGCACACTATGTTGTTGTTTGGATACTTTTCATCAAATTATATAGTCAGGCAGTCATGTCACCTACCATTTTCACTTTACCCATGTCATAATATTGCATATCCAGTAGATATGAAATGTAATAGAACAACGTACATCATACTATCCCTCTTTGGATGTCTCAACATTCCTTAGTCAATAGCGTGGATCTTGGCTATCACATAGTCATTTCCAATCTACAGGTTAGTTCTCATACACACACACACACACACACGTGATCATTATAATCATGTTATTAAGTCTGGTATCCACGTACCCAATTTTTTTTTTCCAATTACTATCAACATGTTGGAGGTAAATCTTACATTAGATAAATCATAACTTCAATAACTCATTCTATAGATAAGTCATATCCAAATAAGCCTTAAATCAGGTAAATCATACATCAAATAATTCATTCATCAAATACTTTAATCAACAAATCATAATCCATCAAGTGTTTTATATAATTAAGTTCATAGGTTCAAATGAAATTTATCAATATTACATAGCGTTCATAATGGAACAACATGAAAATACAACCAATGCCTCATCAGAGGTAGCTATCTAGGTCAAAATGAGCATTACAAATGGTCAAAAAGTGAGGGGTAGTCATTACATATAGTGTATGCATCCTCCCAAGTAGCATATCATGGGCTATACTTTCCCCATTGTATCTTACCAGTATTCTATATTGTAATATAGAGAATATGCATTATGTTGAGTTCCTATATTCAAAAACCTCATGTATTTTGGAGCCACATATTTTTTTTCTTGTAGACTCTATTCACCAAATGACACAATGATTGTTTGAGAAATATTATATATGTAAAATATTATGCTAGTTCTTGGATATAGAAATATTGGAAAGTGGAGCTAGTTCGAATCAGAGTATCACAAGGTATCTATTTATGCATTCACAAATTAGATTGGGACTTTCTAAATGGCCATTGAGTTAAGAGCTTGAGTGTTTTCTTAAGCTCTAAGAAGTAATCAATCTATGTAAAATAAAACTAGAGACTCAAAAGTGAAGCACAATTGAACAAGTGATAAATCCTGTCCATGGACTTGTAATATTATGTGGAGCACTTTTAGAGACTAGGTGAATCACAATTAAACACTAAGTAAAAGAAAATTAATATTGCTAAAGCATACCCTTTGTAATTTTTGTAAAAAAGATCGCAATTAGAGAATAAGATGTGAACAACTATGAAAATAATATTCATGAACTTACATGATTGTAAGAGTTTGTGAATTCTCTTTCTTAATATTTTAATTTTAGGCTTAGAAAGTTTCCATTGCCATTTGCATTCCATAAATCATTTACATTGATTATTGATCATTTATATTAATGTCTGCAATAATTGGCATTTTTTGGATCTTGTCAGAATAATAAATACCAACACTCTGGATGGATTGTCATAACTTCTCACTTTATCCAAATTGACCAACCATTTCATTTTTCCTTAAGCTTATCATTGTATCCTCTAGGTATTTTAATACTGTATTGATAACCTTCTTGTGGAAATGAATGCACGACTTAATGTAATTTCAACCATGTGTCTATCACCCCTAAAACATGATTTCTGAAGGATTCCACTAAAACATCTATACATATAATTAACACATATTCATTTTGGCCTCATTTATATTTGTTGTATAGGTGAGGTGGATGTTACTATTTCTAATATCTATAAACTGGTAGACTTTGGTAGAAAATTCTTCCACTTGCCACTAAGAGTGGTGCAGCAATTTTTTTTTAGCTTTGATTTGTTTTAAACAATGATTGTTAACTCAACAAACACAACCACTTTGGTGCAATACAAAACCTTTTTCTCAACTTTCTTTATGAGGAATATTAGTTTCATAAATACCTTTCTCACAACCATATGAAATGGACAACCCAATATGAAAATATGAATGTAACACTCTTAGTTTCCCTTGGAAATAATTATGTATGTAATCTATATAGGATTATCTTGAACAAACAATAATCTCCATAGGAATGGAAATTAAGTAGCCATTATACACAGATTAATTAGAAATAATTCAAGGAAATAATGTCTATTGACTGAACATAACAAGTAAATAGTAAGAAAAATTATCTTATTTAAGACTCACTATAGTAATTGTTTGAATTAGAGTTATCTACCACCCAACCATAGTTTTCCAAAATAAGCCCCACCTCCAAGTCGGGCTATGAAATAATAAGGGTAAATGGTGAAGTACATAATCGACTTGATAAATTATGTCTACCATCCTTTGCTATGACTTGATTCTTTTCTCCCCTCTAACCATTTACTCTTGTTGTCAAGTCAAACCCACACAACAATGTAGATTGATTGTGGAATCACATATTATCGATAAATTTATTTATCTTTAGGGATTTTTATTCGATTAAATCAGCTTGTTTTATTTCATTACATTTGTAATATTTCCCCTCATTAACATTACCTTGAAAAGGTCATGATTTTATTACTCTATGTCATGTTGTCTTTCAAAGAGTTTATACTTCACCAATGAACTTATGATCACATATTCAATATTTTCTCACAAATGGTTCATCTCTAGTCCATTTTATTACTATTTTAGATTCATATTTTGTATAAATGCTATCCACCTTCATATAGTTAAATAACATAATCCGTTTCAGAATCACACATGGGTTTTTAAATTTCATTTAGTCAATGGTATAGAACTAAAATTTTCTTTCCATTTAACAAACTACCAACTCTTTCTTCATGATCCTCATACGTATTCATATAAATTGTCATATCTCTCCCTTTCTCTTCCTTATTACATTTTATTACACCTTCCTTCTTATCTAAAGTAATTATTATTATCCTAGAATGCAACACATAATTATCGCACTAATGCTTATTTTTATAAGATGTTAATAGTTATTTTGAAACTTTTGTATATTTTTTTGGTATCACTTATTTTGAATTGAACCTTGTGATCAAAGAAATGTTATGCATATTTTATGAAGAACGATGTGAACTAACTTTCCAACCTAAATCTATGCTTTTGTTTCCACAACTTCGCATTCATTGATGATACAAATACATTATTTTTCCAGTATCTCTATCATGCATTAATCAATCATGAATTTCATTCCCTTTCTTACTTTCTCAGGTAACCATGTTTTAGATCATCGGAGGGTTTTCATCTAACAATCAATGAAAATTTTCATTCCTTAATAAACCATAAGAAGTTCCTTCCCTTACTGTTTTATTTTGACAAAAAATGGTTTTGGAAATTTATTTTCCTCATTGTAGCTATAATTCAAGTTACCATCACCTTAAGGATGTATAAATTGATGTATCGTATTAGTTTTCCAAAACTTTTGTTGCCTATCAACATCCTACTCTTTACTAGGGTAAGACATGATGAAGGACATTCATTCTTCATACTATTAGAACACTTGTATTGAATAAGTCTACACACTTCCAAGCTAATCTAATTGATATATAAGGAAAATATAACACCCATAAT
>APFE031602603.1:102511-116430 GCA_000404065.3 Pinus taeda
TAATTCATAATTTTCTATTTTAATTATGAAATGAGACCCTTTCTATCTAAACTTCCCATTCATTGATAATCTGATACTCTTTCCAATATAATATGTTTAAATTATTGCTAACTTATACACTTAAATCTCATATTCTTCATTTTCAATTTATCTTCCACTATAGGCATTTTGTAACATCCTTGGCTTAAATTTTCATGTAATAAAGGATAATAAAGGAAAAATAAGACCAAGATAACAGGACGCATATTCCAAGTTGAATGTTGGGAATATATTGTAGTAGGCATCACTAGTAGTTTATTTATGGCTATGGAAATTGGAAAAGGCATTGACAAAGGAAAAGTGGCAATAATTGGCATTTAATTATGAAAATAAAGGAAAATAATAAAAAAGGAAGATAAAGAGACACAAATATGCTTGCAAGGGAAGTTAGACAGAAAATGAAGGAAAATGAAAGAAAAAGGAAAAATGAAAGGAAGAGACTAGAAATCAATGATAAGAAGGAACCGAAGAAAAAATTGATAGCTTTTGCTCATATTTTGATCAGGACTAGCAAAGGAGAGAGCACAAGCACTTGGAAAAGCAAGCAAGGAAAACAAGGGTACTCAAGAGAAATCTTGGACAACGACAATTAAGGACATGAATTAGCTATGGATTTTAGGTACAATGTGCATGTGAGATTTAGCAAGTTGGGTTGTGAATGTGTGGTGCATTCATTTGATTATTGGTTCATTTGTTGTCAATGGCATGGATTTTGCCTAGTTTGAAAGTGGTTTCAGCCTTGCCCTTCTATTTCCTGGGAAACCATGGTGTGATGGCCTTCATTCTTGGTTCAACTTTGGATTGCAAAAAGGTTTTGGAACTGGGTGAGGTGGGCTCAGCAAAATCCCAAGGGTTGGGGGTGGAGAAAATTCTCAAGGTATGGTGAAGAAATTCTTAGGCATCCAAGCTTGGTTTGGTTTTGTGATCTTAAGTCTGGTTTAGGAGAGATCATGGTAGTTTGATGGTGGAGGTGACTTAACCTTTGGAGTCCTTGGTTGATTATATATTGGTTTATCCCATGAGATCCCATATTCATGCTTGGAATATTGTACATGGGTGATTGGCTGACAGAAAGATTTGGTTAACCCAATCTATGGTCGGATGCTACATGGAAGTCCCTGACTTGGTTGGATTTTACATATGTTAGTACAAGTTATTTTTCCCATTATGATTATGAGCACATGTAATGGTTATTAAGTGATCTTATGGCATATGTTTCATGGTTTCTATTTGTTATATAGAATATACAACTGTGGGTAGAAGTGTCTTCCCTAAGCCTAGTGGACTGACCTAGAACAACAAAAAGAAAAGGGCATAATGTCTTCCTTAAAGTAATTGAATGATGGGATGAGTCCTACCTGGAATCTGTCACAATATTCACTCCTTCCCCAGTGTGTACGCTCCAATCCTAGCTTCGATTGCTATAATAGAACCTACATAATCAAAAAACACAAGCCAAATATCTATGCCATCCATGTAGACTAATCCAATCACTTCATTCAATTGATCAACATGGAATTGAAATACACTAAATCATAACATCATATATAGGAAAACAATCTACACTTTGTATTAATAGAAATAGAGAGATTTATAGCCAAAAATAGGAGTTGATCTTGTAGAAGAGCTCCCCAAGTTGACTTGCCCTTTCCTTTCCACAAAGTATGCCTCTCTATCACCCTAATTCATGGAATAATGAATCTCAAGGCAACATCATGAGGTTAGAATCAATCACCAAAATCCAAACCCTTTCCCATGGATGGATGTAAATATATATATGAGGGAGGTAGTTCATGAATTCTTATCCATTTACCAATCTAGTCTTGAGATCCAAAAGTGATGGGGGGATGAGCTCAAGGGATAATATGGTGATTTCTCCATGGTGGAATCAGATAGGATTCAAATTTTTATCCAAGGTAAATGGTTGAAACAACCTCAGGAAGCTTCTAAAAGAGGAAGCCTTGGGTTTCTTTTTAATTTTCCTAAATTTCTAGAATCAGCACACCCCCAAGACTGAGAAACCTATTGATGATCAATGCAAGTGTAGAGAGGGTCAACTTGGTAGTGAGCACTGGTCCCTAAAGGGCCAAGGTGCGTTGTGCCTTAAGAGCTTGGGAATTCATCAGTGAAGAGCAGAAACTTAGGGATTTATTAGAGTCATGCTTAGGGATTTATGTAGGGATGATAACAATATGTTGAAGGATGTGAATTAGTCTCATTTGAAGGCCTATTGACCATATGTGACAAAATGGCCTATAACAAATTCCCCCCTAAAGCACAAAGTTAGAAATGACAACTGATGACTGGATTTATTTAGCTTTTGACAAGTCAAGATCAAGAACAACCAATGAGATCATCATGTGTTACAATACATTTGCATCATGATATCTTTCCCGAGGGAGGCATACCCATGCTCAACACATAAGCTAACATTACATGTACAATGACCAAAAGACATGTCCATGGATGACTGATGGTGGACCCATGACTAGATGATTGTCCGTATGTTCATCGCCATCATACATTGTGATCTTGTATTACTCCTAAAATTATAGCCTCGATGGATGAAACTAGATTTGGGGTCTTCTATCTCGTTCACACGAGAAACCAATGTACGAGTATAACCATGCAAATTAATGAGCTGAAGTCGAACATGATAGACACCATCTAATTATCAGCCATTGATGTAAGTCGTTAACGGATGCGAGAGAAACCAATGATGATGTTAATGGCTTTCAAGGTACTCTAGTGCAATCCATATGGTGTGAATGAATGAGTTTATGTTGAACACAACACAAATTATTTCGTTTGAAGGCCAATTATGTAAACATGTCATCGAGAGCGAGGAAAATTTCCATTGATGTATGCATGCACCAAGGTACCAAAGGGGTGTTTCTAAGTCAAGTTCCTGGGTAATGAGATGATGTCAATTGGAAGCGATCTGTCGCAGGAAGGCCTTGATGTATCCCCCATTGACATCATGAAACATATATGACGATTTGACACAGAATGATTAGAATGATGTTGATATGGAATTGGATCAAGAACAATAGACATGACATGAAGGCTTAAGTGTATTGTAGCAGATATCGATTGAATTACTTCTCTTGAACACAAAGACGACACTGAAATGAAGTTGGCAGCATTGACCCAAAACCAAAACCGAGGCTTTGAAAAGGTATATAAACCAAAATGCAAGCATATTTCCCAACCCAACAGCCACAGAGATGGTGGAAGAGTGTCATGTTCAAGAGAAACTCGTTGCCATTAACAGGTGGAGTATATTGATTTCCTAATTTCCCCAACCATTATTGGTCAATACATCTTTATTTTTGACAAGCTTGAGGAGGATAACATATGCTTGATTTGTAATTTCATCCTTCAGATGAATCCCCTTTGAGAATAATTAACGAATGCATAGAATGAGTGCTTGATTCCCGTGATGATCGACAAGTCTATCAATTTTTGATGTTTTTATGAGTCCGACGAAGGTGAAAACTTGACATATTTTGCATGTTTAGAGAGCTTGAAAAAGAGGTGAAAAAGAAAAATCCAAATGTTCCTTTTCATAGATAGTATCTAATTCCGAAAAGGTAGAAAACAATACTTAGGAGGACCTCTTAGCCATGTTCAAATAAGGTATTCCTTTTTCATGAATAGTTTATCTCAGTTTGGAAAAGGGTTAAACTTATACAGAGTAGACATCTTTTCACTTACTTTAACGAGTTCAAAAATACAAGTGCTCGACAATATTTTCATATTTTGGGAGTTTGAAAAGAGCTAAAAGATGTCTCTACATGGAGGAATGAGTGGTATAAAGGGTAGCAATTGGTTCCAGTCATATTGGAACTTCTTAAAACATGTAGAGGTCAAGAGGTTGGATAATAAGACCACTAATCATAGTGGTTCCTCAGGAAAGGTTAGAAACAACCAAGTGAAAGTGTATGATCGACCATGCCAATGGTGACAATGGAAAGAGAAAACAAAGGCTCATATGGTAGAGATAGGCTAATAAAGATGGTAATCGTGAGGGATAGGATGAGAATGATTTCATTTTTACACAATATTGAAACATGGGAAACTATGCTTGAGAGTACTTAAAGATGTTTTCATTTTTATACAAGATTGGAACATGAGAAAAAATATGCTTGAGAGTGGTTTCATTTTTACACAAGCTTGAAATAGAGAAAAACTATGCTTGAAATAAGTTTGCATGCCCCCAACATAATGATTCAATTCAAGGTACATGCCACCCAAGATTCATTTCATTCACCTAGGTAGACTACTAGTTACTAATAGGTGGATGGAATGAAGGCCCATTTATGAGATCAAGTGAAATACTCAATAGGGAATTTACGAGATCTAATTAAAGACTAGAATTGGAAGGCGACTTGTTTCATTTTTTAATGAGATTGACATAAGAAAAAGAACTCTACTTTTGGAACCTTTTTTAATTTTTTAATGAGCTTGACGCAAGAAAAAGACCTCTACTATGGGAACCTTGTTTCATTTTTTAACGATCTTGACACAAGAAAAATAACTTTGCTCCAGACCTTGTTTCATTTTTTAACAAGCTTGACATACGAAAAAAACTTTTCTTCGGGAACCTTGATCATGACTTGCAAAAGGCCATGGCTTCTAAGAGGTCCTCATAAGAAGGGTTAACAACACTCTAGAAGGTATAAAAGGATCTAGTAGATAGATCATAATATAATTCCCCCAGTAAATGATGTACTACGTCACCTACTAGATCATTAGTAAACACAAGTATGGAAGAGGTTGTGACATAATTAATCTATGGCGGTGGAGATACCACTTGCATATAAGGACCATTTATGGAATTTGGTTGATTGGGAGTCGAAGTAGGACTAACGAATGAAATATGGTCAATGGTCACGATTATTCCTTCATGTGGGAAACACATCACACGAAGGAGTGAAGAGACAAGATCTCCCATGTCATAAACATAGTCACGCCCAAGGAGTAAATTAAAATCCAAAGGGCCTTGGACTACCATCACATATTTATAGACAATATTTCCTCCCAAAATAATAGGAAACTGAGAAAGGATCCCCAATGTTGACTGGTTCCTCTGTTAAAAGCCAACAAATTTTGGGTAACGAACACAAGCTATGGGAAACCGAAACCTTTCCAAGTAGTTGAGGACAAATTAATAACATATGTGCCTTCATTTATGATTGTGCCACATACAAGAATATTATAAGTTTGTACTATGATTTGAAATGGCATGTATGGAGGAAGATGATATCCTTCCAGTTGACTCTAATAAAAGGAAGTGATAGTACTACTTGGAGGGGGTGTTGTGTGAACAAGAGAACTGCCCCCTTGTGCTATAGGAATGGGAGAAATGCTCCCTTGTACTGTAGGAAAGGGAGGATTCCCCACCCCCCCCCATTCCATGGGAACATGAGGATTTCCCCCCAGTTCATTGGAATATGAAGAAAAGCGAAGAACCTAAGTGATATGAGATTCACTCTCTATGGGAAACGTACAATCAAATGAAGGAGGAATTGATTCAACTATGTTCTCTACCAATGTTTGGTCGGGAATGGACTCATGGGATTCATGTTCAAAGGGAGTGGGATTGATTGGATTTAGATTCAGATCAATCACTTCATCGACTAGTGGAGTATTGGGGGAAAGCTTTCGATAACCGGTGAGAATATGAGGTTGAGAAGCAGTAAGGTTTTCCAACACTTTTGAGGCTTCATCAATATAAGGACAAAGGTGAAAAGAATGATTCCCTTCACATAACCTACAGGGAAATTTCACTTTACCCTTTTTCTTGTGAACCTTACTATCACTAGAAGATGGTTTGTCATAAGCATGATCTTCAAAAACTCATGACAAAATCTAATGTGAGCTTGTGCACCACACTTCTAATACCTTGGGAATACCAAGACAATCTCTAAGAAGGTGGTCACCTTTACATAAAATTCAAGGGAATTTAAATTTGCAGGGCTGATTGAAAGGTTTCTCCACATTAGTTTCATTCATAACAATGGTTGTTTGGTTGCCCCCCTGCTCATTTTGATTCTTCTTCATATTCCTTTTCATCTTTTTAATATCCACTTGGTTACTAACTTGGAGGATTTCACCAGATAGAGAGGAAGAATAAGAACAAGTGAAGAAAGAAAAGGGTGAAATTTAGGATCAATTTAAGGTTGATATTGTTTAGGTGGAGGAGAATCTAGTTGAAGAGCAGTTTGTACATTCGGAACAAAAGAGGTCGAAAACAACTAAACTGGTAAACCAATGGTGAATCCAAGAAGGGAAAATGTTATAAGGAGAACCAATATTTCCAAAAGAAGAAAAAGGACTAGGATTCCTGTCAAAAGGGTTTCCTTGATTGGTGGACTCAAAAATTGTTGCCATTAGCCTTAACCTAAGATTCCTGTCAATTAATTGATTTTAGAAATTAAAGACACAAACAAAAACAAAGGGGCAACCAAGCAATTGTGAACTGCAATTTACAACCTTGGAGAACTAAAGATTTATGTTAAGGTAGGCAATCTCCCTGAATGTTGTGTTCAATTTATCACAGTGTACAAGGTGGCTGACTCGATTAACTATGGTGAGGATAGAAACCTATGGTGGACTTCCAAAATATGCTTGATGGTACATGGAAGTGTAGTTTGTAATAGTGATGTCTAATGCATAGCCGTTTGATGAGAATGTTCCCATATACTTATCATGTGTGGAGTTCCATTAAATATACCAAAGGTACATGGAGAACAATCCTATACACTTACATATGTGGAACTAGATATTACCCTCAAAATGAAACGTTGGAAAAAACCAACAAATCCTACGTTTAAAGACATTGGAACACATTTCTAGCCTAGACCTCTCGATGTGTGTGTTAGTGTCACAAATTCTCCTTAGCTTAATTGAGTGATTTTTTGAGTTTTTCTTGAATTAGATTTCAGTTTCAAGGCTCCAAACTCAATGTCACCTGAACACACCTATGATGCAACTAATATGACAAAAATAACCATTTTCATTCTCCTTTTAACAATGAAAGGCCTAAATAAGTAGGGGAAGAAGAAATCAATAAACAATGAACAATGCAACAAACAAGTGATGGAACCATTAATCTCCTCACTATTCCAATCAAAATCAAAGCCCTACATGCAATGTAAAGATATTTTTCTTTTATTTTCTTTTAATGTTTCAAATGCAAAGAAATATATGGATGCAACTTGATTACTGATGAAAAGAAACCACTAATACTTTATCTGTAATGTAAAAGTGTCTTTTCAAATTCAACAATTAATATATGCATACAACCCGAATTTGTCAATAAGAAAGAAAGAACAAAACAAAATCTTATCAAAAATTGGTGATGTCACTCATAGGTGACTAACACTCATACACACAATTTCACACTAGGGAATTCCAATTTGACACACAAAACCCTAGATGAAATGCATGATGCATAATATTTTTATTTTTCATTCCACTTAATTTTCAGATGAAAACTAAGACATTTGCCTAATCACTAATAAAAGAAAACTTTTCAGAATGATGACTAGAACACCAATTCTTTCAAATACTCAATGACTAAACAAATCAGTTTATTAATGACCTCATTACAAGAAAAAATCAAATTCTCATCAAATTCACTTAAAAATACAAGAAAACCATGTGGAGGCTTCTGAGAGACACTGAGACACCGAGGAACACAAGAAAGAGCAACTAGAAGAAGGTTGGATAGCGAGAAAACAAAAAAAAAGAAAATTTTGGCATGAAACGGGGATTAGTGAAAGTACATAAGGGGAAATAGTGCTCTGTAATGCAGGAATGGAGAGGGTTGGGGTACACTACAACATAATTACAATGAAGGCTAGGGTGAACTGCAATGCATTGTCTCCAAAAGAGAGGGTGCTCTGATCAAGGAATGTCAAGTTCTTGCATAAAAAATGCAATGGAATCTCAATGACAAGCCTTCCTGTGTCTAATAAGGGTTGAGTGAAACTATAAAGATCAAAACAAGAGGGAAAATAGACACTAAGTGAAAATAAAACCACCAAGGGATTGAATCTATCCCCAATGAAGTCGCAAAGTTTTTATATGGAATCTACGACTTCAGACAAAAGTGTCTTATGTAGGCCTAGTGGATTGACCTAGAACAATAAAAAGCAAAGGGCACAATGTCTTCCTTAAAGTAATTGAATGATGGGATGAGGCCTACCTAGAATTTGGTGTAAGCTTCGCTCCTTCATCGACTTGTATGCTCCAATCCTAGTTCTGATTGCTCTAATTAGAACCTGCATAATGAAACAACACAAGCCAAAGATCTATACCATCTATGTAGCATAATCCAATCACTTCATTCAATAGATAAAAATGGTATTGAAATACATCAAATCATAACATCATGCATAAGAAAACAATCTACTCTTTGTATTAATATAAATGGAGAGAGTTACAACCAAAAATAGGAGTTTATCTTGTAGAAGATCTCCCGAAGTTGGCTTGTCCTTTCCTAGCCACAAAATATGCCTCTATGTCACCTTAATGCATCGAATAATTACTCTCAAGGCAACAACATGAGGGTAGAATCAATCTCCAAAATCCAACCCCTTTCCCATGGATGGATGTAAATATATAGATGAGGGAGGTAATTCATGAATTCTTATCCATTCACCAATATAGGCTTCAGATTCAAAAGTGATGGGAAGATGAGATCAAGGGATAAGATGGCGATTTATCCAAGGTGGAATCAGATAGGATTGAAATTTTTATCCAGGTAATTGGTTTAAACAACCTCATGAAGCTTCTGGAAGAGGAAGCTTCAAGATTATTTTTTATCTTTCTTGAATTTCTAGAATCGGTGTAGCCCCAAGACTGAGCAATGTGCTGGTGATCACCACAGGTGCAAAGAGGGTCAACCTAGTATTCAACATTGGTCCCTAAAGGGACAGTGTGTGCTAGGCCTTAAGAGCTTGGGAATTCAATAGTTAAGAGGATAAACTCAAGGATTTAGTAGAGTCATGCTTAGGGATTTGTGTAGGGATTATGAAAATATGTTTAAGGATGTGAACTGGTCCCGCTTGAAGTCCTATTGATCAGATGTGACAAAATGGTCTATAACATTATTCTTGTTATATGTGTGGTTTTATGATGTGCTCTAGCTATGGCTCATGTTCATGATTTGATAAGATACTAGATGGTTGATGAATGCATGGGCTAACAAGTGTTGTTGCAACTAGCTAGAGAGGGCATAGAGCCTTCTTGGTGATTCTTAGATGAAGTTTAAAATTTTATGATCAGATATACATTCATAACCTGCAACTTTCATGTTTACCATATGTTTGACGAAATGTATATCATGTAATAGGCATGTTTTGTATTCAAGTTTTGAATGGTTAGTATTGTTATCAACTTATTTATGTTTATGAAAACTTACAAGAAAATTTTGGCAGTGGTTTGGAGGCTTTCCTGAAAAGATGCCATAGATCTTGTGATCACATTTATAGAACAAATGATTTTGGGTCACAACCATTGGAAGAAAATCTTGTGGGTTCAATTATAGCCTCCTAACTACATTCACAGTCTGTCAAGGGTGCGGTTGGGGTGTTAAGTCGGCGAAAAGGAGTTGCATCTCAGGGATTGATCAACTGGGGTGGTTTTCAGGCTCCTAAGTGATCTATAATCCCTAAGTGATGCTAGTAAGTTGTTGGTTTGTACGCCCGACTTCCATCACTAGAACTTGGAGGTCGGGTCATGTCATAGTAGCACTTAGCTCATATTTACCTTGTAGAACTTGTAAAAGTGGGTAAATGTGGGAAGGGACAATTACAAATTGGTATTAAAGCGAGGATGCAACACTGGACCTCATGGTAAAAGCAAATCATCATACAGGTTTATATGTTGGTCAAGTAGGCATGATGGTTAAGGGTTGTTATATGCATTGTTATTATATGTGTGCGTGTCATTTTATCATTGTTGTGGTTTTATGTGTGATAGATGCTAGTTGTTAGTGTGTTCATAGGCACATTCTTTGTTATTCATGCATGATGGTTAACTTGTTAATTATATGAATTATAGTCATATGCATGATGATTATTATAATTCCAATTAAGTTCTTGATACTCTTATGTATCGTGCTAATCTGGGTCGAGTTGTGCAAATGTGATAGCCTCCCCTAAAATACATTGAGGTGTGAATTTATATGTCTTCTATTTGGTTTATCTAACATGGTATGTTTGCATAAAATAGAAGATCAAAGATGAAGAGTATAGTGGTGGACTAAAATTTACATGAATCCTCTTAGAGGCCAGAAGATACATTGGTGGAATGGGAAAGGTTAGCTAAGTAGCAAGGAGAAGGGTATTCTCCTAATCTAGCGGATATACTAAGAATTTTTAAGGAATACATTAGAAGTTTCAAGGAAGATAATAACATGGTGGTTGAGCCATAGGAAAGACTTGCAAGGGCTCAAGAAAAGAAAGTAGAAGTTAATACAATCATTCTTCAGAGCCTTTTATATTTTTCAAAAGCAGGGATAGCTAAGGATCGATCATGGACAAGAGGAAAAGACTAATGGGGCACATGGTGGTAGCTCTCAATCAAGATATAGGTTGGACATAGATGATACAGTTAGAGGTGGAAGATCCTTGGATACACTTGACAATTGGGATAACACTCATAGATTTTATTCTAGTTCCAGTTCTTAGAGACATCATCACCATTACCATTAGCATCCTTATAGGAGAAGTGAGAAGCAATATTTTCCAGAGGAGTTGAAGAAATCAAAGCCTCCTACTTTTGATGGGGATGTGAATAAATCATAAGATGTAGAAGCATGGCTACTTAGGATGAAGAAGTTCTTCAGATTGCATGATTATTCAGAGAATATGAAAGCCAAGATAGCTACTTTCAATCTCAAGGAAGATGTGGCTCTGTATAAGAAGTTCAATGTATTTGATAGATGACAGGGCTCTCAACTTCGGGAGAAGAATAAAGGTGATTGAATATAATCATTGCAGTGTTGAACCTATGTTGGAGATCCTCATAGGAAGGATTTCCATTTGTATCAAAGTGGCACAATGGGATCATAAAAACCTTGATATCTATAGTGCATAGGAGGCACGACAAGTTGGGGATCTAGGTTAAAGCATTCCCTGGATCAATGTTGTAGGTAGGTCAAAAGGTATCTGTCATAGAGGTGGAAGTGGACGAGTTCCAGGTAGAGCCTCAATGCATATTGTAGTAAAATTTTCTCATGCTCTGGAATCGAATAATAGAGCAAGTTAAATTGCATGGAAGCACTTTGGACAGAGGAATCTACAAGGTAGATGATTGATTAGATGGAGGATTAAAAATTGGTTTCTAGTTATGGATGGTTTCATCAAGGGAATCAGAGTCCCTTGAGAGATAGTATGTGCAAGTGTTTGGTTGCAGGGAAACATGTTGGGTATAGAAAGGTAAAGTAATTGGTATATTATCATATTTATTTATGCACTTAAAATAGTGTGTTTATGGTAGTATGATGCAGAGAATTGCATGGAAAAAGAGACTACCATAGATCTTGAAGAAGGAATGAGTTGAGATTTCCATTGGAAGCATTGGGAACCATCAAGGTTGAGTCATGGTGTTTGTTGAAAATTTGGTGCTTTCATTTTTTTGTGATTTTTTGTGCTTGATTTGTGTTTTTTACCTTTGATTGGTACATGGCCATGCCACTTTGTTGTGGTTTCTTGGTTTTTTATCTTTTCTTTATATTTCCTTTTTTGTTTTGAGGGTCTTGGGAATTGGTTGGGGCAAGAGGAAAGTTAATGGAGCTCAAGGAGAGTTGAATGAAACCCAACATGTAATGTAAGACCTGGATGAATCCCATTTCATTGATAAGGGGAAGCTAAAGGTAAGAATATGATAACTATTTGGTCTGATTGGGCCCGTTGGGGTAAATGGACAGTGGTAGGATAGTCATGAGAAAGGTAATGTAAATGGATTTGAAGAATTAGATGCCTTGGCTATGTTGGGAACTATTGTTCTTAATGTTGCGCATGATGTGCACAAATAAAGGAAGTTCTCTTAACCTTGACCTTATGAACACTGGTAATTATGTTGTGATCATGATTATGTTGATGTGTATATATGTATATATGTATATATGTATGCATTAATTACATTATCTAACAGGATCGTCAGGGATCATTATTGTGGAATAATTATTTGTTTATGCAGGTGAATAGCAAGAAACTGTTCCTGGTTATGAGGAATCAAGTGGGCAGAGTATCCCTCAAAGTTCTACAAGGATAGCATCATGTGGATACGATTTTGATATTATGTGCTTATAATATGCATATGTTTATGTTATGGTAGGTAATGTTGAAGGATACATCAACAAAATGAAATCAATGTAGTCTACGACATGCTAGGACAAGCATGGATAGTGGAAAGAGCCACAGATCCAAGACTTGGGTTGTGGATGCACGCAACAAGGCGTGGGAAGACACTAGAGGCAAGGTTGCCTGGTAAAGAGGTTGTGGTCTCTAGATGTGTAGTAATGTTGTTGTGTACGTATTCTACACGTGGTTTTGTGTACATGTCGTACATGTTGTGTTGTGTACGTGTGGTATTGTGTCATATGTATTGTGTAGTCACATTGTGACATGTGTATTCATTTTGTTGTACTATGTGTACATATATGTGTTGTTTTATACACCATGTCTAGGTGTATTTGTTGTGTTATATACCATGTATAGGTGTAGGTGTTGTGTTATAAACCTTGTGTGAGTGTATGATTTTTGATGTACATTGTGTGTATGCATATGTATTGGGGATTAGTTCTCAGGATCCATGGAGGCTATGGGCTAGAGCCCTGTAACAACAAAGGTTCCATGAAAGTTGTGGGTTTGAGCCCCGTAATAGCTTGGGTGCCCTGGAGACTATGGGTTGGAGCCCTGTAACAGCTTGGGTCCCCTAGAGGTTGTGGGTGGAGCCCTGTAACAAGTTGGGATTCCTTGAAGTCTATGGGTTGAGATAGTAGTCCTAGGATCCTTGGATAGCTTAGGATGAGACCTATCTTAAGATTTTGATATTGAGGGTAGAGGAAATATAGTCTCTAGATTCCCTTGTTGTTGATATTGATGGAGGAGGTGGTGTAGTCTCTAAATTCCCTTGTTTTTTATTTTGAGGGTAGAGGAAGTATAGTCTCTGGATTCCCTTTTTGTTGATATTCAAGGTATAGGTAGTATAGTTTTTTCATTCCCTTGTTATTCATATTGAGGGTAGAAGCAGTATAGTCTCTGGATTCCCTTGTTGTTGATATTGAGGGTATAGGTGGTATAGTCTTTGGATGCCCTTGTTGATGATATTGGAGGAGGAGGCACTATAGTCTCTAAATTCCCTTGTTTCTTTGGATGAGAAGAGAAGAGAAAGAACTGGGTGCTTGCTGGGTTTGGAAATTGATTCAGTGTGTGTATGGAAAGGACAAAGAACAAACGTAGAAGAAAAGTATCATTGGAAAGGTAAGCATCAATATTTCATTTTAGTTTTAATTTCAAAATTATGAACATAGTATATGATATTGATTAATGATGGTTGAGTTTTGAACTAACAAAATGTGATATGTTTATACATGATGATTTGATCAAAGGGCTAATCTCACTTGTTGTGATAGGAAGTAAACAAAATTGCAAGTGTACCTTATTGAAGAGCTATCAATGAGGTATGATTTGAACTTATTTCAACTCCTTTTGAGCCTTATAATGGAAATTATGTGCCTGGTTCAGGAAAGCATGGAAATTCGTAGTTTGGGTGGTTGGAATTGACTACAAGAATATGAGCAACAACAACAAAAGTAATTGGAACATGCAACAATGTGTGAAGAAATTCTACTCTCTACA
>APFE031602610.1:0-36381 GCA_000404065.3 Pinus taeda
GCTATTTAAATGGGATATTTGGTCTTCAATGGTAATATTGGTTTTTTAAGAGTTTTTTCACTCAATAGATGGATTTTTGAGAAGTACCATTGTAGAACAAGGAAAACAACATAAGTCTTCTTTAAGTTAAACTTCTAGCACCAATGTCAGGTGGCTAGTTTGAGTTCTCCAATGATTAAGTTTGGTTTGAGTTCTAATTTTTTATCATGATGTTGGCCACTAGGTTTGTATATATATATATATATATATCTTATGGACTTGGTTAATAGCTATGAGGTTAGTTGAACCTCATATTTTTTTAAGGTTAGCCAAAATTTGAACCTCATAGTTAAAGTTGTGACGTAGTCTATAACTCATAAGGAGTGGACTCCGTGTGAAAGGAGGACATGACTTAAAATGAAAAATGTGTTTATAAATATGAACATATAAATTTTAATTGATAAACAAAATCATCCTCAATGCACCATAAAAAACATGAATGCACAAGACACATTGTGCCACAAAAACATGAAATCACTACCCATGGTGCATACAGTAACTTGACTTGTCTATTTTGGTATGCATACATACAAACATATTGGCTATTTTAATTTTTAAACACGATATATCGAGATAGCTATAATTTTTTAATATTTTGCAAGCTATGTGTTTGGTAACAATAACACACTAGGAAGTTACTTTTACCATAGGGGTCATCATAAAACTTATAACTTTTTCCACTTTGTTTCAATTTACAAAAAGCACCAACAAAACTTCGATGTGTTAACCAAACAAACCAATTTATGATGCCCATTATAAATTTATAGGGTGCACTGTTATGTGTGCAAGCTAAACCTATGGAACGAATAGTGCACCTCAAAAAATAATTTCAAAAGCAATGCATTCTTTTACCCAATTTCGAGTTCTACTCGTGTAATTTTTGTGAAGAAGAAAGATGGATCCTTAAGATTATGCATAGATTATTGAGACTTGAATCGATAACCTATGCATCGAATTGATGATCTTTTCGATCAAATAAAAGGAGTTATTGTCTTTTCAAAAATTGATCTTCGATTAGGCTATTGTCACCTAAGGATTTCTGAAAGTGATATTTCTAAGACTGCATTTCGGACATGCTTTGGACATTATGAATTTACTGTGGTACCATTTGGGTTAAGAAATGCACTAGTAGTATTCATGAATCTTATGAAGAGTGTTTTCCGCAAATATCTTGATCAATTTGTACAAGTCTTTTTAGATGATATACTCATCTATTCCAAGAATGGGAAAGAGCATGAAGATCATTTACGTATGGTGTTGTCCTACCTTAGAAAGAATCACTTGTATGGAAAATTATCCAAGTGTTCGTTGTTTGAGGAAAAGATTCATTACTTAGGTCATATCATATTAGGTGAAGGGATCTAAGTAGACCCTCAGAAGGTAAAAGCAATCATGGAATGGCCAATACTCAAAATGCACATGAAGTATGAAGCTTTATGGGTTTAGCCAGTTATTACTGAATATTTGTGAAGGATTCTCCAAAATTGCAAAGTCGATTACAACCCTTCAGCGTAAAGGTGTTAAGTATGAATGGACTGAGGAATGTAATAAAGCATTTTTTGAACTCAAAAGACTAGTGACCATTGCACCAATCTTAAGAGTCCCTGATATGGACAAATATTTTATGGTATGTACTGATGCATCCAAGCATGGATTAGGTGTAGTATTAATGTAGGATAGAGGAGTAATAGCACATGTCTCTAGAAAGTTAAAGCCTCATGAAGAACTCTATGCTACTCATAATTTAGAGTTAGTTGTTGTAGTACTAGCTTTAAAGATTTGGAGACATTAACTAGTGGGGTGAAGTTTTAAGCTTAAAAGCGATCATCAAAGTCTTCAATATTTGTTCACCCAAAGAGACTTGAATGCTAGAAAAAGACGATGGAGTGAATTCCTAAGTGAATATGACTTTGGAATATCATATATTAATGGAAAAGAAAATGTAGTGGTAGATGCTTTAAGCAAAAGACCGTGGATATTCTCTCTCATACCTATCAAAGTAGATTTAAGGCAATGAGTATTAGAAAATCTCATAAAGGATAGCTAGTATTTAAAAGTAAGATCTAGTCTTGATAGTAAAAAGCCAAAAGAATCTAAGTTTGAAGGATATGAACTAGAAGATGATGGAATCTTACGATTTCATGGAAGGATGTATATTCTTGATAATAAGGATCTTTGAGATACCATCCTTGAGGAAGCCCACACAGTAGTATATTGTGCACATCCTAGAGTAAAGAAAATGTATATGGATACCAAGAAACTATTCTTCTCGTGAGGCATGAAACATGATATCGTTCAATTTGTTGCAAGATATTTGGAATGTCAACAAGTAAAAACAGATCATTGTCATCCAGCGGGTCTCTTACAACCTCATGACATTCCTATGACCAAATGGGAGATCATTTCTATGGATTTTATCACTCGGCTACCTCATACTTCTCAAAGACACAATGCCATTTTGGTAGTAGTGGATAAATTAAAGAGAAGCGCCCATTTCATTCCCATAAGAGATACTTACGAAGTTGCTCACATAGGTTGAGTATTCATAAATGAATTTATCGGATTTCATGGAGTACCTAAGAAGATTATATCAGATAAAGATTCACAATTTAATTTAAGATTGTGGACTTGCATGCAATCAACCTTATGAACTCAATTAAATTTAAGCACAGCTTATCATATTGAAACTCATGGGAAAAAAGAAAGGGTAAATCCAGTACTTGAAGATATGTTGAGAATGTATGTTATAGACCAGCAATCGCAGTGGGAAAAGTATTTATCCTTAGTCGAATTTGCATACAATAACAGTTATCACAGTTCAATTGGAATGTCTCTATTTGAAGCATTATACGGTAGACCTTACAAAACACCATTAAGTTGGGACAAGTTAGAAGATCGAGTGCTAGTAGGGCCAAATTAATACAAGAAATGGAGGAGGAGGTAAAACAAATTAGAAAACGATTAAAAGAAGCACATGATAGACAAAAGAGTTATGCTAATGCTCACAGAACTGATAGGAAGTATGAGGTAGGGGTTCAGGTTTTCATCCGCATCAAACCAAATAAAAGTACTATTCGATTCGGAAAAGGGACAAAGTTATCACCCTAATTTATTGGACCATTTAAAGTCATGGAAAGAGTTGGACTTGTCACCTATCATCTTTCACTGCCACCTCAGTTGCATAAAGTTCATAATGTATTTCATGTATCTGTATTAAGGCATTACATAGTTGATCGATCTCATAACATTCAATGGAAGGAACTGCAGGTATCGGACGAAGGAACCATATCGGTCGAATCATTACGTATATTGGAACGTAGGGTTCAACAGCTTAGTAATTGTCTGGTAGACCAAGTTAAGGTCCAGTGGGACAAGTATAGTCCTCGATTAGCTACTTGGGAAGATACAGAAATCATATGTCAAAAATACCCCAACTTGTGTCAATTTTGAAGAACTTTAAACCATGTTTTGTATATATTTGCTTTACCTCAAATCAAAGGCTTAGAACCATTTTGAAATGATCATATATAAACATGATTTTTTTATGAAATAATATGTGTCTAATTCTGCTAGTACATGGAAACGAAGACGGAATATGTTAATGATCTTACTAAATTATAGTTATCAAAGTAAAGTTTAAATATTTGAGCAATTTTGCTTCTGTTGGGAATTAAGATATTATAATTTTGTTTTATTTTTTCATATCAATATGATTGATGAGATAAAAATCAAAGAATGATTACATTTTAATATGAAAGTTAATGACATAAATAGAATATGGCAAAGTATTTTATACTATGGTTGACATGTATGAATTATATATAAGTTATTTGTTTTGAATATATTAATGCACATTTTATAAATGCATGGACAAGTGTTTATGGTTGCAGATATTATGGTTACCAAAATGACCACATGATGACACAAACTTCAAAACAATTAAGGCTCAAAGAGATTCCATGATAGGGTATTAACCCGGATTCTACTAGGAGGGGTGGAAGTGTTGCCCCCCATTTATCCTTCGAACCCTGGAGTCATGGGAGGACTGTGCAAGTCACGCTCCCCTAGATGTGTGATAATGACTACCAGATGCCTACTAGGGATCAGTTCAGTATAGCCAATGCTGTCATCCTTGGAGTTTATGAATATTTAGGACAATATAACTGATGCCATGGCATACTCTAGTAGAGGACAGATAGGATGGGAGTGGAAGAGATTAGGAAGGATATGTTGATTTTGTGATAGCCTCGGGGACCTCATGAAGTAAAGCATGATCATTAAAGTTATAAACCTAAAAGTATTCAAAACACCAATTTTATATTTCCCTCACATTAAATAAGAATTTAACCTCAATACACAATCCTAAGAAGAATGTACTAATCACTATCATAAATATTCATATAAGATAAAAACTCTAACTTCGGGATGAAGTTTTCTTAAGGGGGTTTGTATGTAACGACCTATATATAATATAGAGAACACAAGAATATTAGCATGCATACGATGCATGCATATGATAGCTACATATGCATGTATCACATGCACCGCACTAGTATGTATATACTAAATTAACTATAAATATTAAATATCATGACACTCCTTTAAATAGAAGTTATATTCACCCATCAACATTCATATTGTTTAATGCATCATGATTAATGGGAAAATACCAATGATATAAATTTAAAATGTATAATGTAAAAATAACTATAAAAATCAATGTTCAAAAATTAAGCTAATCTTAAAAGATGGTTATATAATTATATATCTTATAATGTTAATAAATTAATAAAATAGTAAAAATAAATTAAAGATAACCCATTTAATATGAACCTAAACATTTATATTTAAAACAAACAAAAAGGATATTAAAAAATATATACCTTTAAAAGAAATCTATATATCACGTGACATGGAAAGGGTGTCACCATAAGGAGAAGCAGCGGGATGAAGTGGAGGGAGCGGCCACCGCCAAGAAACAGTATATAGGGAGCAAAGAACAATTTTAAAAGGAAAAAAAAAAGACACAGGAGAAAAATTGGTACACAGAGTTTATCATGAGGAATAATTGAGCCTTGCTTATTCTTGGGTTTCTTTGCACGTGGGAATAACCTGCTTCAACTGAGAATCTTACTCGACTGAGTAGCGAGGTTCTACTCAATTTGGTTGGGTGGTTTTGATCTTTTGGTAACGAAAACATGAGCAGCTTGAGGCATCATCAATTGCAGGAATACAGGTAGGTACTCTCATCAATTCTGTCAACTAGATTTATAAAATTTTATGTGATTTTATGAGAGGTTCATGATGTTTTTAAGAAACCCTTTACTGTTTTTGTAATCGCTTTAAAATTCTGTAGAGTCCTTACATAAAATTCATCTTTACATCTGGTACCATGCAAGTAAATCTCATCCTAACACAAGAAAATACCATTAATATCCATGGACATGTAATTCATTCAATATTCTCAAACTAAGAAAACTATTCATAAGAAAATTTGAATCGTAATAGAAAGGGAGAGTAAGAATTGACATACAACCATTCCATACAAATGACATCAACTAAATCTCACTTAGAGGGAGGAGCAGCACCACCCAGCCATGAATCACCTCTAATTCCCTTCAGTCAAAAATTCTGCCAAGGATCAACTGTCCTCTGTTGATCGATGCACTGGGTATTTAATACTCTCTTTCATGATTTAGTTACCATTAGCGACGTCCCAATTTATAGATTTTTCCATTTTCCTAGGTATTATCTTGAAAAGCTCGTCTTTATCTCCCACGACGTTTTCCACATAAAAGCTTGCCTTTATCTCCTTCAAAGCTTCTATGTCTGATGGATCTTTATCTCCCATCTATCTGATGGATATCTAATCCATCCTAGCTTATCTAAAATCACATCTAGAAGCTTAAAGATTCATCTCTATCCCATTCCTCATGGGATTTGGCAAGCATTTCCTTTGTCTTGGTGCTCCACCTTCCAAGTGATTTATTTAATTTATTTATTTAAAAATACATTTTCTTTTCATATTACATATCACCTAACTTTCCTTAGGTTTTTCATAGTTTAACCTACAGAGGAGAATATCAAACCTAGATTTCCTCAGTTTAGGTTTACAACATTTAACACACAAGGGAGGATATCACACCTAGCTTTAACTTAGCTTAGGTTTACCATAATATAGTACTTAAGAGAGGGGTGTTACAATCTATTATTGGATGTGGCATTTTCTTGTATATGGTGCTTTTCTTATACAATTATTTAAAAATAAATAATTGAAAATATAACATTGGTTTGAAAGTCTTAATTCATAATGTTTCAAAGGGTATTATGAGGATTGTAGCATTTCACTCTTTCATGTCCATGCTATATGCCAAAAGGCTTTATTACTTAGCTAGCTTATTCACTACCATGGTAAACTGTCTTGAGTGATTTTTTTTAAATAAATGAACATTTATCCAATTTCAAGGACTGCCATAACTCCTCAAGAAATTCTTTAAAAGGTTCTATGTTAATAGAAGATCACTTGCAGAGAGGTTAGTGGTTCAATTCCATTGTAACTTAACATGAATTATTGAATGATATTTTAGTTTATTTTTAATTAGATAATTTTTATATTGTTTTATTTTAATGACGAGATATTTAGTTGGATTCATTGTTTTATATTGTCTCTAAAAAGAAAAAAAATAAATATGGAAATATAGACCAGGCACTGTTGGCCGGATAAATCGTTCTTGCGGACAAGACCGATCTCCCTAGTATCGAATGATATCTAGCAACAAAGAGCACAAGCAAATCTACTTTTCTCTAAACATGTTTCAATTCATTAATGAATACTAAGAGGTGTAACAGACCCTACCTCAGTCCAATGCTTGTTTGAGGCAGTTTTACTCCAACAGCTTTAAGCAGTTCCCGTTTAATAACCTGCATACACAAACAAGCACACATCAAAGCATACCTGTGTATAATAAAACACGTTCATTATGAAGATCAAGGAGCTCATAAAATAAACCATTAGAGACAGTTCATTGAGAAAAAAAAACTTGATTGTATTAACTTTATTAATAAAATAACCTTACAACCTTTGCCTTGATGTTGCACAAGTTCTTTCCAGGGGCCAGCAGGAGTCTCCTCTACTTTGACAAGCCTCACTCACTTCCCAAATGACATGAAAGGTATGGGATCTCTCCTCTCACAAGCTCAAAATGGAAGCCTTGTTTTCAACAGCATTTACCCTCAAGAATCTTCAGCTTTCAACCTCTCTCACAACCAGCCCAATGCATGAATTTATAGTGCAAATGGAGGAAGTTGCAGGTCCACCATTGAAGGGATAAGTTCCTCCTTCAATGGGATAAGCACCTCATATCATGGAGTTAGCTCCCTTAGTTATGGAATAGATGAACCAAGGTGGAGCGGACTTGCCAGCATAATATTCCTTCTAGAAGTGTCTAGAAGTGACCCAAGATGAATTTTTAAGAATGAACTCACACCTTTTTAACTTTTATAGGCATTCGTACCCATTACTCAATAGACAAAGCGGTCAGGTTCGCAGGAAACATGACCATTGGGTGCGGCACCGCAGGTAATGCTAGGAGAAAGTGCGAAACTAGGATTTGAGATATTTTTAAGGTCTTTCTCCCATTTTCAAGGCTTGACATGAAGAGATGACGTTTAAGACTTGCAAAGGAGGTATGTATGAGTGTTGATGGACTCACACAAACTGTAGAGAGTCATGGTGACAATTTTTTATGTAACAGATTGCCCCCTAAAGTGTGAAGTCTGTAATGGATGAGGGTGGTTTTTGATCATCTAAGAAGAGTGAATTAATTTATCATTTCAAGGATCTTCCTATGGATAACCCGGTTGAACCTGTGAAAAAATTCAACACAAAATATATATATGTGAAAATATCATCGCTGAGGTAGGCATTCCCATACTCAGATCAAAAATAACTAAGAACTATCTAAACTGCTCTGATATAGGAATGATTTTGTATTACATCACATGTAGGAACACATGAACATAGTATGGGCGCAACCATCTGTTTATGAATAGTCCACTATATAATGATAACAAAATTCCTTGCAGCTTGGATGGTGGAAACTAGATCCAGGGTCTTCATTTCTACTTCCCGAACTAGTATGATTCTATCCATGTGAATAAATGTGTGAGAGTAGAACATGGTAGAAACCATTTGATCACCAGTCAATGATGTAAACTGTTAACAAGTGTGAGAGGAACCACCAGTAATGTCAATGGCCCTCAAAGTACTCAGTACAATCCATGAAATGTGAATTAATGAGTCGATGTCGAACATGTCACAGAATCCCTTGATCAAAGGTCAATGATGCAACCTATCGTCAAAGGCGAGAAACCTGACATTGAGGCATGCAGATTCCAAGGTACTGATGATTTCTAGATCATCTTTCTAGATAATGAGTTGGAGTTGATAGAAAGCGTTATGTCATAGGCAAGCCCATAACACAAAATCATAGATCAAGTGTGAAGAAATATGTTTAGCAAGAACTAACTCAGGGATGCTCAATGATGGATGAAAAATATGTTGCAGGTGAATGGTTTATTTGCACAGACCTCTTGAACACATAACGACACTGCAGATGGTTGGTGACAGTTTACCCAAAGTTAATACCCGGAAACCGGCTAAAGACTTTCAATGTGGCTTGATTAAATGTTAGGTAAAGGATTTTCCAACCACGGTGAATAAAAGTGTCGTGTTCAAGAGTGATGGAAAGTTTCTAAAACACAAAGTACGACAAACAGGTTCATTTTTCTCTCTTTTCCCCCACCACTTCTGGCATGTACCTCTTTATTTTTTACAAGCTTGAGGAGGATAACATTTGCTTGGTTATAAGCTCATCCTTTGGATGAGTCCAACTTAGTTTAGATTCAAACCCTAAGGATTAGTCCGTTCCTATTTGTAATTGAACAGGTCCTTTACTGTGAAATTTTAACGAGTCCAGTATAGGAGAAACTCGGCGTTTTTCAATTTTTAGGGAGTCAGAAGAAAAACTTAAGAAAACTCCACAGTTGTCCTTTTTCGTAAATTGTCTCTCCCAAGCCCGAAAAAGTATAAAATAATACTTGAGAGAACCGCTTAATCATTACGATCAAGGAGTAATTTTCATGATTAGTGCCTTCAATCTGAAAAAGTAAAAAAGCGATCGAAAACACGTCGTTTTATTACCAATATCGAACTTGAAACGACAAAAGTCTGGCAATCTTTTCATATTTATACAATCGGAAAAGAGCTGTAAAAGGACTGTCTTTTAATTCCATTTTAACGAGTCTAAAAAGAAAAACTCGGCAATCTTTTCATTTTTTACGAGTCAGAAAAGAGCTTAAAGAGGACTCCTAGGTGTTTTCTGTTGAAAATGACCAATTTCACCTGAATACCCAATATTCTGCACACAAACTACAAACATTACTCATATCTGTTTAAAAATAATACAAATGCACCAAAAATGACCTTTTCAAAGTAAAAAATAAATAAATTTAATTTATTTATTCAAAAAATCTTATAAAAAGGGCTTTTACAAGTTCATTTTTACCATTTGCCTTTGGAGTAAAAGTAAGAGCTTTTGGTAAAAAAATTCCTATGGAAATTGTGAAAAATCCGACTGCTGGAATCGAGAACCGTCTTCTCTAGGTAATCCACAATGTACTTGACTTGCATTTCATCCATTTTAAATTTTGTTTTAGGGTTTAGAAATCGATTTTTGGAAGAAAATTAGGGCAAAAAATCGCCAGTAGGAGTTGCGCAGGGGCGCCATGTGGTCCCTGTGCACCCCGACTTTTCTGTGCACATAGAAAAGTCGGGGTGCCGCACCTAGACTTAAGGAGAAGTGTGCACCTACGCACTGTCTGTAAAGGGATGGATGCGAACCCCGCGGAATGCGGATTTTGAACCCTAGTTTCTCCATTTTTTCCCCATAGAATTTTGGAATGAAAATTCTAATCCACCCATTTTTGCAATGTAGGTACACAAGATGCTTGTTTGGTGGGAAAGAGAGCGCGAGGACGTGGATCAAGCTGCATTACTCCATCCACCTTCATTACAGGCATTGAGAGCATGCAGGCTTTTCAAATTTTGGACCATACCTGGCATGAGGGCACAGGTAGACTTTTTACAATGGCTGGTGAACAGGTGGAGCATACAGGACTAGTGCTTCATTATTGGTGGAAATCGGCTCGAAATCGAGCCAGATGACATATAATTTTTGACTGGCTTGCCTAAGAGAGGCAAGCAATTATCTCTGTTCGGATCTAGGCCAGGTGGCCAATCTGTCGCTAGTCTCCGACTAGAGTTCTATAATGACCAGACTCCAGACAAACGGATAGATGTTAAAACCATCTTTCGTCCTAAACTAAAGGTGATTGCCTTTGTTGTTACCATACTTTGTGGGAGCACAACATTGCATCTAGCTACAGGTTCCCAGATGCACATGGCAGTGGACTGCTTCCAAGGCACCATCTTCAACTGGTGCGATGCTGTATTAGCTAATGTGAAGGGCCAATTGGCTAGGGCGAACAATGGGTAGCTAAAGAACTTTGGTTATGGTTATTTAGTTGTCATCTTGGCCCTAGAGAGGGTATCGATGCTGGTTCCACAACAACTCACTGTTGTGGCTGGACTTCCCCAAGATCCTCGGGTTATGCGATCGGTTGCAGTTATGGCCCGCCATCCTAAGGAGGGTACTGAGGTTATTCGATTCACACCAGAGTATTTCCGTTGGTTAGAGAACCAACTCTTTATTATTCAGGATTTTCCATACGCTGGGATGGATTATCGTGGCGATCCCGACATGGCTCTTCCACTAGGAGAGCAATGGGATGATAGAGGTAAAATTTGTTTTCAACATTTTAGTTTTATATGTATTTTTTTGTATTTTTTGAAAATCATCCCAAAACTAATGGTAAAAGTTTTAAATGCAGATGTGGGTCCATGACTACCAGCCGCTCTCCAGCCTTATGATCGGTGACAACCAGTTGCAGCAGCACCGACCCCATAGGACTAGTTAGCAGAGACCTTGGACGAGTTGGAGAGCCATCTAGAGTGCTTGACCGCAGATATTCCGGAGACCAACATAGATGACATTCCACTTCGGCTTCAGCACTGTGTGATTGGGGTCCTAGGACCTTTTAGGAGGTTCCTTTGTAGGGTGGCCCGAGCAGTGGTGTCTTATCGGGATCATCACCAGTGATAGGATGATTGACTTGTAGACTCATTTTTGGACTTTTGATACTATCATTTTTGCCAATCATAAGGTGTTTTTCAACCTATGATCGATGAAGATGTATATTTTGACACACTCTTATGCTATGCTATACTATTACTATGGTTATCTTGCAAAACATGTTTATGAGATGTTTTTAAATTTACTGTTTGATTTAATACAAATGTCTATTTAACATTCGAGAAGCAACTACATCTGCTAATGTATTTAAATATCTTGGAATGTACTGGTATTATATGTAATCAAATTCTTGTTCCAAGAGACAGATTCTAAAAAATAATCGTAACAATACTGGATTTCTAATGGCATAAACTCGATTAAGCTGTAATACAACAAGTTCCGAATCTAAATTAACAATCAAACTTTGAATTCCAAATGAGATGGATTCAGATAATAATTCAATCACTGCACTCTATTATGCATTTTTGTTCGTTGTTTGACTGAGGCTTACCCTGTGCATAGATACTAACTCGTCAGAGGGTGAATAGATAACCCAGGTTGCAGAAGAGATGTTCCGTGTACTACGAAAAACGCCATCAGCGAAATCGATGTATGTTTGGAGAGGCGTTGACATCTGCAATATGAAGAGTAAAATCAAGATAAGCAGGACTAATAATGCAAAACAATCTCTAAAGTAAAGCACACATCTTTAATATAAGAACACACCAACGTAGAAAGAAACTAATCTAAGAAATCTCCACAGTAATTTTTTAAGCATAATATCGCTTTAGATAAAGCCCATTCCTAGGTTTACCTAAAGAGACACCATCAAAATATTCTAGCTCATAGGCCCCTTTTGCCAGCTTCCGCTTGACAATATATGGACCATGCCACATGGGTACAAATTTGCCAACCCCTAGCATTTCGTTTGCTTGATTGTAAAGTAAAACTAGGTCGCCTTCCGAAAAATTGTGGGGTGTAACATTCTGATCATAATGAGCTTTGATCCTTTTGGCATGAGTTTTGACAGCTAATGCAGCATTGCGTCAATTCTCATCTAATTGAGCTAAGTATAATAAACGTTTTTCCTCTTCGGAAGTGGCTGGCAATAATTTCACAACAATTTGTAATGACGGGATTTTGCATTCAATGGGTAATACTGCCTCTAAACCGTAAACTAGTTGAAAGGAAGTAAAACCTGTTGATGTTTTGACTGAGGCTCGGTACACACAAAGCGCTGAAAATAACATGTTTTGCCAATTCGAGCGATGAATCCCAATGATTCATCGGATCATGGTGACTAGAACTTTGTTGACTGCTTCAACCAGACCATTTGCCTGTGGGTAATATGAAGTGGAACTATCGTGACGCAAGCCAAGCTGATCTGTAAGTTCGGTCATCATGATGTTTCGAAAATGACTCCCATGGTCAGTGATAATTTCTTGGGGAACACCAAACCTAGCAATTATATGGTTGAAAACGAAAATCACAGTAGTTTTGCCGTCTGCCGAAAATGTAGGCATCGCCTCAACCCACTTGGTAAAATAATCTACCGTAAGGATGATATACGCATGCCCCTCGGCCGAGTGATGGTTACATGCAATAAAATTGATACCCCATTTTTCGAAGGGACCAACGGCAATGAGAGGGTGGAGAGGAGCAAGAGTAGTGCGCATCTTACAATAAAAAATTTGGAAATTGTGGCATTTCTGGACGGTAGTAATACAATATTTGAATAACGACGGCCAAAAATAGCCAGCGCGCAAAATCTTTTGGGCTGTGGCATACCCAAACATATGATCGCCACACGCTCTAGAGTGGTAGTCATTAAGAACCCTCTCAGCCTCGTCATGAGTAAGGCAACGACGGAAAATAGAATCCACTCCACGACAATAACGAGTATCTCCAATAATAGTGTAAGGTTGGGATTGGAATCGTATTTTCCGGTGTTGAGATCGTGAAATGTCTAGCCGAAAAGATAGGGTCTAGAGATAGACAATGATATCTTCGTACCATTGATCAACATTGCTGATAAGGAACAAAGATTCATCCGCAATGGATTCTTCTGCCACATGTTCGGTATCAGCACGAGGGAAGTCACACATTAATTCCGCAAAATGCAAAGACTTCTTTGACTTGGCCTTCTCAAATTCTAGGTCAAATTCCTATAGGATGACAATCCATTTGGAATACTTTCCCCCTAGCAATTGTTTAATCAAAATGTATTGCATATGGTTACAGTCAGAAATGACGGTGGTTTTGCGTAACAAAATGTAATGACGAAATGCTGAACAACTTGGACTGCAGCTAAGGTCAGTTTCCCCACTTGTGAATATTTTAACTCAGTGGGAGTTAGAGTCCGACTAAGATATTAGATCACATGTTCACTTTTGAATTCATCCTGTTGAACTAAAACCATCCCAATGGTGGAATGGGAGGCGACAAGGTACAAGAAGTAATCCTGATTGTAGTTGGGAGGATGCAATAATGGCGCATGGGTCAACGCATGTTTAAGTGCATCAAAATATTTGTTAGCTATCTCATCCCAAAAGAATGGAGTGTTTTGTTTCAACAACCGGGTGAAACCTTTTGTAATCTCAGCGTAGTTAGGAATGAAACGACGTAAAAATTTTGTTTTCCCTTGCAAACGCTGGAGTAGGCAAAGTGTCGAAGGAGGTGGTAACTTGACGATGGCTTTGACCTTTGAAGGATCGACGTGAATGCCAGCTTTGGATACAACAAATCCCAGTAACCGACCCATTTCTATACAGAAAACACACTTGTGTGGGTTCAGCCTAATCCGATAATGTCTACATCTCATGAAAATTGCTCATAAGTGAGTGAGATGATCGGCTCGTTGTAATGAATGCCGTTTTTGGTTGATCTGTAGGTAGAATGTTAATTTGATTGTAACCGTAAAAGCCATCCATAAAGGATAAAATTTCACTGCCAGCACAATCATCGATAATTTGATGAATATAGGGTGTGGGATAATTGTCTTTGGGACAAGCACGATTAATATCCCTATAGTCGATGCATATTCTTATCGTCCCTTGTTTCTTAGTAACTGGAACAATATTCGATACCCAATCCATCAAAGGGATTGGATAAATGAAACCTGCTTTAAGTAATTTCTCAACTTCTGTTTTGATGGCAGCAACTTTTTGTGGGTGTATCTGATGCAACTGTTGCCGGATGGGTTTAGCATCCGGGTAGGTTTTGATCTCATGAACAACGATTGAAGGATCAATTCCTGGAATTTCCTCATAGGACCAGGAAAACACGCCACAGAATTAGGGCTTTATATGTGTTGACTTCAGTGTCCATACAAGAAGCACCTATGTGAATGTGTTTAACAATCCCGGGTTTGACTGAAATATCGATAGGAACAGTTTGAGAAATATTGACTAAATTTTGTTCAGAATCAGGATGCTTCAATGGATTCTGTGGTTTTTTTTCGTATTCAGCGGTAAAAATGGATGAAAAATCATTTTCAAAATGATCAATCTCAGGTAAAAACGACGACCGATGATGAAGATCTTCCCATGGTAATGCATCAACAGACAACAGTTCCCGAATTTGTTCATTAGTGTGAATGGTTTCTGAAAAGGTTGTTGACTCTGAGGTTGAGATTGAAAGTGATTTCCCATTGATCTCATTCACTAGATCAAGGTTGGTTGAATTTGAGTCGTAAAACGACTGTACTTCCTGATAAGCAACTTCAAAGGAACTCAAAGGCATGGCGTCGCCAAGAGAGTCCACCTCGGAATGAAATGGAATGATCCAAGGGTCGTCAAGAACTATGGATTCTAACGAAATCATATGAATGGTTGCAAAAGGAGATGGTACGTTGGGAGGAGGAAATGAAAAGGTTCCGAGTAAACCCGAATCTTTAACTAATCCTACTCCAACATCCTTATAAGGAATAGCGGTTTTTCAAACATGTTGAATGCTCTCAGCAGAGGATGGGTTTGACGATAAATAAGTTAACTGATCTATTGTTACGATCTTTCCATTATGTGGGAACTTAATAAGCCGAAAGACTGATGAAACAAAAGTAGTCATGGCATAAGACCATCTATGACCCAAAAGAAGGTTGTAATCTAGAGGGGCATCAACCACCTCCACATCTAGATTAACGGTTTTTCCTTCAACCCCTATAGGTAAGTCCTATGAAATGCCATAAGGATGAAACCCTCGGCTATCAAAGGCCTTTAGAATCATCAGGGATTGATTAACTGTAGGAGAACCAAGAGTTTTCCAGCACTGTATCAACATAATACACGTGGAAGCTCCCTCATTAATCACAGTCCTAAAACAAGGTCTGTTTTTTACTAACACTGGAATCTCGAAAGCCATTTGATGAGGTAGACATGGTGTACTATTTTCTAAATCATATACTATGAGGTTTGAGTCCTGAAGATCAACAACTCATATAGCCGACAATAGCATTTTACGCTGTGCTGGACAAGATTGCAACACTTCCAAAGCCGACATTGCTGAAGGTTAAACAACTAAATCTTCAACAATGTTATAGTTCTAAGCAGCTCGCGCATGTGGATTGAAAGCTGACTTTTAAAGTATACCCTTAGCGGGCGGTTTGATTACTAAGTCGGGATTTGGTTTCTCGATTTGTAGTGGATCGGAGCCAGACAGAGCTGAGGTTGATGGATTGGAATTAGAAGATTCAGCTTCCTTACCACCACGAGGACTCTTACTCCCATAATCTTGAGATCGTGTCACAATCCTTACATGTGACATCATCATTATGGGCTCTTCCGAGGCACTAGAGGAAGAACCTATCATTTTATTGTCTTGGCTTGGAAAAGGATCCTTCAAAACATCAGGTGTTTGTGAACCTTTGGCGGTTTTCGCAACCTCGGCATGATGCGGACAATCCCTTGTAAAGTGCTCCTCATCGCAGATGAGACAAGGATATCGAGGTTTTCGTTTCTCGTTAGTAGATTCAGGTTTATCAGATTTCTCCTTTGAGTTCTTCTTATTCTTCTTCTTACCTTTCTTCTTACCGTTAGATTTTGATTTGGTCGTAGATGATTCTATGACATGAACATCGGCAAAAATTTCAAGTGGAGACTCTCCCTTAGGGGAATTAGGTAAAGTTATAATACGAGAATAATTCTTGGAGGATTTCTTCTTACTTTTGGTATTAATAGTACTAATCATACCATCAGCGGCATGAGACCCCGAGGGAGGTGCAGCTATTTGATTTTGTTTTAGAAGGTCGGGGATTTTCTCATTTAACGTACCTAACTGCATATAAACTAAGTCAAGGTACTGAGCTTGAGAAATTACTTGCTCTTCTGTTACTACCCCTGCCTTAGCTACATCTTCAGTTATTTTGGGTAATAATGATTTTACAAACAATTTTACCAAAGTTTGGTCCGGGATAAAAACTTTCACTAAACGACGTCGATGTCGCCATTCATGAATATGATCTGAAATATATGTGGACGTCGACTGCTTTAATGAAGTTAATAATTCCGTGCCATTGTCATATCAGACTGGCAGCTGAAAATGAGTAAGGAAGGAAGTGGCTAACTGACTAAAATTGTAAAAAGAGCCTCGTGGCAACTTAATGTACCACTTGGCTGCAAGGCCAATCAAAGTGCATTGAAAAAGACAAAGACGAATTGAATCATCTATAATGGAATTTGATGCACACCAGAGATGGTAAGTCATCACATGATTAGAAAGATCTTCTCCTGACTTCCCCTCAAACTTTGGTATATCACTGGGCAACTTATTCGGCATTGGCGGCCCAAACGGAAGATAATTAATGGAATCATTCGTAAGGCACGAAAAGTCAAGCAAAACCAAAGTTGCTATAAACGGTAACTAACTGTTCCGATCCCGAAAACTTGGGGTCATCAAACCAGCCCCAGGAGGAGGATATCCAAGATAACTTGGTATCAGATTCGCATATGGGATATTATATCCTCCTGGAAAACCAGGATTAATCGGACCATACTGGGGTTGTTGAGGTTGTTGATAAGTATACCGAGGGTACGGTTGATACTGATAAGCCGGGTTCTGCACAGCAGGACCGAATTGGTACTACCCCTAGTATGGTTGATAAGTAAATTGGGGTTGACTTGTGACAACCATACTAGGTCTAGGTTGTCCTACAAGCATGGAAATCGGAGTCTGGATTGTAGGTCCAGATTGGGGTAAAAGGGCTTGAGGAGTTGATATAGGAGGAGTAGAAACTGGAGCTGTTGATACTCCAGAAATGGGTGGAGTGGATTGAACAGAAGCCGCAACAGATGTTTGGGATGGAGTTCGAGGCGAACTACGCCCAGACTGATGAGCTGCCCCATGTGTAGTAGTTTGAGTAGTAGGCTGGAAGGTTGCTGGGGTGAACCAGAAACAAAAGATTGTCCAGATTGGGATGGCAACTGCATACTGGGTTGCGGAGTCTGTTGATCCCACACCACGTTCACTTAGGGGTATGGACCCATAACAGGTTGAGCATATTGAGGAACAAAACCAGGTTGAGTGTAAGATTGATAATTATATGGTAGATTTCTGGGTCCTTGAACAAATGATTTACCTGAAGGTGGATGAAAACCTTGAGGTTGATATTGACCCTAAGGTTGGTAGTGACCTTGAGGTTGGTACTGACCTTGGGGTTGGTACTGAACTTGAGGCTGGTATTGACCTTGAGGCACATATTGATACTGGGGTTGATCTTGAGGTACATATAGGTACTGGGGTTGACTTTGAGGAAAATACTGCCCCGTAGGGACATACTGTCCTTGAGGTTGCCCCCCAGGCGGTAATGGACTACCTTGAGGTTGCCCCTCAGGCGGTATTGGAGTACCTTGCGGCTGCCCCCCAGACAGTATTGAACTACCTTGAGGTTGTGGATTAGGAGTAGTACCAGACATCATAAGAATCTCTTCGACACTTAACGGTTTGGTTGCATTATGACCAGGAGATACAACATATTCAATGGGTCGAGGAGAAGCTCCTGAAAACATACCAGATAAAGACTGATACCTAGGAGGAACAAAAGGACCGCCATGTAAAAACATTTCTGGCGTCTGAGTAAACAAGGATGACTGTCTCGACATATTCAAAGGAGGATAATAACCTTTGGGTGTTGGATGGAAAGGAAATCGAGGTGGTGAAGACGCGAGACCTGGATTTTCTAAAAAATTAGTCAACGAAATATACCAAGCATCACCTCTAATGGGACTGTAGAAAATAGATTCATGCTCCCTAAGTTCAATAGTCAGTTGATTTTCAGGGATACTGATACCTTCATTCAAACTCAAACTTACAATTTCTTCAATGGAAATGAGTCCAGAAGGAAGATTCTCGGTAATGATATTTTCTACTCTGGGTGAACTAGGACCACTAGAAATAGGAGAAGCAAATCCTGAAGATGGAGTAGCAGCAATTTCAGTTTCAGGTTCAAAGATTTGAGGTTCTTCGGCTAATGAGCTAGTAGGAGTGATACTACAAGTAACCTCAGAAAATGAAATCAGTTCAGAAATATGTTCTATTGCTTGCACTAGATGATCAAGATGTACAATCAACGAAGACTCTCTAGCCTCTGACGACCCAACCCTACTTTCACTAGGTGTGACAAGAGCTCGCAGCCCTTCCAGTTGACTTGGTGTAAATTCGGGAGGCTGCCCCCGTAGTCGACGGGATTGTCTCGGTAATTCAGCCACGATTAATTATTTAATTACTTCACACGAAAACAAAGGAAATATTAAGAAAAACACCTAAAATCTGTAAAGGACAAAACAATTTGAAGCACACGCCTAATAAATCTAGGAGATCAAACCACACACAAATAGTATCTTTTCGGATTGAAAACACTAGTTGGTGATAGAATCCAATGTCACAGAATTCAATACAGAAATGGCGGTTGGAACAGTTATCCCGACAACCTGTTTAATGAAACAGTCTAGCACAAGTTTCTCCACTATAACTGTCTCAAGTGAAGATAACCCCCAGAGAGTCCAAGTGAGTCTAGTCAATGTCTGCTCCAGGTACAGTGGGATCTTCCCTCCACTGTCACCTAGGAAAGAATCCTAAAGATTATGGTCACTAAGGTTACCAATGGAAAAAAATATACCTGGGGGAATAATCTACGATCTGATACGCACGCAAGGGCAGAGTAACAAGATCAATCCCCTTGAAGGCTCCTTGACATAATCCAAGGTTTACCAACAAGTGACCCTAGGCTCCTCGAGAATGGTCAATCTGAGGTTTACCGTTTTTAGTACGTGAATATCTTCTATCGTTCCCAATGAGGAAGGATTGATTCCCACACTGGTTCGGATATGATCTCGTGCTTCTCCTTTAAGAGGAGCTTTCCTAGATCATAGATGTAACAATTGGAATTTCTCCCTACCGTAAGATCGACTACTTGTTTGTTTAAACTATCTTGGAGAGTTAATTACTTCCTACTCCAAGATACTAGCCTAAGCTATGTTGGTGAAAAGAGCCCTAGAAAATAAAAATATTGTTAGAGTGATTTTTAATTAAGCGTTAATTTTATTGTCTGTTCCTTAAGTCAATGGGTGCGAAGATGAAACTTTATGGTATGAAGACTCGACTCCAAAAAACTAAAAGATGCACCTAAGATGATAACAATTCTTTCTCCTTTTCAATGAATTTCTAGCTAAGGAAGAGTTGAAAATGCAATGCTTTGAAAATCAAATCTTTGTCTCAACATAAAACTAAAAGGAAACTTTTTGTATTTTCCAAAGAACTTTAAAAAATAAGACTACTAATCATGCTCACAGAAAATCCCTTTGCTTTTCAACAATCAACAACTACAAGAATAAGCAATTCCTTTAAGAGAGCTTTTAAGATTTCTAGAAAAAATCTAAAAAACTATTGAAAACAAATTTTCAACAAGCTTGTATAATTTCTATGAAAAACTCAAAACTATGATCTAATCTTGAGATCTAAACGAAAATGGATTGAAAAGAAACTTGAAATGTTTTTGAGGATGCTCAACTTAGTCTTTCAGCTGACTAAGGATCAATTTGTTCAACTCAACAAACTAATAAAAAACATCCAATTATATTTTAATAGAAAAAATGAAATTTGAAACTTTTAATCAAGTTTAATCAAAGTTTTGTATAAGAGACAAATGGGATCTAGATCTCTTCACGAATAGAGTTCAAAAGCTAGTCAAACTCAGCAAGAAAACCGGAGAGACCAGGGTGATATAAGGCTCTAAGGCTTCGGATCTCTGAGCTACTACAAAGACCAAGAAAAAACCAATCCAACAAACAAAACTTCTTAGAAAATCACTTCAAACAAGAATGCCAATGAAAACTAATTCACAAGGAACTTTTGTCAAGACAAGTGCAGGTCTGGGCATATACTAACAGCTATGGATAAAAACTAAACCTAACTGGGTAGATGGATCTTAGGTTTTTCAAACTTTTGACAGGGTTCGCAGGCACCTAGTAGAACCAAGTGCGTTGCTACTCTGTGTTATATTGTAACAGTGTAGACAGGTTCGCACTGTAACTAACTCAACAGGTGCGGCCCTCTTCCAAAATTCGAAAAAATAACAATCCAACCAGGATCTAACCAGTACCCAAACTCACATATATCAAGGCAAAATTAGGAACCAAAACTTAAGTTTCTCAAGTCAAAGCAAAAACAAATCAAAAACCAAACCAAACCATTCCCCAGTGGAGTCGCCAATTTGTTGGCCTGATAAATCGTTCTTGTGGACAAGACCGATCTCCCTAGTATCGAATGATATTTAGAAAAAACGAGCACAAGCAAATCTACTTTTCTCTAAACATGTTTCAATTCATTAATGAATACTAAGAGGTGTAAGAGACCCTACCTCGGTCCAACGCTTGTTTGAGGCAGTTTTACTCCAACAGCTTTAAGTAGTTTCCATTTAATAACCTACATACACAAACAAGCACACATCAAAGAATACCTACGTATAATAAAACATGTTCATTATGAAGATCAAGGAGCTCATAAAATAAACCATTAGAGATATTTCATTGAGAAAAAAAAAACTTGATTGTATTAACTTTATGAATAAAGGAACCTTACAACCTTTGCCTTGATGTTGCACAAGTTCTTTCCAGGGTCCAGCAGGAGTCTCCTCTACTTTGACAAGCCTCACTCACTTCCCAAATGACATGAAAGGTATGTGATCTCTCCTCTCACAAGCTCAAAAAGGAAGCGTAGTTTTCAACAACATTTACCCTCAAGAATCTTCAACTTTCAACCTCTCTCACAACCAGCCCAATGCATGAATTTATAGTGCAAATGGAGGAAGTTGCAGGTCCACGATTGAAGGGATAAGTTCCTCCTTCAATGGGATAAGCACCTCATATCATGGAGTTAGCTCCCTTAGTTATGGAATGGATGAACCAAGGTGGAGCGGACTTTCCAGCGTAATATTCCTTCTAGAAGTGTCTAGAAGTAACCCAAGATGAGTTTTTAAGAATGAACTCACGCCTTTTTAACTTTTACAGGGGTTTGCACCCATTACTCAATAGATAGAGCGGTCAGGTTCGCAGGAAACATGACCATTGGGTGCGGCACTGCAGGTAATGCTAGGAGAAAGTGCGAAACGAGGATTTGAGATATTTTTAAGGTCTTTCTCCGATTTTCAAGGCTTGATATGAAGAGCTGAGGTTTAAGACTTGCAAAGGAGGTATGTATCAGTGTTGATGGACTCACACAAACTGTAGAGAGTCATGGTGACAATTTTTTGTGTAACAGGCACATCTCGGGAATGAACTTACCCTTTCTCAATATGTTCAAAACATTGAATTAGAAACCACTTTGCAGTGTCTATGAGTCGCAATACTGTGTTTGTATGCACGATGGAAGGCAGTGTAGATAAAGCGATGCAGATTCTGTTGTCATAAGTGATGAGTTCTACAAGGCATGTGTACAATAATTGACACATGATTTTACACCGAATTTGTGGGAAACGATTAAAACATACAACAGCTCAGGTGTAGAACACGCCTCCAGTGTTCCCTTGTACATGAACTGCAATAAATCCACAAACGCCACTTCCTCTGTGAACACAGAAGAATGTTTACAAATTAAAATAAAAGGCCACACCACTAAGTTAAATGTAGCACAAAAAATATGTAATAAGGTGTTAGTATATATAAGTTTTTGTTTTTGAAAACAATTAATTGGATGTTTACAAAGAGTTGAGAGAAATTGGTTTAAGATGAAGTCTCTCTGACAGACAGAACCGAATTTTAATATGTTAATTGTGAAACAGATAAAAATAATGAAAAATGGGTTTAAATGTACCTGAAGAGCTTAAATGAAGTGTGACATCCCGCTCTTCTGATTGTTTCATTCCATTTGAGAAAAGATTCAACATAGTAAAACAAAAAGAAATAAAATGTATGATCATATAAAACAAATTTGAAATTAGGTAAAAGATTTATAGAATTCAATAATGGAAATTTAAATAAAGAGAGACTTTTTTCATACTTCCATGAACAATCCTGCATTGGGGGGGACGAATTTGTAGATGGTTGTTACTATTTCAACAATATGATTTTGAGGTCATCGTAAAGTCGGGATGCATAAACGTCGTCCCAGATCATCTGTCCCGAATTGAGAATGGTGAGGAGACAACAAATTTGGAGGAAGGACTACCTGATGCGCAACTCTCTTCAGTGCGCATCGTAGATGGCCAATTCGAGGATATAATCCACTTCTTAACCATAAGGACTGCGTCGCAAGGATATTCAGTTCAACAGAAGAAAGAATTGGTGGTACGCATGACAAATTTTACGGTTATCACGGGGCACCTCTACAAAATGGGAAATGATGAAATATTAAAAAGATATGTACCTAAATTTGAACGAGGACAGATCCTCGTAGAAGCACATGGGGGACTTTCAGGAAGACTTTATGCGGGATGGGTGTCAGCATAGAATATTCTTCGTGTCGGACTATGGTGGCCAACCCTACATCAAGACTCGAAAGCATACTGTCGGGACTGTGACATATGTCAACGACCTCGAAAATCATCATGAAGGGATGAGATGCCACTCAATCCATATATGATGTTGAAACCATTCGAAAAATGGGCCATAGAATTTGTGGGGCCTATCACCCCTCTAGGGAAGATAGCTACACACTATATCATCACTGCTACAAAATATTTGACTAGATGGGCAGAAGCATAGCCAGTTAACGAATGCATGGCTGCTATAGCTGTGAAATTTTTATTTGACAACGTCTTCATGTGATTTGGATGCCCAAACATTCTAATGAGTGACCGCAGAACACACTTCCTAAATGAAAATATCAACGCACTTACTGAAGAATTTCAGGTGTATCATCAACAAAGCATGCCATACCATCTGCAAGTGAACGAGACTGTAGAAGCATTCAACAAGATTCTGGAGACTGAATTGACCAAAGTATGTAACGCGTAGCGAACCAATTGGGATTTACGCATACCTACCGTGTTATGGGTATACATAACCACATGCAAAAATTGACAGGGCAGACACTGTTCAGGTTAGTCTACGACACGAAAGTCGTCATGTCAATGGAATACATTGTACCCAGTTTGTGGATAATAGCAATGACAGGGATGGCCGATTGCGAAGCCTTAAAAGAGAGGCTCGCGCAACTAGAAGAACTAGAGGAAGAATGATTTTTGGAAGGCTTCCATCAACAGGTACAGAAACAGCGCAAGAAAGCTTGGCACGATTGCCACATCAAGTTGCACATGTTCAAAGTCAACGATTTGGTATTATTGTAGGATAGCAAGTTCAAGAAATTCCCTGGAAAAATTTGAATGCATTGGTTGGGACCATATGTAGACAAAGAGGTCACATATGGTGGCGTGATCCAGCTCGACAAGCTTAATGGAGAGCCCTTCCCATAAAAAGTAAATGGCAGTTGCCTGAAGCTCTACACAAGTGGGTTGTCTGCCTAACTAACTGACCGAAGTATAGTCTCAACAATTCAAGTAGTTGAAAGAAGGCATGGGACTATAAACGAGTCTACAGGAAAGCCACACGAAAACAAGATTCTGTGTAAGAAGCATTTATTACTAGAATCAAGGTCACGCATGAAGGGATGCACTACTGTGCAGAAAGGCGGGAAAGTGACTGTTGAGGTCACTGTTCATGACAAGATGGTCAATCTGAGGCACCAAGGAGTGGATGACGGGAATTTAGGACATGAAGTCAATATTGGATTTCAAAAAATATCCAGTCTGTATCGCATTAATGAACCATAATAGGAGGGAACAATCGAATTTGAATACTGGTAGGCTTATAAATAATAGATGGTTGCCCACCAAACAAACCATGGCACTATGAGATTTAAGTTATTGAGTTACCTAATAGATATGGACCCATCCAAATTTAATGCTTTGTAGAGCCTTTGGGACTGTGTAATGCTGATGGCCGAAGTCACCATGTCGAGTCCAATGCCAGTGGTAAGAGACATACCGCAAATTCCTAGATAGATAATAGGACTGGTCCAAATATTGCCATGAAACTTGTGGTCAGGTAAGCGATCTGTGAAAGATAAGGGCAAGATGGTGAATCTTGGGATAAAATATAGAAGGCCATGGACAAGTGCAAACTTGGGCTACGTGCCTATGATGAAACTTGAAGATTGGGACCTTGCGGACAACAACATCTCTCTCGCAAAAATGCAACACAAGCTTCAGCAGATATTGAGTATATGGGACCAAAGATTGCAAACTTGCTGCACTTGCATAAAGAGTTCATGACTTTGGCATCTCACCTAGAGCTAAAATCGTATGAGAAGCCACTTTGTGTTAACCGAGAAGAGCAGAAGCTTGAAGAAGTGTTGCAGGAGCTCGAAGAAGTGTTGCAAGAAGCAAGGATGGAACAACGAAGTGTAGTGCGTCACTCACAAGGATGGTGAACCGCAAAGCCTTTGCAGCGCATCCTGCCACACCAACGAGTGACTCGGGACAACTCACGATGATTGTGTTGGGGGCCTGTTGGGCAGCAGATCCCCCACATAACAGTTTTGGGGCTTAAAGCCCACATTTTTGGGTATTGTATTGTAAAAGATTCGCGAAGTGTGCAGAGCACAAATTGTAATGGGTCAAGTCTAAGGGTAGTCCATCCTAAAATATTATAAATTAATATAGAATGTGTCAACCTAGCCATGGTCTGTGGACCATGGGAATGTATAAATAAGAGCAAGGCTCTAATTGTAAAATGCAATTTTTCTGGTAAGAATGATAGTAGTATGGGCGTCTGAAAGTAATAATAGATCTGACTTTGTAAGTCCAAGTCTGGGTTGTAATAGGAGGTAGAGGCTCTGCAGCTGTGTGCATGGAGGCTTGGTAGAGTCCACAACTGTGTGCGCAGACCCCTGTAGCTGTGTGCGCAGGGTAGGAAGTGGATTGTAACTAACAAAGGCATTAATAAAGATAAGTTGATTTTGGAATATTGAGTATCTATTTCTATATTCTAGTTTATGTATCTATTCATGATTTATCATTACGCGCATATCTGTTTATGTTAAATGATAGCTGAAAGTACGGTGCCTTCGTAAGTTAACGCAAGATCTATAATAATATTAAGCACAAAAAAGGGTAAATTGCATGCATGCTTGTCTAAGGTAGTCACTCTGAAAAGGGAGCTACGCGGAACCAACGTAGCACATAGGATTGATCCGCACAACCCCACACCACATCAAGAAATCCCCAGGGTGTGGAAACCTAGTTCCAAGACCCTCCCATACTACCTTGGGTGAGACTTCATTCCACGCTCTGCGAACTGTTTCTGAAAGGGCCGTTAGTGTCCGGATTTGTTTGGATAAACTTTGCTAAACCTAGGTCAGGCCCCAAAACACCAACAAGCAGCACTAGAATTGGATGAAAATAAAGCTGTTTATGTGGTTGGTTCAAAAAAATAAAATTACAGCTTGGGAAAATATTCTAAAAAGTGGTTTTGTTGGCCCATCCAAATGCCATATATGTGGTTCAGAAGAGGAGACAATGGAACACTTACTCAACCTCTGCCCTTTCACCTCTTCCTTGTGGGATTGGGTGGCCTCAATCTTCAGGAAGAATGATAGGGACAAAATCAGTATTACCAACACCTTGAAGAATTGGAGAAAAGACTTCTCACGCAATGAAATCATCAACAAATCTTGGACTCTAGTTCTAGGCTTCTTAATCTGGGATGTCTAGAAAGAAATCAATGGCAGGATTTTCAAGAACAAAACTAGCTCAACCCATAATATTATTGTACAAATATTAAGACAACTCAAAGACATTGTTGGAGCCCTTTTAGGAAGACCTCCTGAGGACCCTACTCTGCCACAGGATGCTCCTATACTGCTACAGTTGGGTCTCCATTCGCTAGTTCCCCTGAGCATAAACAAGGGTGTGAGCTAGATAAATGTTAGTAAAGACATTTGACAACCTCCTCCTCATGGTTTCTTTAAATTCAATACAAATGGAGCCTCTAAAGGTAACCTAGGGATGGTTGGGTTTTGGAGAGGTCATCAGAGATGAGTAGGGGTGCATTAAGGTTATCTTTCATAGTAATTTGGGGACTGCCACTAATAACATGGTGAAGCTCATGGCCTTAGAGCAATGCCTGGAAATACTGATCGAGTCAAATTTACATAATGCCATCATTGAAGCAGACTCTGAATTGATTATTAAGGCGGCCAAGAAGATATGTAATGGAAAATCACTGGGAAAAGTTTCAAAACATTAGCAACTTTTACAGGTCTTTTAGTGCATTCATAATCACCTACAAACGCTGAGAACAGTTAACTTCGTTCATGTGCGAAGGAAAGCCAATATGCTAGCTGATCATCTCGAAAATGAAGGAGTGTTATGCAAAGAAAGTTACAGTAGGTTTTCTTGCGATTCGACACCCTCCAGAAAATTGTGTGTGGATTGTCAAACACAGGCGGCCAAAGATATCGAGAACTTCCAAACTTTTAGGAATGAACAAGAATGAAGACTAGTGGAAGCAGGAGTGAGCGGAAGCGAAATTCTTTCTTAACTGTAGATCCCTCAAAAATGCGTAAAAGAAAGATTTCTATAGGGGATGGGCACTTGGTAAACAGTAGGCTTCTTAGCAGGTCGTCGACCAAATATCTCGATAGCCTTCACCATCGAATGGATATCGAGTGGGAATGCGATCGAAGGTTAACTATTCAAGCGGACTTGAATATTTTTAGATCAACGTTTCATAATCTTCATTGGATCTGTAAAGAGGGTAAAGACCATGCAAGTTTCTGATCCGATACCTCAGAGGAACGTCAGATCAACAGGGACCTAATTGTAGGATATCGGGTTCTAAAAGTAATTGAAGGTTAATTCTGAGATTGTACCCTAACATTTATAAACCAATGGCTCATAATCCTTATCAGATCCATGAACCAGGTAAAAGGGGTGCATGTTTATGAGGCGGTAGTGTTTGTGACTGACGGATCATACGAGATCTAGATCCAAGGGACATCGAGTTTCAACATGGGAGGAGGTTAACTCCAAGAACAGACTCAAAGTTTTATACATTAATAGTTTATTTACCTTGTTAGCTCTGTAAAGCTCGTAAAGGTCATGCATATCTCCGAAGCGATTTCTTTAAAAACCATTGGATCATTGGAGGTCTTATCAAATGGCCACCGGGTTGGATAATGGGTGGAGGTTTAGATGTAAGATTAAGGCATAAGGATTAAGGTTTGTTCCACGTTGTTTCAGGTTAATCTTCATTGGGTTAGCCCTTGTTGGTCTTTATAGTTGTAGATACATATAATATATGTAATATTCATGCAGTTAATAGAAGGCTCCACTCTTACTTGACCAAAAAAAATATATCAACTATTGTGTCATAAAATTGAAATTGTCTCCTAACACACAATAATGCTTTTGTTATATATTAAATTTATACAGACAATTTTGTAAGACAATAATTACGCCGTAAGGCGTTTCCCTCTGAAATGAACTCCCCCAAATGCTTTTATGTCCTTATCTTAGCCGTTAGATCTTTTGTTAGATGATTGAACAAAAGTCAGTCGTCTGATTTAATAAAAAATATTTTAAAACATTAAAATCCTTAAAAAACTTTTCACTTTCCACTTGACATCTATGCGCCCAGGTCAGGTTGGGTTGAGACACATAATTACGACCTGTTGGGAACCGACGGTAGACAAGAAAATTACTGCGCCAGTATTATAAAACATGGCATAACGTTCAAAGGTCGTGCATTTATTTGGTAGAGGAAATAAACGCGCGGACGGTACCACCATTTCTTGACTGATCATCTGCCACACCACCCCATATTCTCTGCTTCAAACCGAATTTAATATTTAGGGTTAAGCTACAGTTTCATGGCAAATGCGCAGCGGGACTTTCATGGCAACCATAGTCCATGCGTTGGATTCTGAGTGATAAATCTGCATCACCATATTATTTTCAGCTGCTTGTCCCCATCTATTATTGTTTTCACCTAGCAGAATAGTGCATCTCCTCCTAGTTGCATCAAAATCCATCGCAATTAAGCTCCACCAGATGAGAGGGCTAGGATTAGGTAGACGTCTAGAGGACCCAGTAGTAATATTGCATATGGAAAGACCCAATCTATCTCCCCTTCTATGAGAACAGTAGATATTCCTGCAGGCATCCACAATGACGACATCATAAGTCAAAGGAGCTTTGTAAATGTTCATGTCTGAACTATCACCTCCTAGGTATTCTATAACCCATGTTTCTGCAATACGTTCCCTGGTCCAGTCAAGCTGAACCAAAAATCTTGGGAAGGAGTGCACTGAAAAATTTGAATAAATTCTTTGCAGGGCATCGGAGGATAGAAATTCTTTCCATTGTCTCGAAAGAGTTCTCATTTTGGCAAGAAGACGCATGGGCAACATGTAAAAAATCTTCAGCAGGAAATCCTGTGGGAGGGCTTGCCAAATCTTCGCTTCCATGAGAATGTCTATCTCTGACTCCCACTATTCCGGAAGGGATCGCCAAATCTCCGGCTCCATTCCCACGTCCGTGGTCTTTTCACTCTCTCATTGCAGAGATAGATCGAATCGTTTCTTTATTTTAATCTACATATGTTAAATTTTCATCTCAAAACTGTTGATAAACGGTAACAAGATTTGTGTCTTAACGAGCTAGCACTTCGTAATGTGATGGATCAGTCTAGTGTCTAGTGAGATGGTGAGGTAACCAGAGTGAGAAAGGGTAAACTACTAATTTAATTGTCTTGATAGGTGTCTCTATGGAATATTAGTAGGCGGGTGAGTTTTGTTTATTTTTGCTTTTTTCCTTAAAATTTGAATACTTTATTTATAACTATGAAATTAAAGATAATTACGCCTTAACAGGTTTCTCTCAGTAGTCTAATTTAATAAAAAATATTTTAAAACATTAAAAACCTTAAAAAAACTTTTCCCATGTTTTAAAACATTAAAAACCTTAAACTTTTCACTTTACACTTGACATCTATGCGCCCAGGTTAGGTTGAGTTGAGACACATAATTACTTCCTGTTGGGAACCAACGGTAGAGAAGAAATTACTGCGCCAGTATTGTAAAACATGGCATAACGTTCAAAGTTCATGCATTTATTTGGTAGAGGAAATAAACGCCCAGATGCTGCCACCATTTCTCGACTGATCATCTGCCACACCACCCCATCTTCTCTACTTCAAACCAAATTTAATATTTAGGGTTAAGCTACAGTTTCATGGCAAACCTTGAAATTACTTCCTATATAAAGTGGACAACGTTGATTTTTTTCCCTATGAACTATACAACGCAGTAAACAATATATGATACTTTTCTCTATAGCTATTAGTTTACAATAAATGTGGTTTCAAGCCATGAAGATTGGTCGAGAGATGTCTATGCCACTCCGTCTCTTTTTGTTTTTCTGTTTTGTTTTTGTCACTGTCATTAGTAACACTTTCAAGCCAAGAAGATAAGTTGAAATTTGTTTGTGCTTTAAATAAAAAAAATAATGCAGTCCTTTTCTCTGTTTAGTTGGAACTTCAAATGCATGCAGCCCTTCTCTCTGTTTAGTATTGTGTGTTTGACAAATCGTTTATAAGTGAAATTATGGCGTCTCACTCCGTTAGACAGACTGAATGGAAATTATCTGTTCTTGAAGGTGAACGCCACAAACTAAATGGAAATGTTAAGGGCATTACACTCCTTTCAACAGATCCCTCTGCATATTTCAGATCAGATGGGGTTGTGATTTAATAAGAAATGTTTTAAAACATTAAAAATCTTAAAAAACTTTTCACTGTTTAGCAGGATTTTGTTTGGCCTCTTAAATTCTTAAAACTTCTGCTGGTTTCATTGTTTTCTTTTTCACTCTAGCATTATAGCAATATCTACACAGTAGCAAGTTACAAAAAAGGTCAATAATCCATAAGGTATTCATCTTTTTTCCATTGTTAGATAATACATTATACTAGATCCTAACTATTGCGGCCAATTGGCTACCACCCTGACAAATAGATTGAAAAAACAAGATCCCCATCCTACACAACGACAACAAAGCGTAGGTATGGAAGGCATGATAGGTTTGGGGGCGTAGATGATCTTTCACGTTGGCAGTCCTCAATCACTATTTGCATACCTGGCACTGGTGTTGGGTTTTTTCTTAATTTCTTCTGAAAACTCCTTTCTTGATTCAAGATTTTGCATTGAGAATATAAACGAGTTGTTGCAGCGGCTGCTATAACCTCTTGTTATTGGCTATCGCCCTGCAAGGAACGAAAATAAAACAAGAAGATTCCGCTGACAAGATCTAGACCTTAACGCTTGACCAGACTCAAAGATCTTCACCAGAACCTTTACAGCTTGTATGAGACACAAAAAAAAACTGACAGATGCCATGGCAGGTGACTGTGCTTTCAACCCTAATTAAGCACAGTGCGTAGAGTGTTGGCTCCATTGTTGCTGAACTTATCTTAACGGTAGATTCAGGAATATCTTGAAATTTATAAAATAGTGGTAAGGTTTGTGTTTTTGACCAATATCAATAAAGTTTAAAGAATTAATTTATTGTTATTCATAATAATATGAATATTTTCAAAATCTGCCATCTCTATGAAATGGTCTTCTTTTCTCTGAAATATTTTTGCCAAAACTTATACCCCTCCACTGCTTTGAAATATTTTAGCCAATTGTTTTTTTACAGGACTATACAAGTTTTGTATGACAATATTCATTTTAGCTTTTCGTACATAATATTTAAAGTCTCCCGGATCTAAATCTGTAAACGGTACACTGCCTCAAAATGTGTATGTATGTGTGTTCTATGATTTTTCAGGTGTGGATTAAAACAAAGAAGAGTGCCTTTCCACCATTTCCTTTGCAATTACAAAATTACATCAATGCAGAACCATAATTCTTAACAACATATTTCAGATGTGCTCAGAAGTGTTCAGAAGAATCATGTTAATGTAGTTTAGGTAAACTTTCTTTCTAACTTCACAGAACTCATGGTATTGATGTGGAATATAACCTAACGAATTTCCACATTCTCGCTATATATATATAATTTGTCCACCTAGACTTATCTCCATTTTGTGATACTAACGAATTTCCACATTCTTTTATATATATATATATATATCTATAATCTACCCACTCAAAAAAACTTTATTTAGTCTGAAATAGTCCAACTTCGCTTTCTTAAAAACATTTCTGAAGTTTGACATTATATATGGAAGAATTCACCTGAACAGCCTCAGAAGAAAACAAACATCTCTAAAGAGAAGAACCAAATCCATCAACAACCTTATAGATTGTGTTCGTTGAAGGATTTTGTTTGTAAGTGGAAGGATATTTGAGATCATAATACAATGATATATCAAATTGGTGTTTATTAAGATGTTTTAGTTGCGTTGTTACAGTATCTAGAGATTCAATTTATGTCAGGATGATGAGTTGTCGCAGATAGTTCACTGTGTTTTTTATCACATATATGTATTAGCATGATAGTTGAAGGGTTTTGAAGTCTATTCATTGGGGGAATCTCATGTGTAGTCCTCTTCCATCCTTAATATTGGAGGATGGAGAAAAGAGACTTCTATTATTACGCCGTAAGGCATTTCCCTTTGAAGTGAACACCCCAAATGACTTTGTGTCGAAATTGTAGCCGTTAGATGTAATGTTAGACGATTGAACATAAATTGGCCGTCTAATTTAAAAACCCTTAAAAATACGTTAAGATATTAGTTAAATATATCAGTTATTATTCGTTAATATATTAGTTATTATTAATTAAAAAACTTTACCCTAGTAACCCATCCTGCGCGCGGATATCCATGTTTGATGCAGAGGAGGGCGGGGGTGTTGAGGAGGGGGGAGAGGAAGGCGGAGAGGACCTGTAGAGAAGGGAGAAGGGTTTCGAAGAGGGTCGCAGAGGATGAGGCCACTCTTTCTTCACTGCATGAGGGCCACATAGGCCATTTTTTCTACAGATCGTTTGCAGATCATTTTTCCCTCAAAATATGGCGCCCTCTGCATATTATGGCAGTGTTAGTTATGAAATTTTATATATATTCGGGCCACTGTTGTCTATATTCTGTGTGTTGATTTCTTGCATGCAAATTTGAATCTGTTGTAAATATTCCTGAAAATCTCTGCAGTTATAACTCGAACCCTCACGTTCTCTGCGGCGTTTAGCGCCTTCACAAACGAGGTCATCCGGTTGATCGTCATTTCTTTTTTCTTTGCGCGAGGCTTTGTGAAGAGAGGGTTAGGCGATTGAATCGCCACATAGCCTGGTACGCATTCCTTTTCCAAATACGTCCCATTTCTTTGTTTTAAGTTTCAGGGGAATGGGTCTGTGCGGGATACATTAGGGATTCTCCTATTCTTTCCAACCACAGAAACAGAATCAAATGCCCGTTGTTGTTTCAATTTTGATTTTGATCTTAATGAGCTTCATTATGGCGTTTTCAATCACAAAAATGAAACTTTAAGAATCCCATGATTGTTTCAGAAATATCACTGTTGTCTATATTCTGTGTGTTGATTTCTTGCCTGCAAATTTGAATCTGTTGTAAATATTCCTGAAAATCTCAGCAGTTAGGCTTCGTTCTTAATGAGTTCAGTTATGTTGCTTTCAATCACGGAAGAGGCTCTTTTGAAATAGTTGCAATGTAAGTTTTATCTCAATTACCTTTGAGGCTTCGTTCTTAATGAGTTTCGTTATGTTGCTTTCAATCAAATAAGAGATTTAAAAGACCCGACATTTTGTTTAAAATTATTTTGGAATAGGATCTTTTTAAACAGTTGCAATGTAAGTTTTATTTCAATTACCTTTGAGGCTTCGTTCTTAATGAGTTCCATTATGTTGCTTTCAATCACATAAGAGATTTAAAACACTCGACATTTTGTTTAAAATTATATTGATTTTATTGAGCTTAATTATGGTGTTTTCAATCACAGAAATGAAATCTTAAAATCCCCATGCTTTTGGTTAAATTTTGATTTTATCTCAATGAACTTAATTATGTTGTCAGATATGGAATCCTAGGAAATCTAGGCTTTTGATTGATTTGATTTTGACCCTAATGAGCTCAGGTATGACATTTTCAATCATAGAAACAAAATCTTGAAAACACATTATTTTTTATTAGATTTTGATAAAAACCTCATGTTCTTTATTGCATTTTGATTTTTTAATTTGGGAGAATAGGCATTTTGATATAATTGCAATCTGAAGTTTATTTCGATTACCTTAGGACAGTTCGATCATAATGAGCTCCATGCTTTCTTTCAATCACAGAGAAGAAAACTCAAAATCCTGATGCTTTTGAGTAATTTTTGGTGAAAAGCCATATTTAAATATTTTTTATTAAACACAATATTTGATTATGGGAGAATAGGCTTTTTGTTTTGTTTCAATCACAATTCCAGGTTTGTTTCAATTATAGCTCTGACCTTAAGGCAGTTTCAATGACAAGAATGTTACATACGGAGATATAAAACAAAAATGGGTAATATTTGTATTAGAAAAAAGCCACAACTGAGTTGGGCAGCTTAGCCCAATACAAGAAAAAAGATGCTGTTAACAAAAACCACCATATCTATCTAGCTGTATGTGTTTGGGGATGCTTTCAATTAAATTTTGATTTTGATTTTAATGAGCTTTATTATGGTGTTTTCTATCACAGCAATGAAACCTTAACATCCCCATGCTTTTGATTTTGATCTAATTAACTAAATTATAGCGTTTTCAATAACAGAAACCAAATCTTGTGTTTGATTAAAGTATGGTTTTGATCTTAATGAGCTTAGTTATACCATTTTCAATCACAGAAACAGAATCTCAAAACCCCACTTTTGATTAAATTTTGATTTTGATCTTACTGAGCTTAATTATGGCATTTTTAATCACAGAAACATAATCTTTTTCTATTAAATTTTATTTTGTTTGTAACAAGGTTAATTATGGCATTTTCAATCATAGAAACGAAACCTTAACAACCCCACGCTTTTGATCAAGCTTTGATTTTCATTCCAATGAGCTTAATTATGGCATTTCCAACCACAGAAACGGAATCAAGCGCCTTCTGTTGTTTTAGTTTTGATTTTGATCTTAATGAGCTTCATTATGGCGTTTTCAATCATAGGAATGAAACTTTAAGAATCCCATGTTTTTTTTATTAAACTCTAACTTTTTATCTTAATGAGATTAGTTATGGCGATTACAGGCATAGAAACTAAATTTCAAGAATCTGAATTTTAATCTTGATCTTAATGAGTTCAATTACGGTGTTTTTGATCACAGAAACCAAATCTCAAGAACACCCAAGTTTGATTTTTATCTTAGTGAGCTTCATTATGGCATTGTTAGTCACAGAAACGGAACATCAAGAACCTCATGTCTTTGATGAAAATTTTGTTATGATCTTAATGAGCTTATTTATGGTGTTTTAAATCAAAGAAATGAAATCTAAGAACCTAATGCTTTTGATTTCAATGTGGACACACGACATCCACATCTACTCCCTTCTGCATCAACATCATAAAAAGAAAGCATTCCTTTTCCAAATACATCCCAATTCTTCTTTTTTTAAGTTTCAAGGGAATGGGTCTATGGGGGATACATTGGGGATTCTCTTGTTCTTTATTTTGGGTTCCCACTCTGCCCCTAGTTTTGAGCAAGGTGCCCATTCTATCTACCACTTAGCCTATCCTGGAGGCAAAAGTTTTTAAAAATTCCAATAGATAGAAGGTGCAGAACACCACAAAAATGAAATCTTAACATCCCCATTGTTTTGGTTAAATTTTGATTTTATCTCAATGAACTTAATTATGTTGTCAGATGTGGAATCCTAGGAACTCTAGGCTTTTGATTGATTTGATTTTGACCCTAATGAGCTCAGGTATGACATTTTCAATCATAGAAACAAAATCTTGAAAACACATTGTTTTTTATTAGATTTTGATAAAAACCTCATGTTCTTTATTGCATTTTGATTTTTTAATCTGGGAGAATAGGCATTTTGATATAATTGCAATCTGAGGTTTATTTCAATTACCTTAGGATACTTCGATCATAATGCGCTGCATGGTTTATTTCAATCACAGAGAAGAAAACTCAAAATCCTGATGCTTTTGAGTAATTTTTGGTGAAAAGCCATATTTAAATATTTTTTCTTGAACACAATATTTGATTATGGGAGAATAGGTTTTTTGTTTTGTTTCAATCACAATTCCAGGTTTGTTTCAATTATAGCTCTGACCTTAAGGCAGTTTCAATGACAGGAATGTTACACACAGAGATATAACACAGAAATGGGTAATATTTGTATTAGCAAAAAGCCACAGCTGAGCTGGGCAGCTTAGCGCAATACAAAAAAAAGATGTTGTCAACAAAAACCACCATATCTATCTAGCTGTATGTGTTGGGTATAGAATATCCAAATCATCATTTCACAGAGTATTTAAAAAAGTTTTTGCTAGGATGAACTCTATAAAAGACACTTAAAATTGACATTGTTTTACATTATATGAAATACTAATGAAAAGCATGCTTGCTGAGAGCTTCATCTTGATCGGTATTAGCGGGGTGAGATTCCTGATAATCGAAGTCCATCTCTTCAATCACTTGTTGAGGTCAAAAACCATATAACTATCGTGGAGC
>APFE031602623.1:7194-48292 GCA_000404065.3 Pinus taeda
ATCAATTTTGAAACATACGCCTAAAGAATCTAGGGCCTCAAACCAAACACAAACAGTAGCTTCCGGACCAAAAACACTAGTTGGTGATGAAATCCAACCTCGTAGGATTCAGTACAGAAAGAGCGGGTGGAACAGTTACCCCGGCAACCTGCTTAATGAATAGACTGGACCAAGTTCCTCCACTTCAACCGTCTCGAGTGAAGTGAACCCCCCAGAAAATCCAAGTGAGTCTAGCCGACGTCTGCTCCAGGTACAGTGGGATCTTCCCTCCACCGTCACCTTGGGTAGAATCCTAAGATAATGGTCACTAAGGTCACCAACAAAAACAAATACACCTGGGGGAACAGTCTACACTCCGACATCACGCAAGGGCAGAGTATCAAGCTCAATCCCCTTACCGGCTCCTTGACAACAATCCAAGGTTTACCGATAAGTGACCCCTGGCTCCTCAACAATAATCTGAGGTTTACCGTTTGTAATACATGCGTTTCTGGCGTCGTTCCCAACGAGGGAGGATTGATCCCCTCACTAGTTCGGACACAAGCTCGTGCTTCTCCTTTAAGAGGAGCTTTCCCAGAGTATAAATGCAACAGCTGGATTTATCCTATCACAAGATAAGCTACTTGTTTGGTTTTTTAGTCTTGGATATTTAATTACTCTCCTACTCCAAGACACTAGCCTGATTTATATTGGTGCTTCAGAGCCCTAGTAAAAGAAAAATTGCTAAGTTGATTTTACTTTAAGCGTTAATTTTATGGCTTTTCTTTAAGACAAAGGTAGTGGAGATGAAACTAATGGTGTGTAGACTCTACTCAAATCCACTAAAAAGATGCACCTAGGATGATTTACACTACTTTCCTTTTTCAATGAATTCCCTAGCTAAGAGAGTTGGAGAATGCAAACTTTTGATAAAAGCAACTTTCTTAACAAACAATCAAAGAAACAATCTCTTTATCTTTTCCAAGCATACAACACATGACCACTCATTACTTGCACGAAAATTCCTTTTTCTTTCAAAATACTTCAAATTCTACTTAAAAAAAACTTTTCAAAGGAGATGTTTTTGTATTTTTCCTATTTAACAAAGCATATAAAACTATTTTAACAAAAGCAATTTCAAAATTTATAAAAATCTATGAAAAAATCACTCAAAAGCAAATCAAAAGGAAATTTACCTAAAAGAAAATCTAAAGAGGCAAAAGCCTACTAAGATGATTCCAGGTTGTTTTACTCGGCAACAATCAAACCAAGGACCAGCTCATGCAGAATCATAAACCAGTCAAAAACAAAAATCAAACTCTTTTGTTCTTTTCTTAAGAATGAAATTCACAACTTCAATCAACAAGCTTCTTCAAAATTCCGCAAAGAGACAACACAAAGGTAGGTTGCTCACACAGGTAGACTTTATGGTAGGTCCAACTCCTAAGAAGACTGACAAAACCAGAGAGATCCAAGGTTTCACAACTTCTAAAGTCAAAGTCACTACAGGACCGATGCAAAAATCAAACCCTAGGGCTAGAACTTCTATGAATTTCACTAAAACTCTTGACGCTAACGAAACAAGTTGAGGTGAAGATCTCTGACAGATAACCAGTGGATCTGGGGAGTAAAAACTAATTAAAGACAAAATCTAAGAGGAAAAATGGAAAAAATGGAAATTTCTCAATTTTTGACAGGGTACACAGGCATCCTGTTTGCACAGGTGTGTGCACGCTCTGTGTACAAAGCTGCGTACAGGTACGCACTGCGCTCAACTCAGAGGGTGCGTACTACTGAAAAATCAAGAAAAACTAAAATCTAACTTAACTCTAAGCTAGCCCACCCAAATACACATTCAAACAGCCAAAAACCAAAAAAGAAATGACTCTTTTTAGATCAAAGTGTCACACCAAGGAAAAATCATTCACATTAATGGAGTTCCCCAGCAGAGTCGCCAATTTGTCATGCGGAAAGAGTTAATCTTGCAGACAAACCAACCTCCCTAGAAGCGTAAGACTTTCTAGTGACAAACAAGACAATTAAGAGTAATCCTTCTCTAAACATGCATTTACCATACAAGAAATCAAGTGTTTAGATCCTACCTATAGTCCAACGTTGTTGTAGTAGTCCAGCCTCGTTGATCCGGATGAGCTCCTCCTTCACTTCAAAACCTGCATTCACTAACAATCAAATGATTAAATAGCACCTGAATATCTCATAAAATAAAACATATTCACATACAAACCAAGGAGTATATGAAACAACTCATTTTATAACAAATTGTTGAGAAGAATGGACTTATTTGTATTAAAGGAAACAAAAAAGAACCATTACAACCTGAGCCTTGGTGTTGTGCAAGTTCCTCCCAGGGTCCAGCAAGAGTTTTCCTCTACTTTGACAAGCTCACCTACTTCCAAATGAAACAAGAAAGGATGGTAATCTCTCCTCACAAGCTTTACAATGGAAGTCCTAATTCCAGCAGCATCTACCGTTTGGAATGTTCAGCTTTCAACCTCCCCTCCTCTAGCCCAAGGCCTGTATTTATAGTGTTCTAGAGGAAGTTATTCAGTTCCAACATCAATGGGATACTCCCTCTTTTGGATGGGGTAGCTCCTCTCTTGATGGGAAAAGTTCCTCTATCATAGGGATGCATGAACCATCTGGAGGCGCTCAATACACATCAAACACTCTTCTAGAATACTCTAGATTTGACCACAAGTAACTTTTTTAAGATGAAACTCGCGCCTTTTGACCTTTACAGGAGTACGCACCCACCCCTTTACATACAGAGCGTGCAAGGACGCAGGTACTGTGAACTTGGGTTGCGTACACGCAGGTAAGGTAAAGAGAAACTACGTACCCAGAGATAAACATGTTTTTAATGACTTTCTCTCTTTTTTGAAGTTTGACATGGAGAGCAGAGGTATGAGGCTTGCCAAGGAGGATAGTATGATTGTTGATGGAGCCATACTAACTGAAAATAGTCATGGTGACAAATTTTAGTGTAACACGTGGGATCACAATTCCGTACTAGACCACTATTGAGTCACAGAAGGAGGAATCACCCAACCTTGAGTGGAAACAAAAGTGACTAAGTTTAACGATGTCGTAGCACGTCTCTCGCCTAGACCTCCAAACAGTGTGCGTTATGTTCCAATGCATTGTTGGATTCATTCAGTTCATTTTAAAGTTGATCTTGTATTATGTTTTAGTTTTCAGGCCTTACCGTATGTAATGTCTCAACATTTCCTAAATGCAAACTATATGCCACAATATATCATTTCATTCGATGAATGCTAACTAAAGCAAGGAGAAAGTTTCCATTCACTTCCAACAATGCAAAAAATTGATCACTAAGAGAGAATATAACAAATTCTCTAATGCACTAATTTCATCAAGAAAAACTAATGCAAATCAATTCCAAAATAGTTTTTATTTTTATTTTTGTGTGTTTAAAACAAGCATAAAAATATGTAAAATTCAAATCAAAGAAAACTGATCTAAATCTACGATTGATTTTTCAGAATGTAAACTATGCAATTGTAATCTATGCACAATTCACTTGAAAAGTATGCAAATGTAATCTATGCACATTTTTCATTCATATACTGAAAATGAGAATTCTAATTATGCAAGTGTGATCTATGCAAGAGAATTCTCAAACACAAGATGATTCTAATGTAATCTGAGAACCAATCAAGTGCAAATCAAGAAAATTGGGTGAGAGTTCCAAAGATCAAAAAATAAAAACACTCAAAGGCGATTAACACTCATACACAATTTAGCGCAGGGGAAAATATTTTTGCAAAAACGAAAGCAAAAAGATGCAAAATTGTGAAAAGACTGAGACAAACCTCCAAGTAATGACTAAAGGAAATCAAATTAAGAATTTCTCAAAAAAAAAGTACTCAAAACCAGCCAAAAAAGACTCCAACACACTCAAGCAGTCGAAAAAAGGGTACCCAGAACAAAGACCAAGCTCAAAAGGCTCAAAACCAAGAAAACTTCAAAAGTTCCCAAGCCTGGCACGACTGTTAGGCTGCAACTAGCACCTTTTGAGAATTGGCGCGGGTTGTCAATGACCAACTAGCGCCAATTGGCGCGATTATAACGCTATAAAAGCGGGCCAGTCAAGTTTGATATGCAAAAATAAAAAATAAGCAAGCAAAAGCTAGTCCAACAATAACTAGGTACACCAAGGGACGAGAAACAGCACAAGAACTCAACCCAGAAGGCTAACCAAACAGGAAAAACCAAGAAACAACCAAGAAACAAGACAAGTTTCAAGCTGTTTAGTTCATAAACCAAACTGGAGATTGACTGAAGTGGCGTTGATATACTTCGCTAATGCCAAGCAATAGCGTTTCGAAGGCTATATGGTCGTACTTCAAGCTCCGTCTAAAGTTTACAAATCAAACAACAAGACAAAAAGCTAACTCCCCAGCGGAGTCACCAAATTTTTGTGGAGGTAAATCCCCTCTGCGGATAGAGGTGATCCCTACTAGCCCAGAATGGGTCTAGCAACAGTCAAACAACGATATCACACAAATTCCTAATTGCAATTAAAGACCAATGATGAGGGCCTACCTAGATTCTAACGCTAGTGCTTGTAGAAGAGTTGATGCTCTCGTTCCTTTGCTCTGGCTGGTCACGATCCCCACGATCCTCGTGAATGGACACCTACACACGCAAAGAATGACACAAACACAAACATAAAATCCAATAGATGCAACTATATATCAGTCATAAAGGATATAACTCATCATCATTACGAAAGACAATAAGAGTGGAACCATAATAATAGTCGTCTATTATTGATAAACAAAGAAGAATACAACCATAGTTCTAACGTCAAATCCTCCTTTTGTTGGGTGATCAGCAACACATGTCTTGTAAAGCTTGTTGGGAATGGGAACAAGCCTCTCTCTCCTTGGTTATTTGGACAAGAATCTCCTTACTTTAGATTTAGCCTTATGGGAATGAAGAAGGTTTCTTGCAGCATGAACTTGACAATTTTCAATCTTTGGAACTAGGGAACTAGCTTGCCTAAGGCAAAAGGACAAGATTTTATAGATAGAAGAGGGGGGAGTTGGGATCATCCACAATATTCATGGGATTGGCTTTATCACTAAGAAGCTTCCATGAGAGGTGGAAAACCACTTCCCCTCTATGGAGATCTGAAGCCAAACCACCCAACTCAAGATAGATTCAGTTCAGGAGTGGGTTAGGATGAATCTTCAGCTGTTGGTTTGTTAAAAAACATCACCCATTTTGGCTAGCAGGAGTGCAACTCTGAGACAGAGTGCCAACTGGTTCGCCCTTTTTGGAGGATTTCCCCCATTGGCGCAAGTGATGCACAACGAAACCGCGCCAATTGAAAAATGGTTGTTTTTATGGGTTTTTTGCAGGATATGTCTTCAGGGAAAATTAAGTTCATACTCAGGCAAACAAAATGCAAGTGTTTGCAGGTCATTTCACTTCTCACAAGTCCCAGAACGAGTCCCCCAAGGTGCGGGAGAAGGGGTAACAGGGACGGTGACAAATTGCTATGTAACAAGCATTTTTTCAAAGGTCCACGAGGTAAGTACTTGAAGTCTTTGAATACCTGGATTAAAATTTTATTGTGTGAAAAATGGGTTATACAGCTACCTTGATGTTCAGGGCTACATGAAGCAGAAAAACTTATGGGAAATAAGGGAGAAAGGGTCCTGAATATAGTCCATTAATTTCACCCCCATGAGGTGACGAAGAAGAGTAGCGTAGGCTTCACTGTGAAGTGCTATTTAGTTAATAAGATAAGGATTCCCATGACTGCCACATCCACCCACACCACCTCCAACTTCACTACCATCACCTATAACATTACCTGTACCACCTCCACCTCCACCGTAGTTCAGTATGGAAAATTCAGTAAAGTTTCCTTTGCTCAAAGGCTTGGGAAATAATGACCCGGACCAATTCTGGTTCTTCGTGAAAGTTGTATGGGAAGCTTAGGGCGTTACAGATGATCAAATGAAGAAGGCAACATTGGTTAGTGCTCTGCAGGATCGCGTGGTAAACTGGTACATCAAGTACTCTAATGATAACCCAAATGTTGGAGTGGCAGACATCCAGATGGCATTGAATAAAGAATTCAGCAGGCCTAAATCTGAGGCATAGTCGATTGTGGGGTTCAAGGAAATTGTGATGAAACCAGGTGAGACCCCTTGGGAACTATATTAGATGTTGAAGTGTAAAATCCGTGAAGCAAATATGAACCTAACAGACGGGTAGCACTGCGAATGGTTCATGGATTCGGTGTTGCCACACCTAAGGTTCGCGTTGTCACAACAGAAGATAACGACTCAGGCAGAGTCCTTGGAGATTGCAATGGGACTGCATGAAATACCGATCCAAGATCCAAATCTGGGGGTTCAACAAATCCATGCACAGTTGAAAAATATTTGCCTTGAGATGCAAATCTTGGAGTAGGACAAAAAAGTTCGACCAGAGGTCCACGAAGAGGTATGGTGCCTGAAATGCAAGGGTCGGGGCCATGACAAAGACCATTTCCCAATATTTGTGAACTACCTGGAAGGAGGAGGACCAATGCCTTTGAGGCCAGAACCTGAGGTAGGAGCAAGGATAGGACCTGCATTGTGGTGCGCTATATGTTAGGTATCAGGAAAACATGCCACGGATAACTATCATTTACTACAAAATTTTGTACAGACACTGCAACAACTGTTCTACAACTTTTGTAGGTCAGTAGGGCATGATGAGTGTAATTACAGAAGCTATGAAATGATGATGGGATATAACACCCACCTATAGGGTACAAGAAAAAACACGGCCCTTTGACCAGAGCACGGGGATGGCGCAGACAGGCTTTCAGGGGCGCGAACGAGGCTGAGGCGGAGGAGGACCTGGAAGAGGTAGGGGACAACTAATCTGCTATAATTGTGGAGGACCAGGACACTATGCTCACGATTGCACTAACCCAATGTGTCCATCATGCAAGTATTGCACTCTGTTTGATCATGAAATGGAACACTATCCAATGCTAATAGCAAGGATACGTGGAAAAGGGGTGCTACCACATCAGCCAACTCAGAACTTGTAGATGATGAGGTCTGAGCCACGCGAAGAGGATCCGAATGTGAATATAGTGATCCAAAGTGGAATCATAATAGGAGAGGACAAGGGGAAACATATTGAAGATAACACATGGGTTCGCAAAGCTCTGGTGAAGGAGTCTGAGTTTGATTTAGAGAGCGCACATGAAACATTCATGGAAGCAAAAAAGAGCTTCGTTGAGGCCTCTACCTTTGGGAGAAAGGATAAACTTGATCAGGAGATGGAGCCTTCTATGTTTACAACCTCCCTAGAGACTTGCATGAAGTTATTGCGCGATAATCAGGCCATGAAGGGGCTATAGGAGCTTAGAAACAGATGCGGCGGAACCACTCTAGGTGAGCCGTGTGTAGTACGAAAGATTGGTAAGCATAAAACAAGGATGGGACGAGAGATGAGGCTAACTGCGTAGATAGGAGAGTATGAAATGGATCAGGTTATTGTGGACCTAGGGTCAGATGCGAACGTCCTACCGAAGCAGACTTGGGAATAGATGGGGAGACCTATGCTACAATGGTCTCTGATTCAGCTAAGGATGGTGAATCAGCAAAAGATCATCCCCATGGGGCGGCTACAAGGGGTAACTATAGATATTGAAGGTGTGAGTGCTCTAGTTGAATTTGAAGTAATAGAATTATGGATGACAACAACCCTTGTCTTACACTCCTTGGAATTGATTGGGCTACTCATATGAATGGGGTAATCAACCTAAAGAAGCGAAAGATGATATTTGAGAATAAATCGCTCCATGTGATAGTACCCCTAGATCCTGTTGAGGTATCACGCTATACTGAACCAGGTGATTATGAGAGCGATGACGATCTGGACTGTATCTATAAGATAACATCGTGAGACCAAGATTGGGTGAATCCAACAGCGAATGGACGAATTACATGGGATCGTGAGAGTTCCTACACCTCAAACTCTAATGAAGAATTAGAGCACTGGAAAAATCAGTTACATGAGGTAACTACACTGAGCTCTAACATGATGACCCAGTCGCTATGCTATGTGTTGTCAGAAGTAAGAAATTTGCCCACTTATGATGGCTTGAATTATGTAGATATATTTTTGGATGCATTTGAAAGGGAGGTACTAGAAAAGCAGCGCTTCTAGTCATTGGACAGGGCACTGCACGCTATGTCGGCGAGATGGTGGGGTACGTACAAGAGAAGCTTTGGTGATTGGCGTGAATGTAGGAGGATGATGAGAACATGATTTGGGAAGTCAAACGTATGAACGAAAGACAAGTATTATGGGCAAGATGATCTGCGAGTGCACTTGGCAAAATGGGCTCAGGCTTATGGAGAGAAGCCCCAACTTGAATGGGTGCACTTGTTCTATCACACCCTAGACATCATCCCGATGAACTAGTACGTAGAAACAGAGCTTCACCATGGTACAACTGAATGGGATGTTATGCACGAAGGATTCATAATGACATTCAGCTTCAAAGATGGATTTTACTGTATCAATGAAGCACTACAAGAAATAAAAGCAACAAACTTTAGGATACCGCAAGATCCTTTGGACCTAATTAGGCTACTCAGCTGAGTCACGCGCTGAATGCTATAACGTAACAGCTGAATAAGAAGATGAGGATCTACAAAAGGTTAACATCCCTGAAACAGAAGGTCACTGCGAGGTTGAAGGACTACATATTGAGAATCATGACATAACCACACCACTGAAAACAAAATAGGTAAACATTGGTATGGAGGTAGAGCCCAAATTCCCGAAGATTGGAGATTACTGGGATGACACGACGGTGGATAAGGTCGTTGAATTGCTCGGCGAATACCAAGATTTATTCCCTACCAATTTTAAGGATCTAAAAGGGATAAGCGGGGACCTATGTGTTATGAAAATCATGTTGAAGCCCAAAGTGAAGCCGGTTAAGCAAAGACCATACCGTCTCAATCTGAAGTATAAGGAGAAGGTTCACTTAGAGCTAGACAGGATGCTCATGGTAGGCATCATTGAACTTGTGGAAGAATCTGACTGGGTAAGCCCAATGGTGGTACAGGAGAAGAAGCAGAAGGATGAAATAAGGATATGCGTGGATCCCAGAAAGCTAAATGATGCTTGCGTACATGATCCTTTCCCGACTTCGTTCACTCATGAATTGTTGGACAATGTAGGTGGCTAGGAAGCATATTCCTTCACTGATGGGTTCTTGGGGTACCACCAAATCAAAATTGCACTGGAGGATAGGAGTAAGATGACCTTCGCAACTGAGTGGGGGTGTTTCTAGTACACTGTAATGACATTTGGGTTGAAGAATGCGCCTGCAATTTTCTCACGCATAGTCGTTGTTGCATTCAAGGAATTTATTCATAAGTTCATGGAAGTATACTTTGATGACTGGACTATGTTTGGACTCGTAAAACACCATGTCACTAGTCTACGCCTAATGCTGGATACTTGTTGAAGATACCAGATCACGCTCAATCCCAAGAAGTGCCTATTTTGTGTTTCCTTTGGGACCTTGCTGGGTCATGTGGTTTGTAGGTAGGGACTAATGGTAGATACCATGAAGATCGCAGTGATACTAAATCTAGAAGTGCCAAGGAGTGTGAAACAACTGCGGGCTACCCTAGGGCACACAGGCTATTACTGAAAGTTCATCAAAGGCTATGCCCAGATCACCGTGCCTATAGAGAAGTTGTTAAAGAAGAATGTCACATTCTGTTGGAACGAGTAATGTAAGAAGAGATTGGATGTATTGAAAGAAAAGATGGTCATCGCACCAATTCTAGTCTTCCCAGATTGGAAGAAGGAATTTCATGTACATGTCGACGCACCATGTATAATACTGGGAGCAGTACTGACAGAGGTTGGTGGAGGAGACTTGGACCATCCTATCGTGTTTGCAAGAAGAAGGTCATCCAAGGTGGAGAAGAACTATTCCACCACCAAGCGCAAAGGGTTAGCTATGGTATATGCACTCCAAAAGTTTAGACACTACTTGTTGGGAGGCCATTTTAAGATGTATATGAACCACTCCGCACTGAAGTACCTGGTCAATAAGCCTTTGTTGGGTTGGGAGAATCTATAGGTGGTTTTTATTGTTCCAAGAATATGATTTTGAAGTTATTGTGAAGCCTAGACGACTAATGCAGGACCATATCATCTGTTGCGCATTGAAACAAGGGAAGATCCCACTAATTTATAGGAGGGACTGCCTGACATGCAACTATTTGTAGTACACATCACAGATGGCCATTTTGAGGATATAATACACTTCCTGATTATAGGAACTACCTCGAAGGGATACGCCATCTAGCAGAAGGAGTTAGTGGTGCGCGTGGCAAATTTTTTTGTCATTGTTGGGCATCTGTACAAAATGGGGTCTAATGACATATTGCGATGATATGTATCCGAGTTTGAAAGAAGCAACATCCTCGTGGATGCTCATGGGGATGCCATGGGAGGACATTATGTAGGGAGAGTGACCATGTAGAAGATTCTACACGCAGGGTTGTGGTGGCCAACCCTCCATTAAGATTCAAAATCTTACTGCAAAGTGTGTGATGTGTGTCAAAGGACTCACAGGCCATCACGAAGTGATGAGATGCCTCTGAATCCATAGATTACGTTACAACCCTTTGATAAATGGGTGATAAAGTTTGTGGGACCCATCCAGCCCCAAGGAAAGATGAGAGAGAGGTACATTATCACCGCAATGGTGTATTTGACTTATTGGATGGAGGCATAGCCTATGAAGGATTGCACAGACATGACTACTACAAAGTTCCTCTTTGAGTATGTACTAACGTGATTTGGCTATCCAAAGATTTTGATGAGTGATCATGGTACGCGCTTTCTAAATGAGACGATCAGCGTGCTGATGGAGGAATTTCAGGTATATCACCACAAGAGCACACCTTATCACCAGCAGGATAACAAGATGGTGGAATCATTAAATAAATTTCTAGAGAATGCGCTGACCAAGGTTTGCAATGCTCAGCGAAGTGATTGGGACCTACGCATACCCATAATACTATGGGCCTATTGAACAACATGCAAGAAGTTGACTGGACAAACACCCTTTCAGCTTCTCTATGGTGTTGAAGTAGTAATGCCCATGGAATACATCGTGCCTAGTCTGCGCATAGCGGCATTCACGTGTATGAAGGATCACAGAGCCCTAGAGGAAAGGCTTGCACAGATGGATGAGCTTGAGGAAGAGATATTTTTAGCTGGATTTCACCAACAGGTCCAAAAGCAGCGTGAAAAATCATGGCATGATCGGCACATTAGGCTGCGTACCTTTAAGGTAAATGACTTGGTTTTGTTATATGGTAGTAAGTTTGATAAATTTCCAGGAAACTTCAGAATGCACTGGTTAAGGCCCTATGTCATTAAGGAGATTATCGATGGAGGAGCGGTACAACTAGTCAAATTGAATGGAGAACCCTTCCAAGGAAAGGTGAATGGCAGTCGCTTGAAGCCATACACCAGTAGTTCAACCATGTGACTAGATGAAGGTAGCATAGTCTTAGCACTCCAGGCAACTGAAAGGAGGCATGAGACTATAAACTACACTACTCGGATTGGGTAGCTACGTGATTGGAGGATTGTACGAAGTAAGGAAGTGTCACAAGGTTCACGGCACCGCGAAGGGAGCTATGCTACCCAGGGAGAAATCATGCAGGTCGGCCAGAAAGTGACCGTTAAAGTCATTGTTCATGATTTGATGGTAGAAATGCGGCCAAATGGAGCGAGCAGCCAGCATTTAAGATGAAATTTACAGGTCATATCCTTGAATATCTACCACCAATCTGACATTAATGAACCTAATTTGGGGGGAACGGTTGGATTTGAATTCAAAATTCCCTATAAATTACGAGTGGTTGTCCAGCGAAAAACACTTGTCATTTTGAGAATTGAGTTGGTTGAGCTCTCAGGCACCCATGAACCGAGAATTCTTCGAGGCTTTGAAATAGACTCCACCGTTTGCAAACTTACCAGAGACATCACGAGCACTGTTGGAAAGCATTATGTTGGCACCCACAAAAGCTGTAGATACCAAAGTAGAGGAGTCGGTGTCGGAAGTTGAGATGGAGGCAAAGTAGCTTCTCTAGAGGTTTTTGAGGTATTATCCGAAGTCCCTAAATCACTGAGGATGCCGAGACCAAAGCCGACCCCAACCAAGGAAATCACAAAGGATAAGAAGGGCAAGCAGCCTGTAATATCGGTGCGTGCATCGCCAAGAATAAATCCACCAAAGCCCACCACACAGGAGTAAGGCAAAGCCATCAATTTGGAGCTGCATGAGGAATAAATCAAAGGCATCCCGATGGATGATGAGGATGTGGGAGTAGAAGTGGAAGATGTTGAAGCCCAGGGTGCTGACCCTATTACTCGGTTGCCTGAGTATGTCCCTCCACGCAAGGGCAGGACCAAGGTGCCGAAAGACATCGATGAGAGCCAAGTACCCTTGCAAACCCCTCTACTACTGAATGAAATTGTTTTTGAAGGACCTCGCATGGGACAGGTTCCTCCGTTGAAACTTGAAGACTGGGAATATTCCAATCATGAGAAGTTCCCACACCTGGCGACTGAGCAGTTGATGCATCGCATCATCGATACAAACACTGGAATGACCACATTGGAGCCACGGAGGTGGCTTAGAGGAGTAGACAAGGTAGGGTTTCTCAACCTGCTTTGGGTGCCAGACCATAACCGCACCCCGGTTACTGTATTCATCATCAAGCAGCTAATGTGCTTGGTGCATGATGGGTGTTTGTGGCTGGAGGATCTAATACCCATCACGGATATATTGAATCACAGGATAACGTGGTTGCTATATACAGGAGAAAATTAGGCCATGATATTTGGCAGAAAAGGCAGTGAACAGGCCCTTGCAGAGGCCATGAAAGAAAAGTTTAAGCTGGTGAAGAATCCGCGTGGATATGCCATATCGAGCATCTGTGGTCCTGTTGTAAAGGTATCTACGTAGATTTTAGCAAGGAAAGTGATGAGGAAGTGTCACGCCAATGAGGTGTCGGTACTTGTCGTCACATTAGCTGCCCAGAGCGCCAAAGGAGTCCAGTTCAATTGGTTGAACTACCTTCGCACTGAGTTCCTAGCGAACTATCGCGAAGCGCAGGAGCTTAGCAAGATGTTCCAATACGTGTGGCTCTTGCTGTCAATTATGCTAGTAGCATGGGAGCTACTAGAGGACAGTCAATTCCCTCCGGTTGCACCAGATCTACCAGAAGCAGCAAAGTACGCTTCACTGTGGGAGACCAAGTACAAGCATCGCATCGAGGATAGCAAGATCTTCTGGATCTTGATGGAGATGAACATCTGCATGGCCATAAATCACAAACCGTGGTTTTCGCCTACAGTGTACGCCAAACTTTCGCCATGTGTCCATCAGGGTGCAGAAGGACCCTGCACAGAAATGGTATGACTTTCCTTACATGGCAACGGATGATGCCATTGATGTGGTACTTGATCAATGGTCGACAGAGTGGTGCACTACAACAAACTTGGCAATGGGAGGAAGCAAGTTTGTCGCGCAGAGAAAGAAGGAGGGGGCCAAGCTTAAGATGACATAGCTGGTCGAAAAGAGGAAAAAGGAGGTCATTGATAAGGCCCAGGCAGAGCGCGATGTTGCATAGGAGACAACGAAACAAGCAAGTGGGACAGAGCGAGTTTCTAACAAAGGCGCAAGGTCGCCTTCACCTGAGACAGAGGAGGAGATAGACGAGCAGGCAAAACAGCACAGCGCAGACCCTCAGGAGATGTTCGCCCGCATCAAGCGCTTAAGGGAGTAGGAGAAAGGACAGTCCATGAAGAAATCAAAGGCTACCAAGACATCACTAAACCCTATCACGCTAATAGAGGCTAATCTGCGTGACATCAGTGACACAGTGCGGGATGTCACCGCAGAGGCCCTGCAATAGTTTGAGCAGCAGTAGTAAATAATATTGGGGATTATCCAAACAGGTTTACAAGACTTGCAGACTCGCACATCTCAGGCTGGCATGGTATCCACCACCTTGATATAGGCACTTCAGAGGCTGCCAAGATGCTGCACATGAAGGCCTCCAATGCGATAGTGCTACCTAATGGAGCACTAACCATGGAGAACGAAGCTGACAGGCCCACTGTCAATGCCCTAAAGGGAGTAGGGTTGAATCTGGCAGTGCTCCCTGGTGAATCGCTCCACCTCTTGGAGGATGGAGTGATTGTAGAGCTAAGGGCCCGTGAGCACCGTGCCCTCCAGGAGATGAGTGAACAACAAAACAACAATGAGATTATGGCACTACAGTGAGACTCGTCCATCGCCACTGTGACCAAGGCGACCAATCAGAACAAGCACATTGTGTAGGTCGTCAAGGCGGTATGCTGAATGGTCATGGAGTTGGTCATTCCTAAGAAAGAACCAATTTAGGTATGCGTTCGCAAGCTCGCCATAGGGGTGCGCAATGCTCAGATAGAAATGGCAAGGGTTCAGTTGGAGCTGAACCTACAGATCAGAGAATTACATTTTAAGGCCCGGCCTTCAACTCTTCCAGAAGTAAAGAGCAGCGGGTGACCGATGCCACGGAAGCAGTAGTAGCAGTGAGCAGTGCAGTGGCAGACTGCATGCAACTTTTTGAGCAGTCGTTTGAGGTCCTGACAAGATTGCAGGACGACCCTAATGTACAACAACTAAAGACAAAAGCGTGTGAGCTATAGCAGCGCTATGATGAGGTCAATGGAACCGCATGAACCATCGCGCTGACACAAAGAGTAGCAAAACTGCAGGAGGCCATGGAGCTGAAAGAACATGTGGATGTAGCGTTGCACAAGGAAGCAGTGTTGAAGGCAAGACTGAAGCCCTGGCTGGATGAGGCTTACACGGTAACAGGCTCTATTGAAGGGAAGCTTGTGACTCTGCAAGAAACTCAGCAAAAGATTCAGGCCAACAGTTTAGAAGTAGTGATAGAGCAGATGGTCGAAGACGTGAAGCAAGCAGTAGCTTAGTGCACTCCCGAGGTTGCGGTCATATGAGTCGAGCTGGAAGGTCTTCGCGCTAAGATCTTCGTGCTTGTCAAGTGCCTTGAGGGTGAGTCACAATGTTTTTGTTGGGGGCCTATTGGGAACAGGATCCCCCAAGGATAGTTTTGGGGCTAAAAGCCTATGTTTTGGGTCAAATTTTGCAATAAACTTGTAAAGTCTACACATTTTGTGGTCGCGGAGCATGAAGGTGTCATGAGTCATAAAGGGTTGGCTGCCCTTATTTTCTAAAGTAAAGTCGGTTGTAAAAGATCTACCCATGGTCCGCGGACCATGGGATTGTATAAAAAGAGCTAAGTAAGTAAGCTCTAAGCAGTTCAATAGTCATTATGCTAGTCATAGCTCTGGAGTAAGAAGTCTAAGTTTTTGGTCGTAGCATAGGTAGAGACTCTATAGCTAAGTGCGCAGATGCCTAGGGTGGAAGTCATAGCTGAGTGCACAAAGGCCTAGGGTGGAAATCCACAACTGAGTGCACGGACCCCTGTAGTTGTATGCATAGGGTGGATAGAGTCTGTAATCACTTGAAGATATCAATAAAGAGAAGTATTCTGCATATTCTATGACTTTGTTCTAGTTAATGCATCTTGTTTTATTGTGTATTAATTTCATTTATAATGCTTATATGATGCGTCAATGTATGTAATTACGTTGGTTAAGTGAACACAAGTAAGAACATCTATTTATGTGGTGCTAACTATGATTGATTAATAAGATAAGTAGGACACTTAGACTAGTTTGGGAAACTGCATAGTACACTGCCCTAGCATCACGAAAGTACCTGAGCTGCAGGTTAGGGCTGCACGAAGGTCAATCGTACCTTTTCATGGAGGTAGTAAAGGGCGGAATCGAGGGCTAGTCTGGCAAGCCCTAGAACTAAGTGACCTGTGGGAAGGCAGGAATAGAAGGAATAAACTGACATCACAACCATCTCAGGGTGCAGAAACTTGGTTCCAGCATCCCCCCATACTGCTTTGGGTGAGACTTTGGTCCGCGCTCCGCGAACTAATGCCGAAAGGGCCAATAGTGTAGGGATTTGTTTGGCTAACTAACGTTGAACCTGGGTTAGGCCCCAACAAGCCAACAAGCCACTATTGTCTACACTACTTCCTCGTGACTCTAACCCTGTCCTCATGGCTTATCTTCCTCTCCCTCAACACCATCATTCAAACTAAAGACTTCAATGGAGTATCAAAATAATGATATAGGAAGAAAACTACTCCTATATCAATGTATGTAGTCACAAAAGAAGTCATTAATAAGTTTTTTTTTTCCACAAATAGAAGGCATTATGGAGCCTTGTTTGCAACGAAGAAGGGACACATCATCTTCAGGAATTTTTCCCACCAACAGTAGTAACTTGGACATCAAAGTGGCACCTACACACACACAACAAACTCAACAGTCAATGTATCGTCAAGTATGAAGAAATGCCTAGGAAACAGGTCAAAGAATCAACACCCTTGATCATAATTTTGTATGGCCCAACTCCAGCATGCAACCATCTGCAACCATTTGATCCACGGGTAGGATTGGTTATGGAAATCCTCACCTCTTCCCTCCGCATAAAATGACCAAAATGTGTAATGGTTGAGAAAGTTGTTTTAATAGGCTAGCAGTGGCCAGTGAACTTGGCCACCCTCAGCTACAAAACTTAAGCTCATGTTAAGTTACCCATGCAATGTGGAGATGTCAACTAAATATGAGGAGGTGTCCTCGAAGAGTGGGGTGATAATCACAAGGAGAGAGAAATGATTACAAGGAGTGGGGGACAACAATCCAAAAAAGGAAACTCATGTTAGTACCATGTCATTAGAGCAATCTCATATTTTACCCCAAAGAGGATATTATGTACTAGGATCGACTTCATTTACACCATCACTCATTCCAAAAATAGGTAGAGTGTTGAAGATAGCAACAAGAAATGTTAAAAATAGCATCAAGAAAAATCCTAATTTAATTTGTCCTTGAATTAAATTGGGAATAAATTTGAACTCCACATCTCATGACAGCGTGTAATAGTTAGATAAGTTAATTTGACTTAGTTATCTCAGTTAATTTGAGTTAAGGTTTTAACTAGATTCATGTAGAGTGTCTCCTACAATTAGGAACACTAGTTTATTTTATTTTGACTTGTAATTATTTAGTTCATTCTAACTGAGTTAAAGTCAGTTAAACTAGTTCCAATTGATGGAGGAATTAGTGGGAGGTCTAGTATTTGGGTGCAACCTATAGTAGTGGGGTGTAACCTACGGTAGTTGGTATAACTTTTGCCTGGAGTGATCAACCAATAAAATGAAGATTCACTCGTAAGTAACTCATGCATGTCAGATCAGAGAAAGACCCAGTTTATATTGGACTTCAGGGATAGTGTACTATGAATTGTATAATCATCTGAACTAAACAAATGGTGCATGCAATCAGAAGAAGGCCTAAAATAAATCATTCCATAATTAGAAAAATCACTATTCTAACCATTCGAATTACCTTTAAACGGAGGAATGAAGGCATAAGCTTATTCATTGTTTTGGTGAGTATGTGTTATAGACATATTTGGGCACTACAACCCCGATCACATATGTCCATAAAACAAGGGCTTCTAAGCCCTTAAAAGTGTTGTTTCATACCCTAACGGAACAAGGTTAGCTGATTACATCATCTCCCATAAGTTCTCCCTAAAAAAATACTCAAAACTGGTCAAAACTAGACCATTCAGACTGCTTAGTGCTAAGGGTGTGATGCATCTCACCTACTACGCACAAAGGGTGTGATGCATACTAAAAATCCCTTTTGTAGGGTGTGATGAGCGAGAGCAGACAAAAGGCAGAGGTAGTTTGCTAGGTGGAAACCCAGAGAATATTCTAGAAACTGCTCATTTGACACTTGCCTCTCTGAATTCACCCTGGGATGAGTAAGAGATCATGAAATCTCCAAGTGGAACCAAGAACTATCAGTGAAATCACACTAATCAAAATCCCAAAAGCTGAATCACCCACCTGCAAATATCTATATATGGATCCCTCATCCCAGAGATCCAGAGGCTGGAATTTTGTATTTTGTAAGGAAGTGCTATTCGTTTCTCTATGAAACATTGTATTGTTGGGTGATCTAAGCTCTTCATGAGGTGAAAAGGGCTTTCATGCTGGGAGGATGGCATTGGATCAGTAGCTTTGTTGTAATCCTCTCTTCTACTACTTCTATCAATAAAGCTATTTGAGTTTTCCTCCATATGCTTGTATACCTCTGAATCTTGTATTTGTGTATGCATTTGTATGGTTAATATACATCTGATCCTATATTGTTTATGGTTATAGATATCTATGATTTAATGGTATTTTTCTGCTTTGACTCTACAAATTTTCTTTGAAGCAGGACAAGTGAGAAAAGAGTGGTGAAAGCTCTATCAAGGGAGAGAGGAAACAAGCAAGGAGACTAGCGAAAGACTGAGGTTGGTACTCTCTGTTTCTCTCTCATCTATCTCTCATAAAGGAAAACACAAGTGACTTTAAATTGTTTGTTTCTAAGATAGCTACCCATCTTAGTTGGACTAGCAACTCTGAATGGACACTAGTTTTCCCGATAACAAAATGGCGACCCCGCTGGGGAACGATTAGTTTGTTTGTTTGTCTCTATTTGTTTGCTTTATAAACTAGAGATGGAGCCTAAAGTTAAGCCAACTAGCCTTCGAACTACATTTGCTATGCAAGTGCAAAGTAGATCAACACTGCTTCAGTCAATCTCCAAGTTTGTTTATGAACTGAACAAATAACTTACAAACATCCTAAGTGCCCTGGTGGTAGCTCAAATAACCTCATTAGATCAGCCCCTATACTTTGTGTTTACTGTCTATCATTAGCTCAGCCTAAATCCCTTAACTTAGCTACAAACTGTGAGTGAAAACCAAACCCAGTCTCATCCCTCGACCATCGCACTGTCTCTCATTGGCAACCTAGATGCATCGCACCTCCCATGTGTTGCAGGTGAGATGCATCCCTGTTATAGGTGTGATGATTGAGTGAGACTATTTTTGCCTCTAGATTTTTGTTTTTTCTTCATTATCATTAGCTTTATTCAGTAGTTTTGTTGTCTATGATCAGTATATCACTATTGAAACTCTCTTCCTTTGCCTTATTTAGCCTCCATTGATAAAGAATTGTGAATTTTTTTTATGTATTTTTCATCATTTACAGTTCTCCTTTACAAACAGTAGCTTAATCAAATTGTCGTCTTTTGATTTGAAAGTGTCGCAAGTGTCGTTTTCAGTCAAAGAAAAGAGTGTAGTAAAGTCTTCCTCTTTTATATAGTCGATTACACTTTTTCCATTGTATTTTATTTGAATCATCAATTCTTCGAAGTGTCGAAAGCAGTTTTCAAGTCAAAATTTAAAGTTTCATCTTAATCTTCCTTTCGTTTTTTGAAAAGAAATTGTTGAAGTGTCGCTCATAAGAAAAGTAATTCAAATCTGTACTTAGTTTTCTTTTTGTCATTCACACATTAAGGAAACTTAAAAACAAATACATTCATGTGCATTTGCATTTAGACTGCATGCGGAAATTGATTTAGGACAGTGCATCTTAGTGTGTTCTCTCTGCTCTATGTTGAAAGAATCTTGTTTCTCTTACCTTAGTAGCTAGGATTTTCATTGCAAGAAGAAAGTAAATGACTGTTTATCTTAGATTGCATATTTAGGAATTGCATATCTACATCATGCGGTGAACCTTAAAGGCAAACTTCTTAAGAAAGATCAACTGTAAAATAAACCTCAATGAACATAAAAATGCTTTGGAACCTAATGCACAACATTTAGAAGTCTAGGCTAGAGACGTATTCTGGCGTCGTAAATCCTGGTAACTATTGTTTTCATCGTAGGTTGGGTGATTCCTCTTCTTTGATATGACAAGTGCCAGTATGGACTTGTGCTCCCACGTACCGTCAAGTATATATTGGGAGACCACAATAGTCTATATCCTTTATCCTTAGGAAGTCGTGTCTACCGCCCTATCAATCGCAATGCACTGAACACAGCATTCAAGAAGATTGACTGCCGTACGTAAAACATATTCTGCAGTTTTGCGATTGGTTTGGTAATCCCTCTTTCTAGATTTCCATAGCATTCACTTTCGTTCCTTTTCAGACTACTTAAAAGAAAAGGTCCATCTGAGCACTTGTCACTTCAGTCTCATTAAAAATCGAAGGCGACTACAGTCATCTTTAGATTTTTCTCGACTATTTAAAATTGAAAAATCAAGTTATGTCAAAGCGTCATAAAATTTATTTTAATTAGAATAACATCATTGTTCCCTCATTGGTCTTAGGTTGAGAAAATGGAGTCCACCAATCAAGGATTTCCCCTTAGGGGGAATCCTAGTCCCTTCTCCTCTTGGGGAGATGTTGGTGCTCCACATATGGTTACATTGTCCCTTCCAGGACTTACAATTGGCCTGCCAATATGGCTTTTCTCAAACTCTATCATTCAAAACACTGTGATTCCTAAGCAATCAAATCAGCAACCAGATGATGCTAGAGTTTCCCCCCAACCTTCTACTTCGTTTGTTTCTCCCTCTCCTTCTTCCTTTTTGCTTGGTGAAGCTAATAAAACTAAGAACCAAGTAATTGAGAAGAAGAAGAAAGGGAAGGAGAAGAAGAAGAAGAAGCCAATGGTGAAATGGGGAAACCATGCATCATCTAGCGAAAATCCACGCACTACACCATCCAAACATAAATGTCCATGTGTCATTTGCAGAGGAGACCACTATCATCGAGATTGTCCTTGCATCCCACGGATCTTAAGGGACTGGTCTCCCCGCTTGCACAATCCAGTGTCTTCAACCTCTGACGATCATGTTGAGAGTACACCATCAAATAGTGAAAACGAAATCAATGGATAGAAAAGAATATCTAAATTTCCTTGTAGACTGTGGGAAAATGATCATGCCCTCCACCGTTGTTTGTTCCTGGATAAAGCTAAAAGAGTCTTAGATGATCGTCCTGCTTCACTACTACGGCTTCCTCCTGGGTACAAGGAACTCTTACTAAGTCCATCGCTAGTTGAAAATCTAACTGACACACCTTTGTTGTCGGTCGAAGCACCTATCATTGAAGATGAACACTCTGAGTCCACACCGGACCAAAGTCAACAGGTCGAGATGGTAGTCCACCTAGTCTTGTCTTCAGAAGGTCCACCTTCAGATGATATAGTCACCAAAGAGAATGAGAACGACATCGTTCAAATTCTTTTTGTTAACACAGAATCTGATGAACATGGGGGCAATCTACCCATTCCTTTACTGTAGGAAGGAAGTTCGTCAGAGATTCATCCGGTCATTTACTCGGTCCCTCCTCCAAGCAATCTAGTCATTTCCTTTGATTGGAATCTACTAGGGAGGCCCCGCCTACCATCTAATGTACCATTCCAAATCATAGTACAAGCTTATAGAATGATTATGGCTGGCACTATCATAGAAGAAGGGGCTTCCGTGAGTATCCTTTCCTCAACAGTTTGGAAATCGCTTGGTTTGCCATCACTTTGCCTAAGATTCGAAATCTGTCAGGCTTCAACAAAGGAACCAATCGACTGCTAGTGATCCTTCCAAATTTGCCTATAACTTTGAGAAGGAAAATTGTTTATCTAAACGTCATGGTAGTCCAAGGGCCATTAGATTACAATCTACTCCTTGGACATGACTACATTTATAACATGGGAGTTATTGTTTCCTCACTCTTTAGGGTGATGTGTTTCTCGTATGAAGGCAGAATGGTCCAGCTCATTGACCAGCTTTCATTTCCTGGATCAAACATGGCGAATAGTCAAATACCACCCCTAGCTGGTCTTTTTGCAAAAGGAATGTCTCATCAACCTCCAATCCGTCCACCCGATGAGCGCGAGTGTTATCCAAGAATAGTGTCCACTGGGATTCTTCTATTCCCACTAAGATGGGTGGCTATCTTAGAAACAAACAATCAAAGTCTATTGTTGTTTCCTTTTATGAAAATAGACGAGAGGAGGACCAAGAAGACCAACCTGAGTCTTGCGCTTGATTGCCTCTCCTTCTTGATAGAGCTTCGCCATTTCTTCTTTGTCTGCCCAGCTTCAAAAGAACCTGTGGAATCACAGCAACATACTACTATCCAAGAAACAAAGATCTAAATTCATAAATAATACAAGATCATATGTGTATTAACCATATGCATGCATGTATAAACAAGTACACAAGAATATGGAAGGAAACAAGAATAGTTTTATTCAGATGAAAAGTAGCAAGAGGATTACAACCATGTGCTCTGACCCAGCATCATCCTCCAGCTAAGAAGCCCTTCTTCACCTCAAGCAAAGATAGATCACCCAACACTGTGAATGTACACCAGAAAACCAACAACACTTCTCTGTAAGATACAAAATTCCAGCCCCCGGATCTCTGTGATGAGGGATCCATATATAGATGATTACAGAGAGGTGAGTCATCTTCTGGGATCTTGATTAGTATCTTCTCTTTGATAGTTCCAGCTTCCACTTGGAGAATGATGATCTCTTACTCATCCCTGGTTGAAAATAGAGAGGCAAGTGTCAGAGGGGAAGCTTCTAGAAGATTCCATGATCTTCCACCTCGCATTTTTGTCCCTGCCGTTTGTCCATTCCCGACCATCGTACCCTACAAAGGAGCAAATCAATATGCATCGCACCTTGTACATTGGGAAGGTGATATGCATCGCACCCTCTGCATTGAGCTTTCAGTATGGTTTAGTTTTGACCATTCATGAGCAGTTTTCAGTGGAGAACTTCTGGGAGATGATGTAATCAGCTGACCTTGTTCCTTTAGGCAGTGAAGCAACACTTTTAGGGACTTAGGAGCCCTCAGTTTATGGACATTTATGATTGGGGTTGAAGTGTCCAAAAATGTCTATAACAACGAGTGATTCGGTGAATGTGACTAAACCCAAGGGGCATGCACCCTAGTTTGCTTCAGCAGGAAAACCTCAGATATAAGGTAGGTTTCTGTGTAGGATATATGACTAGTCTGACACACCCGTCCATTTAGGAAAATGGGATTAGACTGGAATAGGATTCCCTCGTCAAACGTTATGTGAGTGGAAGCTCCCACCATTCACCTTTGTCTATTTTGATGTACAGAGCCAAAGAAGTGTTTTGTCTGCATATGTGGATGGAACAACCTTGCTTTAATCCAAGAACTTCCATATGGTAACTTGGACACTCTACTTCTAATTATACCTGGGGGCATGCAAACCTTTTGCACGCAAGTGAAAAACAACCTTTTATTTTCATAGTTTGTAGGCTTATTTTCTTAGTTTGTAGGCTCTCAACCCTTTAACCTCGTAGGTGGGTCATTCCTAGCTTGCATAAAAAAGGCTCCGGAGCAAAGTTGCGCATGGGGAAAGCTCACTAAAAAATGAACCTACTGATGAGAGATATCCTTATTATATGACTGCATGAGCAATGTTTCCGCAAAGTTCAAGCTTGTTAAAAAATAAAGCTAGAAATGAGCATATGTTCCCCCAGAGTTTAAGCTCATTAAAAAATGAACCCACCTTTCTGTAAATAACCTTTGTGATTGCATTGCTATCAACTTTTGAGCCTTGGTCGTTTTCTTACCATCACCTCCACTTTTTAGCCGATCATCCACCTCCACTTGATTGTTTACCCTTTTGAGGAACAGTTGTGATGAGTGATTCTATTAGCCATCTTCTTTGCACTGTTGTGATTGAAAAGTTCCAAACCTTGCCTGGAACCAGCCGCTACCCGAAAATATAACTCGTTCCTCAAAAACGAGTCTCTTTTAAGCTCTTTTTAGACTCGTAAAATATAAAAAGATTGTTGAGAAATTGGCCTCTCTAGCTCATTAAAGTGATTGGAAGTGCCATCCCTCCTCTAGATTTTAATCTTTTTGAAACTGAGGGATCATTACACAAAACGATTGAGCACTTGCTTTTTCGGCTTGTTAAAGTGATCGGAAAAGTCATCCCTTTCATGTTATTTTATACTTTTTCAGACTTAAGGGATTATAGTACGAAAAAGGATTATTGGAGTTTCCTTTCCGTCTCTTTTCAGACTCTCTAAAATTGAAAAAGACTGAGTTATCTTTGTCGTTAAACCCGTTAAACTCGTTAAAACAATAGCGACAAACTTAAGGGCAAGTTTCATTGTCGCTAGGCTAACTAAAACATAGCGACAAGTTTGCCCAAAGGGAAAATTATAGAACAAGCATATGTTATCCTCCTCAAGCTTGAAAAAAATAAAGAGGTATTGGTTAGAAATGACTAGGGAAAAATTGGGAAGAAAACTTGAAGAACTTTATTGGTAGCAGGTCACTCTTAAACATGACAGTTTCACTCCATCATCATGATTGAGTCAGGTTGGGTTATTCCATTCACCGATCATATCACCATTGGTCCTTCGTATCATCCATTTTTGGGGTTAATTCTACCAATCCATTTCAGTGTCACTGATATGTTCAAGAGAAGTCACTCAGAGAATTCACCAACCCAACTTACACCTCATCCGCTGCAATACCTTTACGCTCCATTCTTTCATGACCGTCGCCCTCAACCTTGTATCATCAGATCATTTTCACCTCCGCAAAATCATTTGCTCTGTTTCGTGTCGTAGATGTGGGATTCATTAAGGCCCTCCTACGATGGGTCACTTCTTGTCGACATGGGCCCATTATCCAAGAATTCGACATAGGAACAACCCTTTCAATACTTTGAAGCTTGCATGCCTCAATGGCAAGTCTCACTTCCGGCGACAGGTTTACATCAATGGCCTTCGACATAAATATTTTACATGGTGTTTGACATCGACTCATGTATTCACACCACGTGAATTGTACTGCAGTACCTTGAGGGTCATCATCATTATTGGCGATTCCTCTCGTGCCTGTTAACAGCTTACATCATTGGTTGGTGATCACGCGATGTCTTTCCATGTTTGACACTAGAACATCTTTTCACATGGATCGACTTGTACTTCGGGCGAAGATTGAATGAGTTTGAAGACCCCAGATCTAGTTTCATCCATACGCGCTGCAATATATTCAGGAAAATAAAGACATCAAATGTATATCACAACTGCACAGATAATCATCCAAGTTAAGGGATGATGGCTCTACCAAAATCATCAGTCTGCCACACAGACGATTGTCTGTCCTATGTACATGAAAATGGTTTTATAAAGTTGAGCATGGGAATGCCTGCCTCAGCTAGATCATGAAAATATTATGAAGATAATGTATTGTATTGTATATTATTACAAGTCGCCTTCCAATTTGACAAAACCTCGGATCCTCATGATAAATCATTTCACCCGACATCAAAAGATTTACAACCTCATACTTTAGGGGGCAACTGTTATAAACATGCTTGGGCACTGCAAACCCAATCACATATGTCCATAAACCAAGGGCTTCTAAGCCCCTAAAAGTGTTGTTTCATACCCTAAAGGAACAAGGTCAGCTGATTACATCATCTCCCAGAAGTTCTCCCTAAAAACCTACTCAAAACTGGTCAAAATTGGACCATACAGACTGCTCAGTGTTGAGGGTGCGATTCATCTCACCTACTACACACAAAGGGTACGATGCATACTGAAAACCCTTCTGTAGGGTACGATGAGCAAGAGTAGACAAATGGCAGAGTTCGTTTGCTAGGTGGAAACCCAGAGAATCTTCTAGAAACTGCCCATTTGACACGCTCACAAAAATATAGAAAAGATAGTTGAACGCCTTAGAATTCAACCTCTTCGAGCGGGCAACCTCCTTTACATTACACAAATGAACAATTCTTGGATGATACAAATGAAAAGACATCCTTTCTATATATAGGAGTCTAAGGGGTCATAATATAATCAGAGCCAACATAACAATAATAATGTAAGGGCATAATAACAACAATAGTGGGCTTCTATGGGGCACAATAGTAACAATATGGGCACTACATGGGTACATAAATATAATAAGGGGGTTGTACTAATAATAATAAGGGGTTACACTAGTATTATAGGGGCCTAACATGCCCCTCTCCTTCAAAAAGTGTTGTCCTCAACGCTTGAGCAGTTCTTGATGCTTCTGTATAAAATTCTTGTCCTCCCATGTGGAATCTTCAAAGGGTAAGTTCTTCCACTTGATGAGATACTCTGAAATTTATTGATTTCGTAGCTATCGGGTTCTTGTTTCTATGACTGCTCCAGGTTCCAATATGATTTTTCCTTCCTCTTCAATTTCTGGTAATATTGTTTGAATTGGGACCTTTTGCAACTTTTGAATAAGTGGCCATACTTCTTCGTCCTTCTTCCATTCGTCCCTTGCTTCGTTTATCCAATCTAGTTGGATAATAGAAATAGCACAAAAAAATGCTTCCACATCCTCATCCTTTCTTGAGAGTGCATCTGCAACAAAATTTTGCTTCCATTTTCTATAGATGATGTCAAAGTCATAACCCAACATATTTGTGACACATTTTTTCTGTTCTTCTAAAGATAATTGTTGTTCTAAAAAGTATTTAAGACGATCATGATCCATTTTTCCTTGAAGAGCCTTCCCATTCGGTAAGGTCGCCACTTTTTAAGTGCATGTAGTATTGCCAACATTTCCTTCTCATAAATAGCTTGCTTGAGATGTAGCAGTAAAAATACCCAATCAAAACATTTTTCACTATGATGTTGATCTACCTGTTGTTTCATTTGATTTTGCACCAAAGTGGCATTATCCTTTAAAAGTTGGAGAACTTGTTGTTGATGCTCAATGTGATATGTCACTGCTTGGAACTTTTTCTTCTTGATATGTCCTTCTATATTTAGAGTTTGAGGAGTGGTAATTTCTTCCAATCCTTTACAAGATATGGTCGGATTCATTTCGTGATGCTCAATGTGATCTTTCACTTCTTGAACATTTTTCTTCTTGATATGTCCTTCTATCTTGATAATTTGAGGCATGGTAATTTCGAGCAATGAATTACAAGATATGGTTGGATTCATTACTTCCTCCTCGATGTGGTCTTTCACTTCTTGCAACTTTTTCTTCTTGATGTGTCCTTCTATCTTGAGATTTTGGGGAGTGCTAATTCTTGCCAATGCTTTACAAGATATGGTCTGATTCATTTCTTCTTTCTCTGGGGTTGGACCCTAGCGTATATCCTCTTCTTTTGATGTTTCTTGATCCTTTTCATGCTCCTCTTCATAATCTATGTAAAATAATTTCTTCTCAGCACACTTATCACCTTTAGTGCATTTGCTATCACAATTGTAACAAAGCCCTTTTTCTCTTTTTTCTTCCAATTGTTGTGGTGTAACCCTTGTAGGTTGTGGAAGGCTAGGAGAAACAACGCTTCCATCTTTATGGTTGTGAGGGGTAGACTTCCTTGTTGCCATAATTTTACTTTCCAATATACAACAAAGCCCTTTTACTATTTCCAATTGTTGTGGTGTTTCTCTAAAGGTGTTGCTCTTTGTATCCTCATAATGTGTTATCATTTCCTCCGTGAAAATTGACCACGTAACAAGTTGTTTATGAGAACAAAGCCTTTTATACCATAAAAGTTGATCCGATTCTAAATATGAAGATGCAATACATACCTTTTGTAACATTCGTACACCATGTAGATCAAAATATTGCTCCATCTGAAGTATCCAATTTACCAGATCCTTGTCATCAAACTTCCTCATCTTGCTTTTTCTTGATTTAAGGAGCTCAATCTTGAAATGACTGTAACTCTATACTTTCAAATATTTAAGTTTTGAAATTGTGATTTGTAGTAGCCCTCTATGTCCTCTTTCCAATGCCACCAGTCTAATCCAAATTAGATTCTCCAAGGAAGAGTTATGCCAAATCTCCCACAGTGACCTGATTATAGACTAGTTCAGTAGAGCGAACTTGTACGACGTGCCACGAGTCACTGTTTCAACCTTTTGCTCTAAAAAATACACCCAAGAAACTACAATCCATACTCTTTCTGTACTGTCTTATGAAATTTCAATCTGATGCTCAGAGAGAAAGTTATGACGATTTTCCCCAGGTCACCTGTTTGGAATGTAATTCAGGAGTCTGCAAAAAGACCAAATTCCTTAGATCATATCTCTGCAAATATAGCATGAAAAGCTTTGAAATTTGGACCCAAGGTTCAACGCGATTTCTTCTCAAATGGGTTTTTTTTTAGCTTCTGAAACATCGCAAAAAAAAAGGGTTATAGCAAAAATGCCACGATGACCTATTTGGAGCAGTGAAACCCTAGAATCCAAAGCTCTGGTACCAAATGTTGTGAAACCAGCTCACAAAAAGATAGAAAAGATAGTTGAACGCCTTAGAATTCCACCTCTCTGAGAGGGAAACCTTCTTTACATTACATAAATGAACAATTCTTGGATGATACAAATGAAAAGACCTCCTTTCTGTATATAGGAGTCTAAGGGGTCATAATATAATCAAAGCCGACATAACAATAATAATGTAAGGGCACAATAATAAAAATAGTAGGCTTCTATGGGGCACAATAGTAAAAATATGGGCACTACATGGGTACATCAATATAATAAGGGGGTTGTACTAATAACAATAAGGGGTTACACTAGTATTATAGGGGCCTAACTCTTGCCTCTTTGAATTCACCTAGGGATGAGTAAGAGATCATGAAATCTCCAAGTGGAACGAAGAACGATCAGTGAAATGGCACTAATCAAAATCCCAGAAGTTGACTCACTCACCTGCAAATATCTATATATGGATCCCTCATCCGAGAGATCCAGAGGCTAGAATTTTGTATTTTGTAAGGAAGTGCTATTGGTTTCTCTATGAAACATTGTATTGTTGGGTGATCTAAGCTCTTCATGAGGTGAAGAGGGATTTCATGTTGGGAGGATGGTGTTGGATCAGATAGCTTGGTTGTAATCCTCTCTTCTAATACTTCTATTAATAAAGTTATTTGAGTTTTCCTCCATATGCTTGTATATCTATGAATATTGTATTTGTGTATGCATTTGTATGGTTAATATACATCTGATCCTATATTATTTATGGTTATAGATCTCTATGCTTTGATGGTATTTTGATACTTTGATTCTACAGGTTTTCTTTGAAGTAGGACAGGTGAGAAAAGAGTGGTGAAAGCTCTATCAAGGGAGAGAGGAAACAAGCAAGGAAACTAGCGAAAGACTGAGGTTGGTACTCTCTATTTCTCTCTCATCTATCTCTCATAAAGGAAAACATAAGTGACTTTAAACTGTTTGTTTCTAAGATAGCTACCCATCTTAGTGGGACTAGCAACTCTAAATGGACACTAGTTTTCCCAATAACAGTACGAGTTGGAGACCAAGCATAGGAAGCACAAGTTTGTGTGTGGAGCTTGTGAGAGAAAGGTGTGCCAAGAGAAGCTTGTGCACAAGTTGGTAGTGAGATAGATAGAGATAGTGTAGAGGTTGCTCGGGCTTGAGAAAATCATTGTAATCTTCTCATATTTTCTTATTAATGCAATATACGATAACATGTGTTTTTAGTTGTGGCTTTCCATAGAAAATCATTCTGTTATGTGTGATTGAATTCTTTTTCTTATGTGCTTTGTGATTTCATCGATCATTTATTGTTTCCTCTTATGAGTAGACTAGATTCAATTCAGTTGTTTTAGCAAATTGAAATATGCAATTTGAATCTACAAGGAATTTCTACATGGTATTAGAGCCAGATTTGTAGAAATTTCTACATGGTATCAGATCTAGATTTGTAGAAATGTCTACATTGTATTAGAGTGAAATCACAATAGAAGAGAAGAATTCGAAGTTATCCTTGTAGGTGAATATAATTTCTGAATCATTCTTCAGAGGTAGCAGGATCTCCTTCTACGGATTGAGACTCGAATATGCCCTTGAGGGTAGTTCGAATTATATTGCTTGGAAGTAAAGGATGGAAGCAGTTTTGGAATATAATCAGCTAAAGGAATTCATAGATCATGATATCCCAAATCCTCCAACAACTGATACTAAATATCTAGCATAGTGGAAGAAGAGTGTAGTAAAAGCCAGGAGGATCATCCTGGAGGGTGTGAGAAACCACATAGTCTTGAAACTACATGGCAAAGAGGCTCCCTTTATTATGTGGAATAATATCAATGAGTTATTTGGTAATAGCCATAAAGCCAATAAACTTGAACTGATGAAGAAATTGAGGGTTGAAGACAATGGATATGAGGTAGTCTTTAGAGATAGGAAGGCCTACCTCAAGCATCTTGCTTTATGTCAGCTCAACAAATTTGGTGTCAGGGACAAAAGCCTATACACACTAAAGGAAGAGGCATTCACATCCTTGAGGAGCAAGGCAGGGATTAGAGATTTTATGGTTGAGAGGGATAATGATTTAGCTCTCAAGAGGAAGCCTCATCTAGTTAGAATTTGGGCTGACCAGGAGGATGATGATGAAGAGGGCAAGTCAGACCTCTAGTAGGATGAGAGTTTGAGCCAAGTGGGTTGAGGGAGCACATGCAGCTATACCTCCAAGAGTGAGGTGGAGTGATGTAGATTCTTAGTCTCAGGAGTGTAGAGATTTGGGTAAGGTTCAACGCAGTTGTAATAAGGACATGAGTCAAATCAATTATGGATTGTTGTAGTGGGACCACCACCTTTTCTACAGGAGCCCATAGTATCATAGTAGCAGATTCAATGTCAGCAAATGCAAACATTCATCCAAATGACAACTTCATAACTAGTTGCAGTCAGGACCTAGGAGACAGTTGCAAAAATAGTTGTAGTGACACAGGCAGTGCAAATTTCCCAGTTGCAGTATACAGGTGCAATTCCAGCAATGTGATTCCCAACACAGAGCTTTGTTGTCTAGTTTCTAGTGTAGAAGGACAGTGCAAGTTTCTAGGAGGGAGTAGAGTGATTTCCCATAAGGATATCGAGACTCAGAGGGAAACTAGCTTCAGAAGGAGTAGCATTATGGAAGCTAGTGCTTCAGGATCTGAGAGATTATACTCATTGTTGCAGTAGGTGCAGCAGTAGTGTAAAGGTACCAACAACAGTATGAGTAGATCAAAGTCCAAGAGTTGCATAAATTTGGGCAGGGTCCATTGAGGTGTTTTTGTCTCATGGATCATTACCTTGCTATGGGGGGCCACAATATTCAGTAGCAGGAGGATCAATGTTAGTCATATACTAAGGAATGAAGAGCAGAGTTGACAAGAGAGCAGGATGCTCAGTAGCAGAGTCAACAACATCACAATTTTTTCCAGTAGAAAGTTGCAGACACAATTGATTCATTTTATTTTTGGATGCTTTTGGTTGCAAATGTTGCAGTTGCAAATGTTGTAGTAGCAACATCAACAATGAAAAGAGTTGCATGTCGAACAGTCCAAAGGTACTAGATTGGGATAGATGTTAATTCCTTTCTTGTTGAGAGGGAGTGTTAAAATTAGCATCAAGAAAAATCCTAATTTAATTTGTCCTTGAATTAAATTGGGAATAAATTGTAACTCCACATCTCATGAAAACATGTAATAGTTAACTAAGTTAATTTTACTTAGTTAGCTCAGTTAATTCGATTTGAGGGTCTAACTAGATTAATGTAGAGTGTCTCCTACAATCAGGAGCACTAATTGATCTTATTTTGAGTTGTAACTATTAATTCAGTCTAACTGAGTTAAAGCCAGTTAAACTAGTTCCAACTAACAGAGGAATTAATGAGAGGTCCAATAGTGGGGTGCAACCTGCAATAGCGGGATGTAACCTACTGTAGTGGGGTGTAACCTACAATAGTGGGGTGTAACTTGTCAAACAATGGGGTGATTCCTGCAGTGATCAACCAGTAAGCTAATGATTCACTCATAATTAACTCATACATGTCAGATCAGAGAAATACCTTGTTAAGATTGGAGTCCAGGGACATTGTACTATTAGTTGTTTAATCATCTAAATTAAACAGATGGTGCATGCAATCAGAAGAAGGCCTAAAATAAATAACTCCCTAATTAGAAAACTCACTAGTTTTAACCGTTCAAATTTCCTTTAAAAGGGGGAATGAAGGCACGAATTTATACATTGTTTTGGTGAGCACAAGTTTGTGAGACCAAGAAATTGGAAGCACAAGTTTTGGTGTGGAGCTTGTGAGAGAAAGGTGTGCCAAAAGAAGCTTGTGCACAGGTTGATAGTGAGATAGATAGAGATCGTGCAGAGGTTGCTTATCCTTGAGAAAAGCATTGTAATCTTCTCATATTTTCTAATTAATGCAATATATAGATAGCAAAGGTTTTTAGTTGTGACTTTCCCCAGAAAATCATTATGTTATGTGTGATTTAGTTTTTTCTCTTGTATGCTTTGTGATTTCATCGATCATTTATTGTTTCCATTGATGAGTAGAGTAAATTCAAGTCAATTGTTTTAGCATATTACAATCTATAGTTTTAATCTACAAGGAACTTCTGCATAGAGGAAGGATGAGCTATTGTATGAGACCACCTAGGGTGCCACCAAGAAGCTTCAAACCCTGTCTGCAAGTGTTACAGGAGGAAGCTATAGGAAAGCCTGCAAGTGCTACAAGAGGGCCTAGAAGGAGCTATGAGAGGGATTGGAAAGTGAAAAAGGAGCCATAGTGGCTTGAAATTGTCTCAAAAACACCATGCACACACATAATTGTTTTGACAAGAAGTAAGTCACACCCTCCTTCCTTGTTTTTACATCCATTTGCATGAGAAGTCTGCTTGAAATTAAGAGCCTATAATAGTCAATTGAGTAGTAGGAGGTCTTTTTGAAAAATTTTGTGGTTAAAAGAAGAGAAAAGTAGTTTGGTTGATATCAATTCAAGCACCCTTCTCCCTCAGTACTACCAAGAAACTTACCATTTTTTCACCACTGAGGTTGTTTAAAAACAAAAATTGAATTCCACACATAAATAGTACCAAGGGTGAATAATAGAAGAAATGGGGGGGAGGATTTAACACAAGAGAACCTTCAGACACCAAGAGGATTCATCAACACCGCCCTGTAGTGGACATATTCACAAGACACCAATGATTGGGTTTCTTTGAGTTTTTAAGGGGGTATGATGACAATATTTCTCATGAATTTACCATGGCATTACATTCTCAAGATGAAGACAATGCCACTATTGTTTTCAAATGGTTCGCCATCTCTCTCAGTCCTAAAACCATCAACAGATTGACCACCTTACCCCTAGGAATTAGGTGGAGCAAAGAAGGCAAGGCAATGAGTGTCACAACTAAGAAAAAATTATTCATTTCAAAAGAGAAGCATGTAGAAGATAAGAATGTAGTAAGAAGAGAAAGTCTACCTAGCCCTTGGGATGAGGTAGCTTACCATATTCTCAAGTATATATCTTGTGAAGGGATATTGAGTGTGTTTTATGCCTACCACTTCAAATTGCTCCATGAGCTTAGATTCAAGGAAGAATTGCCTCTCCCTCAAATATTTGGTGTTCCCCATTTCCTCCTAGAAGATGTGGACCTCATGGAGGAGACAGTAATTGAAATGGGTAAGGAATTAAGTGATTCGAGACTAAGGGAGTATATTATCAAGGAGCATCTACAGGCAGAAAACACAAGGTTGAGAGAGAAGCTATAGGAGAAAGAAACACAACATGCCACCATGGCAAGTATCTCTACGGAAGCCCTGCAATGCAGGAAGCCATCAAAATATTATGCGATCTTCCTCAAATCCCATTGGTTGTAGTTCCAAATAAAAATTCTAGCACAATATGGGTCTCTACCTATTCAAGACTACAGGCATTTTATTGATTTTTTCAACCAAACTAATGTGGAAGACAGGGAAAAGTTAGCAGAATTCTATATGCATAATCTCACTTTAACATATCTAAATTTTTGGGATCCCAATTCAAGATTGGGAGACATGTAGCTATTGGCTTTATCATATTGGTTGACTCATGAGGAGACAAGGGTTGAGGAGGTAAAAAAGGTAATGACAAAGGAGGAGAAGGAACCCTTGTATATCAGTGCAGAGCCAGTGAACCCTAAGGCTGCCATCAGTAATCATAGACTTGTCTCCAATGATGTTACTTCAACACCAAAATACATTGCTACCCAGGAGAAATCCATTGTGCACTTTGAAGACACCTTTAGATGTTGGGAACAAAGAGTCTGCAAGCTTGCCAAAGAATATGGAATGCCTTAGCCCACAGTCTACAAGTCAAAGAATATCACTCTCTTGAAAGGCTAAGGAATTCCTTGGAGAGAACACCATTGTACAAGAGAAACATGCAGAGGATTAAAATCACATGGATAGGACTCAAACTCAGTCCACCCTTTCTATTAGGCTTACAAGAAGGAAGAGATGAAACAAAAGAGCAGAGGGAGTGGACTGAGATAGAAACAAATGCAGTTTTTTACCCACAAGAGGGCACACCATATGAGGAGCCTTGGGATGTCAGAGAGGCCACCAAGGCCATGAAAGAGATTCACATGGATGAATAAGTTGCTCAAAGGATGAGCAACACCTTCAACAGGGGCTGATGATGAGTCCCATCAATAGGTATATTTTGAAGATCATCATGCCATCCTCAAGCCTTAAAACTATCACTTTCTCACACAAATTAACATTTTTGTTTATATTATGCTTAGTAAGAGGAGTAAAAGGTTTTTGTCATAGTATGAGGCCTAACGTGGTTTAATTGCAAGAAAAAGAAGAATTTTTCAGGCAATTACTATGCAAGAGATTGATGGATACAACTAGGAGAGAATCTAGATGGTTTTTCCACCTCCTTAACTCCCTAACTCAGCTTGGGATCACAACATCCTCTCTCACTAGTTCGAATTCATTGGTAGCTGAGTAGCACCTAGTACAAGTGAAGCTCAAGAGGGAAAAGGTCCACCATTTCCTATATCAAGGAGGGAATCACTCATATTTTCAAGGGAGCTGCTATCAACGATCCTTTTGCATAAATAAACAAGATGAAAAGCTCATAGGTTTCGAAGTTTTGATTCATCTAGGTGTAGCTATTCAGCTTAGAACTTGACTTTTTCATTTTGAACTTTTATGTGATGTATGAAACCTTTACTTTCTGATAATGAGAAGTTGGTTATTGAGGCTCATCTGAGTTAGTTTCAGAGGGTTGAGACCCTTGGGTTTGGTCCCAACCTAGAGGCTTTAGTCCCTCTTTTGTACTAGCGTTTTATTATTGACTCCAAACATTTCTTAGTTTTTTTCATTTTAGTAGAGGTTAAGCTATAAAAACTTGTGGTTGGAAGCTTCTAAATCACCTCTCTTGTGGGGGAGTGGGTGGCAGGATTCATAATCTTAGTCCAAAGAAATTTTGTTTATGATGTCTTGGAATTAGATGAATATTAGTTCTTCTTCTTCACAATTGTTTTTTGTAGCTTAGAAGTCATTTTAGTGATTAGAGTAGTGTTATGCCATAAAATAGATGTTATTTAAATTTAACTCATCTTTTCCATCATAGGTTATATCACTTTGTTAATGATCAATGGATATATGCATGTGGCTGGTTGCAGGGTTGTGTTGATCTGCAGGGGAGGGAACCTCTTCCACCTCCATCTTGGACTCCTCCATCTTCACTTTCCACCCCTTAGTTTTGTCCCAAAACTTTGTTTCCATAGTCACTTTGCCTAGTAAACTTAAGACATTGTGAGCATTCATCCTAGTGCAAGAAAAACCTCTATGAGGTCTTGGCCTTGGCTAGGGGGCTCAACCCAACCTTCCTTAATTCTCTCTAACCTCCATCCACCTATCCATACCCTCAAGACATCATTTTCACCCTAAAAATCCTCTTAAAACCCCTCTTATAGCATTACAGACCCTCTTGTAGCAATACATGACCCCCTGTAGCAACACCTGTAGCAAGCTTGTAGCACCAATTTTGATCCCCACTTTAACTTTAGCTCATTCAAGATGAATAATGACCCCAAGTTGTGATTTGATGATCAAGGGAAGCTCCTAGGCCACTCCAACCATTTCTTTTCCTCATTGCAAAACAAAGTAGAACTAGTTTTTTAAATCACAAGTATAATGCAAGTTAGGTTTCTGATTTTCAAGCAAGTGTGAAATAGGTAGATGATACATGCAATCATGTTGCTAGTTTGATGAATTATACAAGATAAAGTGGCTTTATTTCTGCAATTAGATTATCCCTTGTCCTTTGATGAAATGATTAATTAGCATCTACAAGTTGAGCAAATGGAATTTCCACTTTCATAGCTAGAATTAGCTTTCAAATGTACTTTCATTAGAAATATTTCACTATAGTTCAGTGGGAGGAATAGTATTTGAGCACTTTGATCTAATGTCATGACTGAGGGTGGAATGAGTAGAATCCAATCTACCATGCATATCGCACTGTCTCCTCTAAGTTTGTACGAACCCCGGGTTGATAATTTGAGTTGAGGAACCCTTGGGAGTTGCAACATTTTTGGTGAAATACCAAGGCTCACCACTATCAAAATTAAATTCCGTAGACTTTTGAAACCGAATTTTTTTCCATCCCCAATTTCATAATAGACCTTAGAATTATTAAAAATAAAAACCAAATTGCTTAAATTATTGAAAATAAAATTCAAAAGTTATTGCAAGCAAAAAAAATAATAATAATAATTAAATTATATATATATATATAATATATTATATATTTTGTAAAAATAAAGAAAAAAATACATTATCCAATCCAAATATCTGGACATTCGAGAGTCCCATGTCTGAACTAGTGAACAACAATGTTTTTAATCTAGATTCTAGATACAACAAACACTAGAAACTTTTCAAAATAATCCAAACGCAATAAAATAATAAAATTCTAAAAGAAACTAACTTTGAAACGGGATATTCGGTATCCATGTTATTAAAAGGAGTAAGGTTGATGCCCAGATATCATATATGAAAACATGCCCAGATATCATATATGAAAACTAAAATAATATCTAGGGGTTATGAAATCTGGTATCAATTGCGTAAAGCAATTCAAAATTATTCCAGATCTAGATCTGAATGTGTTTATGTAAAACTCAAACATGAAAAATTTTCACATCATTTCAATTTTATAAAAACAAATTAAATGGGATAAGGGATTATTTACAATGAATAATTTGTTTTAGAGCTCACAAAAAATGAAAAGTGTAGTAGAGTCCCCTTCACCAACATCTATGAATAAAATAGGCACTCACATTCTCTAGTCTTGTTTTCCACTTTCAATGGGATTTTTGTGGTTGTGATGGTAGAATTGGGTTTTGGGTCGATAATCCACTTTCTTTTATTTTTGTGGTTGTGATGGTAGAACTGGGTTTTGGGTTCGTGATTCACTTTGCTTTATTTGTATTTGAATTAAATTTTGGGCTATATTTGAATATGAGGCTTTCAACTTTATCTAATAATCATTGATTTTAGTGACACTCATGAATGTTATTCTAAGGGTTTTGTGAAGCTCACACCTCTTTCTAGTGTTAATGTTTTAATCTTGTTACCATTATTTTCGCATAACGTATATTGATTGTCTTGAAGTTTTATATATTTTTTCTACCCTTTGCTTTATGAGTTGGGTTCACTTTTATCATGCTTCTCCTATGGAAAATTTTGTAAACCTAAACTTGTGCTTATTATTTGCTTAAATGTTTGTTTAATTTTGATAAGGTATCAATAAGTAGCTCTTATTAATGAGATTTCAATCACTCCATCTATATTTGGATGTATCAATGCAGGCCATTATAGTACTTAAATACCAATTTCCAGTTGGAGTCTTTGATACCTAGCTTTGAGCACAAGGCATGCAAGACATTGGTGTACTTTGACACCATTTGATCTCTTTCATGGTGCAAAGTTGTCAATCTCATGTATTGGCCATCATAGTAATAAAGTAGAATTCCTCTTTGATGGAACCAACAAAAGTTTATGAAATGGGTTTTGTCCTATATTTCATATACTCATTTCTAGCAAGTCTCTCCCAATAACTATCCCACCAATATTTAACATGGGGAAGGGACTTAAGAAGACCATAAGTTACCTTCTCACTACCATAAAAATTCTGAAAAAAGTAATAACCTTCTAACATATTTAACCATTTACCTAAAGCATCCACATATAATCCTTCTAGTAAAGGAATGTCAAAATGAACTTATACCTTGGAGGTGTCACACATTCAAAGTGAGTGCTTGTTGAAGGTGTCCATATAGTTATTGAAGTATCTATGCGAAATCATCCATCACCTTATTCCTCTATTATGTGAGGGATTCCTTAAGAAATAAATTGATCGGGTATCATGATATGCCATTTTTATGTTATTACACCATACGAGGCCACTTAGGCCAATGATTTTGGTGTTACTCAAGCTAAGTTTGTTTGACACCCAATTACTTATACCCTAGCCTCATCGAAGATAGGCAAATATAAATAAAAAATAAAAAATTTCTCTAATGTCATTGATCTATACCATACATAGAATGAAATGAAGGAAAAAAACTATAAGTGGAGAGATATTCTAGAGAGTGGAATAATATAGTGATACCCATATTCTATAATGAATTAAATAGGAAAACATTGTGAAATTCAAAGCAACACAAAGTTTCTAGAATGGTTGTAGCTTATCTAAGAATATAGACGTGTCATCTGCACTTAATTAATCAAAATATTTGGACATCCAAGAGACTGAGGGTGGAAGTAGTGAACACCAATGTTTTTAGTTTGGATTCTAGCTACAATAAATAGTAAAAATATTTCAAAATAATCCGAAAGCAATAAAATGGTCCCAAGGGGTAGCTTAATTAGTGATCGAAGTAATGTGAAATCTATGAAAATTGAGATATCCAAGGTTTGAATCCCCATGTTTGCAACTCATTTTACAGAGAGGAAGATGGGTCGTAGACCCCCAAAGGTTTACTATTAATTACATTTTGGACGACTATTGTTTTCCATCAGGATACAAAAGAAAAATCCAAAATCAATGAAATAATAAAATTCTAAAAGAAATAACTTTGAAAAGGAATATCCATGTTATTAAAAGGAGTGTGTCATTCAATTAAGGTTGATGCCCAGATATCATATATGAAAACTAAAATCATATATGGGGGTCATTATGAAATATACTACCAATTGCATAAAGAAACTCAAAATGATTCCAGATCCAGATGTGTTTATGTAAACCTCAAAAAATGCAAAATTTTCAAATCATTTCAATTTTATAAAAGAAAATTAAATTGGATTAGGGATTATTTATGATGAATAATTTGTTGTAGATCTCACAACAAATGAAAAGTATTAGAGTACCCTTCACAAAGATCTAAGAATAGAAGAGATACTTACCTTTTCTGGTCCCCTTTTCCTTTTCTAAGGGGATCTTTGCAGTTGTGATGGTAGAACTGGATTTTAGATTGATGGTCCACTTTCCCTTATTTGTTTTTCAATTAAATTTTTAGTTATTGTTTGAATTTGAGGCTTTCAACTTTTCTAATAATCATTGATTTGAGCAACACTCATCAATTTTACACCAAGGGTTTTGTAAATCTCACGCCTCTTTCAAGTGTCAATGTTTTACTACTTGTTACCATTCTTTTCCCATAGCTTACATTGGTTGTCTTCGTGTTGGATATATTTTCTCTATGCTTTGTTTTATGAGTTGGCGTCACCTTTATCATGCTTCTACTATGAATATTTTTTTAAACCTAAACCTATGCTTATTCTTTGCTTAATTTTTTGTTCAATTTTGATCAAATATCAATAATTAGCTCCTAGTGATGAGATTTCCAAGCCCTCCATCTATATTTGGATGTACCTATGTAGGCCATTACAGTACTTAAATACCAAGTTCCACTTAGAGTCTTTGATACCTAGCTTTGAGCACAAGGCATGGAAGATATTGGTGTACTCTAACACCATTTGATATCTTTCATGGTGCAAATTTCACCATCTCATGTATTGGCCATCATAGTAATAGAGTAGAATTCCTATTTGAGGGAACCAACAAAATTTCCTGAAATGGGTTTTGTCATGTATTTCATATATTCATCTCTATCAAGTATCTCCCAATAAATATCCCACCAATATTTAACATTAGAAAGGGACTTAAGGAGAGTGAAAGTGACCTTCTCACTATCACAATAAATTTGAACAAAGTAATAACCCTATAACATATTTAACCATTTACCTAAAGCATCTACATATATCTATCCTTCTAGTAAAGGAAAGTCAAAATGAACTTATGCCTTAGAGGTGTCACATCTTCAAAGTCAGTGCTTGTTGAAGGTGTCTATATAGTGATTGAAGTATCTATGTGAAATTATCCATCACAGTGTTCCTCTATTATGTAAAGGATCCTTAAGCAATAACTTGATAGGGCATCATGATATGTCATATTTATTTTCTTGTGCCATGGGAGGCCACTTAGGCCAATGATCTTGGTGTTACTCGAGCCAAATTTGTTTGACACCCAATTAGCTATACACTAACCTCATAAAAGATAGGCATAAATAAATAAGAAAGAAAAAATTGCTTTGATACCATTGATCTAGATTGTACATAAAATGAAATGAAGGAAAAAAACTATAAGTGGAGAGATATTCAAAAGAGCACAATAATATAGTGATGCCCATATTCTATTAATGAATGAAATAGGAAATCACTGTGAAATGTAAAGCCATACAAACTTGCTATAATGATTGTAGCTTATCTAGGAATAGAGATGTGTCATCTGCACTTAATTGATCTAAATATATGGACATCTGGGAGTCTTAAGGTGGAACTAGTGAACATGAATGTTTTTAGCCAATATTCTCAAAAAGTAACAGCAAAAACTTTTCAAAATAATCCAAAAGCAATAAAATTATAAAATTATAAAAGAAAGAAACTTTGAAAAGGGATATTTGGTATCCATTTTATTAAAAGGAGTGCGTCATTCAATTAAGATTGATGCCCAAATATCATATTTGAAGACTAAAATGATAGTTGTGGGTTATGAAATTTGGTACCAATTGCATAAAAAAATTAAAATGGTTCAAGATCCGTATTTGTTTATGTAAAACTCAAAAATGCAAAATT
>APFE031602623.1:50768-61304 GCA_000404065.3 Pinus taeda
TTTATTGTTATTGATGCTACTATATTGATGATCAACGTAGAGGAGCTTATGTATTGTGTATGTATTCCACAATAGTACATGATCAGGATAATCTCCATTGAATATGTGTTTACTATTCAAAATTTCTAGACCTTATTTGGTTTTCAATTAAATTGTGAGCTATAGTTTGAATTTCGCAGGCTTTCAACTTGCCTAATAATCATTGATTTGAATGACACTCATCAATGTTATGTCAAGGGTTTTGTGAAGCTTACACCTCTTTCTAGTGTTAATGTTTTACTTCTTGTTGCCATTATTTTCCCATACCTTACATTGGTTTTCTTCAGGTTGGATAAATTTTCTCTACCCTTTGTTTTATGAGTTGGGGTCATTACCATGCTTCTACTATGGAAAATTTTGTAAACCTAAACTCATGCTTATACTTTGCTTAAATTTTTCTTTATTTTGATACGATATCAATAAGTAGCTGCTAGTGATGAGATTTACAAGCAATCCATCTACATGTGGATGTACCTATGTAGGTCATTATAGTACTTAAATACCAAGTTCCACTTAGGCTCTTTGATACCTAGCTTTGAGAACAAGGCATGTGGAAGACGTGTATTATGACACTATTTGATCTCTTTCATGGTGCAAAGTTGTCCATATCATGTATTGGCCATCATAATAATATAGTATAATTCCTCTTTGAGGGAACCAACAAAAGTTTCTAAAATGGGTTTTTCCATGTATTTCATATAATCATCTCTATCAAGTCTCTCCCAATAATTACCCCCCCAATATTTAACATGGTGAAGGGACTTCAGGAGAGAAAAAGTGACCTTCTCATTGTCATAAGAAATTTGAACAAAGTAATAACCCTCTAACATATTTAACCATTTACCTAAATCATCTACATATATTTATCCTTCTAGTAAAGGAATGTCAAAATTAACCTTTGCCTTGGAGGTGTCATACCTTCAAAGTGAGTTCTTGGTGAAGGTGTCTATAGAGTGATTGAAGTATCTATGTGAAATCATCCATCACATTATTCCTCTATTATGTGAGGGATTCCTTAAGCAATAACTTGATAAGGTATCATGCTTTGTCATCTTTATTTTCTTACACCATGGGAGGCCACTTAGGCCAATGATTCTAGTGTTACTCAAGCTAGGCTTGTTTGACACCCAATTACCTATACTCTAACCTCATCAAAGGTAGGCATAAATAAATAAGAAATAAAAATTGCTCTGATACCATTGATATAGATCATACATAAAATGAAATGAAGGAAAAAAATTATAAGTGGGGAGATATTCTAGAGAGCACAATAATATAGTGACCCCCATATAATACTAATGAAGGAAATATGAAAACATTATGAAATGCAAAGTAATACAAACTTGCTAGAATGGTTGTAGCTTATCTAAAAATAGAGATATGCCATCTGCACTTAATCACTATAAGGTATTAAAAGAGTCCAAACCTACCTTTTAGTGTAAAGTTTAATTCTCTAAGATGGAAAATCCCTGAAGATCCAAGAATATAACCCTATGAAACGTTGTGGAAAGAGAAATGTGGTCCCTAAGGAGGCTATTTGATACATGGAATTCTTGGAGATATAACTTTTGCATACATGTTCCTTTTAGGGTGGTTGTTGGGTCCTTATGGGATTTAATACATGCTCTATATGTTTGGAAAAGCACACAATATTATTTCACATGGCTTATGTCAACTGTAAAAAATGTAAAGGAATTTCCTAAAAAAGTGATAGAAATTTAATACCTAAAAAAATTTGGTAGAATTATCAAAATGGGAAAATTTCTAAACTAGTCACAGCAAGTGGGTAGCCATTAGCATCCACTTGGACCAATATGTGCTATATTAATATATGTTATTCAATGCTAAATACGTTCTCAGTTATAATATCATAGTTAACTACTAATTGTCATGTAATAAATCATCTATTATTCATGTGATATCGGTCATGAAGAAAGAACAAAGTCATGTGATTTGAGTTGTAATAACCCCATGTTGCATTGTAAACATCCTTGATGTGGAGCTCAAGGTCAAGGCATAACTAGTGAATGCATGGGATTCTAAGTTGTGGGCTAGCTTAATAATGAGTTGGGTATATTTCCTAGGCTATGCTCACATATATGCAAAGCCATGCATAAATAGAAAGTTAATAATAATACAATATCCTCCAAAATGGTTCCCTAAGGGAGAAACGAGGGGACTAAAATAACATAATATGGAAAAGGGAAGGATTTTGTCCACTAATTTAACCTTTTAATTGTCCTTTAGAAGTACAACCCTTTTTCCCCATGATTTTGTACAAGCCACCTTGTCAATTTTTTATTCATGGGTGCATACTAAGTACAATTGTCATATTCGCCATATCCTTGGGAAGAAAGAAGGGTCATATGTAACAAAATTTATTCCATTATATATCCACGCATTCTATGCTCATTTTATCATCAAATGATTAGGAAACCATAAGTGGACATAGAGAGGAGACAAGATCCCATGTGATGGTGATGTTTATCTTTAGTTCTTATGGTTTTCATCACTATTATGGCAAGGGTTTCCCATGTGCTTAAGGATAGTAAGAGCCCATAGAAGTTGGGATCCATATTATTACTACTCACTAACTACAACAAGTCAATTAATTTCTATCCCAAGTACTTATAGAAGACACATAATATATTGGATTCTTTATACACACTAGATCACTAGAAGGAAGAGAATTGGGAGAGACTATTAAGTGGAGAAGGAGTGGGACTTCCTTGTGTTGTGTGGGATAGAAGAAAAGAGTAATATGGCTGTGTTGATGGCCAAAAATTACCTCATCAACATTTGGGGATGCCACCCGATCAGATTCCTAAATCAAACTCTTATATGTTTAAATGATGGCTCTAACTGGTTCTATTAGGCCGAGTTACCCCCTCACTCTCCTTTCTGACTAGTGATGCTACTAATTAACTATCAACATGGAGAGAGTTATTGTAATTACTCTCTTATTGCTAGTTTGCAATAAAGTAATCCTCAAGTTGAATTGAGGGCTCAACCAAGCCACGGCTAAGGCCGATCCTATATAAGAAGATTTTTAAAATTCTTTTTAAACTAAATGCAAATTAATCTAAATGCAATCAGCAAAAGGAAATGTAATTTAACCTATCTCGATTAGAACAATATATAGATCTTGTCCAAATCAAGAGCAAAGTAACTTATAAGAAATGAGGATTTTACATGATCGTTTAATGATTAATTGTTGTCTTATTGGTGTGTGACCTAGGTTTAGTCGTGAGTTAGCCAAGCAAATCCCGAAACTACCGGCCCTTTCATCAATAGCCCGCAGAGCATGGAATGAAGTCTCACCTGAGGTAGTATGGAAGGGTGTTGGAACCAGGTTTCCACACCCTAGGAATGTCTTGATGAGGTCTGGAGAGGTCGCGAACTGATCCTACGTGCTACGCTACTTCCGTGCAACTGTTTGTTCAATGCACTACCTTCGTGAAGCTTAGATGACGAGCGCGAATGTTCCTTACCCTTTACTGTGCTATTATTATTATAGATCTTGAATTAAATTAAGTGGGTCCAATACTTCCAATTACCATTCGACATAAATAGACATGAAAACAATCATAAACTGTAAATAGATGCATAAACAGAAATATAGAAACAGATACGTGATACTCCAAAACCAACTTATCTTTATTAATGCTTTTTCCAGTTACAATCCTCTTCCCACCCTGCGCACATAGCTGCAGGGGTCCGTGCTCACAGCTACAGACTCTACCAGGCCTCTGCGCACATAGCTATAGAGCCTCTTATACTACCACGTCCCACGACTCGAACTTACAGACTCAAAGCGAATATCGCATTCAACAACCCATATCACTTCAGATCAGATCTAAAAACTGACTTCTACCCTTATAGCCTTGCTCTATTTATACATTCCCATGGACTGCGGACCATGGGTAGGCTAACTCACTTTTCATTACCTTACATTGTTTGAGGGTAGACAACCCTTTTACTTGACTCATTACAATTCGCGCTCCACGCACTTCGCGAAGCCTTTACAATACCATTACCCAAAATTGTGGGCTTTGAGCCCCAAAACCGTCATGTGGGGGATTCGCTACCCAACATGCCCCCAACACAAATATCATGACTCGCCCCGAGTCACCTGGCTGGTGCGTTGATCTTCGCATGAAGTTCATCCAACAACCTCTGCACTTCTTTTACGTCCGTAGCACATTATTTCACTATCCATTGTACCTGTTGTGTGCTTATCTCTGATGCTTCATCGTCAGGTGCAATTCTTTGCCTGAGCACGTATACGCTGTACATCTGTGCCAACTTTCCCTCAATCTGAGTTGTGACTGTGAATGCTTCCTCGAGCCAAGGTTAGATGTGTTCTTTAAGAACTTCTTCTTTCTCGCATGCAGCTTCCACTTGCGCTTTGAGAGCCTAGGCCTACCTCATCTTGGGAAATCACTAAGTAAGGATGATCGTTTGCGTGGTCCCTTAGATATTGTCATAGGCCTGTTGCAGCTCCCACGCTTATGTCTCCAACTGTTGTAGTGTTGGGTCTTCATGTAGTGAAGTGAGGGTGATGAGTGACTCATCTAACAAGCTTGTGCAATCCTGTATAGCATGCTCTATTGTTTCCAACCCTGATTGAATGTCACAGTTCCGCTGCTCTCTGACTTTTGGTGGTGTAGCGAGATGCGCTTTTAGCCTCAGCTCCGCGATCTGCAGGTTGAGGTCCATCTGGATCTTTTTTGCTTCCTCCTAAACCTGGAGGAATCGACTGGTCAGTTTGTGGATCTGGATACCCACTGGTAAGTCTGCTACAATCTCCAATTTGGGGATGCAGCGATATGCTTCCACAACGATTTGCTCCAACTGATGAACCTATGCTACCGCTTCATCGCGTTGAAGGCTCAGCTACTCGATGTTGATGCGCTATTCACTGAGCATCTGGACTGCGCATCCTTCCCTAGTGTGGAGCTTCGTCATCGCTCCATCCTGCAGCTTGTATAATATTTCTCAAGGCAAGGCAGCCAAGTTTAAACCAAGTCCCTTGAGTGGACTTACTGTAGATTTTTCCTTCGTATTGGTCATTGTCGATGCTCCTTCTGGCAGCATAATAGTATTTGACATTTTGGCTCACAGAAATTGCTTGGTTGCTGATGTACCCATATCCCCGATTGTCGTTGCTCACTGTGGGGTCCGCACCTGAAGTTCCTGGAGTTGCATCCTAAGCTCCCCCAACACATTTTGTTACTCTATCATTGCCTCCTGGAGCGCCTCCCTGTTATTTTGCGAACTGTGTCATTGATGTCATATAGGTCACTCTCAGTTAGTGTAATAAGCTCCCCATCCAACTTGGAAGCCTTCGTCTTCTTTTGTGGCCCTATACATTATGTTCCGTGTGATCGTTTCAATTGTGTTGAGGTGGTGCTTGGGTTCGTGCCTTCTGTTGTCACATCTATCCCCTATTCTGTGGTTATATCCGAGTGTCTTTCTTCCTGCATCATAGTGGCCCCTACTACTGCTGCCTTTTCCCCGGTGGCCTTCGCGCACTCCCGGGATGCCCGTACTTCTGCAGCTAGTTGTTCGTTTCGTTTCTGTTGTGCTAGCCACTTAGTGGCAGCCTTTTGTTTTTGAATCTCCATTTCATCATGCACTACCCCATCTGGTGCATGCCATTCTGGTGGCCATTTTTCGAGCACTATGAAAACAACATCATCTATTACAATGAAATGGATCGTGGTCCACTCATGCTCTATATCCTGTTGTGCCCTAATATACATAGTGTGCATATTTGCTTTAAATTCAGCAAAACTCTTCATATTGTCATATACCAAGGGGGAATAGGTGCGGCCACTTGTTAATCCATAGTCTTATGCTCACTTCCATCAGTACCCAGAAGATCGGTTTCTCGGATGCGCGTGGCATCCTTCGTTGCCCATAGCGACGCATATTTTGCCACTTCTAGCTAGTCCTGATCAACGGGAGGAAACTGACTATCCTCAGGCAATTCTCTAGTAACCAACAAGATAGATAAGAGAAACCATGCGTAGTGGAATGTCTTACCCTACTCCTGGGTCTCCCTGCATTTCATCAGTAATTCCTCGCAGAGGAACTGCAACCAATTGAATCGCACCCCTTCTGTGCATTGCTTGGCCAACGCAATGACCGTTGTTGGTACCTCATTACCATGACATTTTCTCATCACCTTCCCTGCCAACAACTAAGTAGCGATGCAGACCCCTTTGTCCTGAATGCTAGTAATAACATAACCCCTCTGCTTTTTCTCCAACTTATATTTCTTTTTCATGGCCTCTGCAATCGTCAAGTCTCCACTTGCACCAGCTATTTCCATGAAGGTCCCTTCCTACACAGGGAAGCCAAAAATCCTATGAATGAGCTCCGCCATGATGGGAATGGGCTCTTCCAGCCACAAGTACCCATCGTGCACTAGGAAAAGCAGTTTCCTGATCAAAAATATCATGATTGGGGCATGATGAAAGTGTGGAATTGATAGGAGGTGGAGTAGCCCAACCTCCTCTACCCCGTGCAACCATTTTAGTGGCTGCAGTGGTTTAATTGCCACTTTTGTGCCTTGTTTCATCAACTAGCTATTTTCCAAATGAGGAAACTTCTTGCTACCCATGAGGTCCCAGTCTTCAAACTTCATAGTGGGCATACGCCCACAACCGAACCTTCAAATAGAATTTCTGCAGGGAGCAACGGGGTGTTGAGTGTGCTCTTAACAGCATCCAAATCTTTAGGTACTTTTACCCTCCCTTTCCACAGAGGGACATACTTGGGCAGCTTTTCTATGGTGTGTACTAGCAAGATGTCTTCTTCCATCTCTTCCTCTGGTTCCAGCTCTTCAACAAAGGTCAGAGGATCCTCTTCCTCATCACCGCTCTCAATATTGACTATTTTTACCTTCTCTTCCATCGACAATTTGTCGAACCACAGATTTCGCAGACACATACGAACTGGTCCGGCTACCTGTGGATCCTTTTTGGCCCTCAGCATCCGGGGTGATTTTGGAATTTCCATCGTATCCCCGACTGGTGACATAGGGCTTGGTGTGGCATCCTTGGCGGTCGACATTGTTCTTTTGAGCAGGTCCTGCATCTCTTTCGGTAATGCTTCAAATATTGAACTCGCTGTTAAAGCCTCTAAAGCTGTAAAGTCCATGCATAATAACTGAATTCTCAAGTTTCCAAGGGTTGTTCAGCAGATGACATTCTTGGATTTATAGGCCTGCTGGAATTCAAATTCGATCGTTCCCCCCTTTCTTAGCTCATTAATGCAATATTGGCGGCAGATCTTTTCAAATCTAGTTCTAACCCCATGTCTTAATTGCCTGTCATACACTCCTTGTTGCCTTAAATTGGACACCTTGTCATGAAAAGTGTCACCAACAGTCACTTTCCATCCCATCCATGCAACAGCGCAGTCCCTTGTGAGCGAACGCGATCTTTGTGTCATATTGATCTTATGCGCAATGTTCGAGTCACGCGTCTCCCATACAGACTTTTTTATAGTCCCACGCTCTCTTTCAACTACTTGGAGCATTGAGACTGTGCTTCCTACGGATATTCATGTGGTCACACTACTAGTGCGAGGCTTCGAGTCACTGCCTGACCCAGTCTGCGGGCCTTCCTTAGTTACCCTTGAGCCAATCAGTGCCTCGCATTCTCCCCTATGCGGAGTTCTTCCTTGATTGCTTCACCTGATAAGGTGCGGTTGGAGCCATGGTAGTATAGTCACCAGCTCCTGGCGACAATCTGTTAGCATGGTGGTGGGGTTGCCCATACATGGCCCCGTCCTACTATTGGCACGTAATGCTTGTGATATTTTGGTTTCAAGTTCTCTAATATCCTCATCCATTAATGTGCTTTTCTACTTCAATCGTACCAGATCTTCTTCGAGTCCGCGCAACTCAATGTTCCCTCACTAAATGGCTTCTTCAATCTGCATATGTTCATCCTCGCTCCGCTGCATAATTTCTTCGCTCTGGTCCTCGTGAGCTGTTGCAATTATGGGAGTAATTGTGTGAGGATTCTTTCCCAAAACTACGGGCTTGACTCCGCTCGTCATCTTTGGAACCATTTCCGCGCCCCGGTTCTCATACATGGCCCTGTATGCCCATCGGACCTCTGGCACGTGTAGGTCCCAATCAGTTTGTCCTGTCTAGTAAATTTTGTTCATGATTCCACATAGCTTTGTGAAGGCGTCGAAGTGAAATGTTTGTGGCATGCATCGCATTCCCTGATATTCGATCCCTAGTCTGGGAGGTGCTTGCACAGCACACGTCTGCACACATCGACACAAGTGGGCACACAAACTGCTGCATCCTGGCTGCCTGGCTCACATTCATCACTAGGGACTTATAGGTCGTAAGTGCATCTGTCTTCTACCTTCACACCAGTTCCCCATAGTCCTCTAATGTATATTCCCCCACCATGCGGGTGTCGCGTTATCTAGTAAATGTAATTGAGCTCATTGTCGCTATCATCCTCGCGAACAGATTTAGTGTAGTGTGCTCCTTGGGCTGGATCTAGCAGAACTACTACGCGTAGGGACTTTTTCTCAAAAATCATCTTCCGCTTCTTCAGTTTGATGACTCCATTCATATCCGTGGCCCAGTCTATTCCTAGCAACGTGGGGTAAGGGTTACTGTCATCCACAATCTTTATTACCTCAAAGTCTGTTTGCGCGCTCACACCTTCGATATCTACTATTACCCCTTGCAATCTTCCCATGGGCAAGATCTTTTGTTGGTTCGCCATTCGTAATTGAATAGGAGACCACTGTAACACAGGCCTACCCATGCGTTCCCATGTCTGCTTTGGTAACACATTCACATCTGAACCCAAGTCCAGGATTACCTGATCCATCTCATATTCTCCAATCTGTGTCATCAATCTCATTTCCCTCCCAGTGTGTAATGCATGCTTTCCCAGTTTCCGGATTACGTGTAGTTCACCCAACCCTGTGCACCTAGTGATCAGCTCTTGCAATCCTTTAACTGCGTTATTGTCGCATAGAAGCTTCATGCATGCCTCTAAAAAGGTAATAAGCATAGAAGGATCCATTCCCGGCTCTAATTGATCCTTACTACCTAAAGTAAAGGCCTCTGTGAAGCTCTTCATGGCTTCCATAAACGTCTCCCTTGCGCGTTCCAAATCAAACTCAGGTTCCTTTGTAGGAGCCTTACGCACCCATGTATCTTCCTTGGGCTACTTCCCCTTGTCTTCCCCTGTGGTCGCGTTGCTTCTAAGAATCATGTTGACGTTGGGGTCTTCCTCGCGCGATTCAGACCTCATCATTTGGATATTCTGAGTTGGAGTAGACTAGAGTACCCCTTTCTCGCGCATTTGTGCAATCAGTGTAGGACAATCTACCATTTCATGATCAAACTGCTCACAGTACGAACAAGATATTCTTGTTGGGTTGGTACAATCACGGGCATAGTGTCCTGGTCCCCCATAATTGTAACAGATTAGCTGTCTATGGCCTCTTCCTGGCCCCATTCCTCCTCATCCTTGCCCTCACCCTTGAAATCCAGTGCACACCATCCCCGTGACTAGATCAAGGCCTCGCGTTTCTGTCTACATCCTATATGTTGGGGTCTGCTCCATCATTAACTCATAGCTGCAAAAAGTACGCTCATCGTGGCCCACCAATCTACAAAAATTGCAAAATAGCTGCTACAAAGTCTATGTATATTTTTGTAACAGGTGACAGTTGTTTGTCATGTGCTTTCCTCCCACCTAATAGATCGCACACCAAAGCGCAGGTGTAGCACTTGGCCCCGCTTGTGCCTCTAGTCTCAACGGCATTGGTCCCCCTCCTACTAAATAGTTCGCTAATACTGGACAGTGATCCTTATCATGGCCCTGGCCTTTACATTTTATGCACCTGTTGAGGCCTCGAAAATCGGGTCAACAACAAGGGGGATACCCACCCGGTCCGGACCTTGGTTGGCAACTCCTTATCCATTTGGTATAGTGGGTCCGACTGGGGATAATGGGACTAGTTTCCCGATCTGGGGTGTGTGTGTGTGTAGAGTTGAATAATGCTGATCTAAGAGTACTTTAAAGCTAATCTAATTTAGATTAAACTAACTCTATGCTATTGTAATCTAATGAGAAACAACACATCTAATCTACGCTAACCCGGGATGTATATCTTCTATTATGCGATCTAAAGAGATTTCAAACAATAACTGGTAATAAAGATCATTCAGCTATCATAAGAATAGAAATCAGTTAAGATAAACCACTTTGCATAAGAAGTTAGGCAAACAGTTGTGAACAACATATCGCATAATAAGTTATTCATATATCAGACATAAACAAATGAGTCCACTGTACAAAAGTGCCAAATCGTAACTCATACATTCATGCAATAACATATAAACAACTGAAAACTGTAAATCACTTCAAGAATATAAGCAGAAATGGCCAAGAGATAAAAGTACCATTTATGACTAATCTTACTCATAAACTTCAAGCAAAA
>APFE031602629.1:9732-24476 GCA_000404065.3 Pinus taeda
ATATGTCTCAAGTCCACCAAAGCCATTTTCGTGGTTTTGCGACAGTTTGTATATATTTTTCAAATGTTAAAAAACAAAGGAGGGCCTGTTTAAATAAGCACTACAACCCGAAAGGCGACCCGATAGAAAAGATATATGTGTGCAGGCCTTTGATATTTAAAATAGCAAGGTGGGTGGTATTTCTAAGTGGCACGAAGATGATTAATGCAAGCATGCAACAGTACAGCGCAGTAGGCAGCTGCCTTTAATCGACAGCATGGCCGAGGAGGAAGTAGGACACTGCTTATTTGATCAGAGCATTCAATGGTTATGGTTCCATTGGTATTTCACGCCATAAGAGGACTGTAGAGCAACAGAGAGGTCAAATCCATTTTCAACACAGCCAGATTTGTATCAGCAGCCCATTCCTGAAAATAAATATGGTTGGTGGTCATTTATGGGCTCCTCCACGCATGGTTTGACAGAGATGATTTGTATTGTAACACTATATATACTTAGGAAAAAAATGTAACAGGCGAGGAATGTTTGATGAATGAGAGCTTATTGTAGCCTTTTAACTTATGGAGACTGTTAATACCATGAGACCTGCAGCTTCTGGTCTTGGTTTCCATTAATAAAAGCTTATTTTGCTATCACCTTCTCGCTTTCCACTTCTTCTATGTTCTAGGTTGTGCCTGCTTGCATTTATTTGATGTACTGTGGATTTTTAATATCAGAGGGGCTGTCATCCCACCTCTATGTTAAAGTTTAGTGGTTCATTGAAAATTGTTTGCAGGTTGCTATTTTTCTAATAACAGAGAGTTGTCATCCTCACTGTCTATTGAATAATAGTCTTGCAGATTCTTTAACTGGTTGTGGCTAGGCCATCACAAAGCTCTGGGCATCTGCTGGTGCAATCAGTCTTCTCCATTATCATTGTTGCCTTAAACCATGAGTAGTTGGTGGTTGAAAGCCTTGTAGTTTGGGGGTCTTCACCCATGTCTAGGGTAAATGATAGTAGGAGTGGTTATCTGGCTTAAAGGTGCTGCACATCTCCCATTTATCCATCTTTTTATCCAAAACAATTGTTGAATTTTAATGTTCCCGAGCATCACTGGTTTACAACCCAGATGAGTTTCTTGGGGTGATAACAGGATGCGTAAACTGTAGATTTCCATCACGAGAGACGGATTGGGTACTTTTCCCAGACGCTGGGTAGAACCCTTCCTCATGCGTACTTTATCTCTAACTTCTAATAAGTCATTAACAAGCCATTCTTGAATGTTTGACTACACTATGTATGCGGTTTACGGTAGAAAATGGATGTTTTCCCCTCACACATCACATTAAATCCTTGGGAAAATAAAACGAGTTGTGTCTTCCCTCTCGAAGATGGTGATGGCTGCGTTACCAATCAAAAAACCATTGGTTGAGGTTGTATTGAAAAATGTGCATGCTGTGATTATGGGAGTGAGACAAATCTTTGCCCTGTTGAGGGAAAATGTAATACAAAGGAAGACAAAGGCTTCTATGCTTGTTAGGAAGAACGCAAGATAGTAGCTTTTAGAGGAAAAGATTTGTCTAACAAAAATTAATTAATTCATTTTACATTTTGCATGGTCGTGAGAGGACGAATGATGCACCATGGGGATGATCCTCTCTTATGGCTTGGCATTTGATGTACGGGTTACCATCTACCATGAAGATATGTCATCCGTATGCACCCTCTTTACAGTCAAGAGATTATAATTCACACATAGAAATAGCAGCCCGTGGTGAGTGGGTTGTTTGGCAATGTTTTATAGGTGAGCATGGCATGACCAAGTAATCACCGTGAACACATTCAGAGAACCACATGTTAGATATATCGCTAAGTTCAGAGATGGTGGATCCGAGAGCTTGAATGTGATAGAAGCCTCACTGAGTCATTGTAATAGGACAAAGTGCACATACACTCATTAAAATATCATACAACTGCATGAGTTCAACCCAAGCCTTAACACACAGGCATCGAATGTTCCTAAGGCCACTCGAACGGATTTTATGAAATTCCAGTTGTATGATTAGATAAACATGAGGTGGATATCGTTTAGGCATCACTTCTCAAGCTTCGAGCAAGTGACGGGGCACTTGATACATTGATCATGTTGTTTTATTCCTCATGCGCTGCTCAGGAAAGTACCTTTTCCTTTTTGAATCCAATTAGAAGGTTTCTCATTCAGGGTGTACACCGATAAGGTTGGCTGTAGATCGCTTTTTATGGGGAGTGTGTAAACAACAACAACAAAAATCCTGGGTACTATTGTTTCATCTTTTTGAACGTTGTCTTTCGGAATTCTTATCACACGTTTGGTGGGATCAAGGAAAAGATGGTAACTGTTTCCTTTTGTCGATTGCGGAATTGAATGTAGTAGTTTGGGATAATGACTATTCTAGTGTACATCATCACCATAAAGTTGAATAGGGATTATTTGTAAATCACACAATCCTCAATCTTATCCGAGCAATAAAAATCAGAAAGCACAAAAGCCTTCAAACTCTATTCGTGGGTGCGCGAGAAATACTTGCAGAAAGCATGGGTAAGTATTGTTTGGTAGATTTTGTTCAGCTTAAAAAAAAAAATCAGAATTGCGATACACTAAATTATTTTTTTGATTTTCATTACTCCGTTCAATTGATATTGCTTTGTTGAAAACAACCGGATAAATTTGTTTCAGTCTTGCAGTGTGAATAGTTATGATCGTTGATAATGTGTATTCTGATTTTCTTTTTATCCTCCCATACTCATAAATATGGGATAAAATGCAAATTTCAAAGACAGTTTGGTCGGAAGTTCCAATTGTTCTCAAAGTTTGTGGAGAGGTAGCATAGTCGAGAGCAACGCAGCAGCTGGTTGTGCTCACAACTGGCTGAGATAAAAGGTACAAGGGGTTTTGGGAAATTGAATATTTAAACCTTCTTGCATAACAGTATTTGTTGAGTGTAAGGGTATTGTTTTCTTTAATTCTATTACAACGTAATCATCACTGACCACCATGTCTAAGTTTGTTATGTGGATACAACTTGACCTAAAATACCAATGCCCAAAATCGAAGCCAAACACCAATTAACTAAAACAATAGAGGTAAGAAGGTTTAGCAACTAATATCGTTATATATATGGGAACTGTTGTGAAAAGACACCGCAATTTAGTTAAACGCCGACATCGTAAACTCGTTTTCCCCAATCCTGTTAAACATGGTCGTAAAGATTATTGGTAATCAAGAATAATTCGATCTTATTAGAGCCATTGTTATTAATAATTATAGATTATTAACATTAATGTGCCTATTATTCCACTGTATTTTAGAAATTTATTAATTTTATGCATAATGTTGCCACATTGGAAATGCTCTTGTATAATGATTCATTGTTAAAAATCATGCTTCAAAATAGGTTTTGCATTTCCACTGGTAAAAATGCCAAAGGAAGATCTGCTGATTTAAATAAGTATATATTCTGAGCGATGTTTGATTGTGGTCCAAAGTCAACGCTTTTGTATGTTTCTACAACAAGAATGTGGAGTTTCATGCACTCTCTATGTTTATATACATATATACATATTTGTAAATTTCATGCAAGTTTCACATTTCTTCTAAGCTCTGTCTATCATAAGAAACACCAACTCAATATACAAAGTTCTGTGCTTTTACTATTAGAGAATCTGTCACTTATGATCACGTTGTGTTTTCATCCACTGTAGTAAACTCCGTAAGCAATGGTTGTGCATGCGTTGACTTATATAAATTAGAAGAATCGCATTCATATCAGAGAAATTGATCCATAGAAAGATTTCAAAAAGATAGTTGGAAAAATGATGTGAAGTAGGGCCGAGTGGCGACATCGCCCTTTACATAGACCACATGGGTGACCCCATCTGTAGGATTCACCACAGTTCCGCCTATACAATGCTTGTATGTTTCAATTGATATTTGGACGTTCAATATCAATCTATCGAAAGAGAAAAACCCATAAAATAGGAAAAAAAATACAATTTATCACCCTTCAAATATTATTTTGTATGACACAGGTTGTTGCAAAGTACGGGGTGGACAGAGATATGGTGGGTGTGATCAGAGGCTCCATTAAGGTATTCCTATAAGGAAATATGCAACTACGTCCTGGAGAATAGCAAATAATAGTGTTCATCAACACAGGTTACACTCTTGGCATCTGAGTCCTAGACACCCATGTGTCTAAGATTAAATAAGTTTAATTATTATGAATGCTGCTTAGCTACTGAAATTAATCTTAGTAGACAATTGACATAATCAATGGTGAAAATTACGAAGGCACTAAAGTTAACCCTCTTCACATAATTATAATGAGATTGTAGATTTATTGTGGAGTCATTATGTGTTGTACGTGGCCACATTAAGTGTATTTCAATTATTGATTTTGAGGCACACTAGAACACGAAAGACCTTAGTTATTGGTATACTAAATCATTTCACTCAATGAAATGGCATAATTAAGGATTATGTATGATGAATGATTTCATTATTATGCATGTGACTCTCATTACTTAAAGGAGTAGCTGCATGGTAGGTAGTGTTTGTGGCTTGGGGCTATGGAGCCATCTTACGGCATGGGACCATTATACCAAAGTGGAACAGATTTCAATAACCTCATTGTGGGATATACATATATGGGTGTATGAGACATCTAGTAAATCTAAATGTAATCATCATTACGAAACATATGATACCAATGGTTAACTAGAACATTCATGCATAAGATCAAGGTACATGAGAAATTAGTATGGTATAATCTACAGTTCCAGTTATATATGCTATACATTGATACTAGTTTAGCTAATCCTACATGTTGCTTAGAAGAAGGGACCTCGAAGGAAATTGTGTGGTGCATACCATGATGCATGTCTTTCTCCAAGTTAGGGGTTTGTGCCCAAATTCTGATTTAAAGAATCATTCTGCTTACATGCTTTTGATAAGCATTGAATATTAATAGTACATGAAGGAATCTTAATATTTAAGAAGCCTTGGAGTTAGTATGATAGTTTTCCTTGGAATTGATAAGAAAATAATATTATATCATACATTAAAGGTCAGATAATATGGCAATTAAAAAGCAATGTGAACATAGGGCACTATTCAGTTCCTCACTAGGGAACGCTCTTGTTAAATTGTCATTAAAGATATGATTGTTCTTATGTGCATGTTTGTTTTTATTAATATTCACACTAATGGCTAGGACTACATGCAAATCCATTATAATCTTATTGAAGTCACCTGAAATATTCTTGTTCTTGCGGAGAATTAAAGCCAAGAATGAGATCAATTAATCTAAGAGGTAGATTCCATGGATGAGTACACAACTATAATGCAAGCAAATTGATACCCCTACAAGTTCTATAAAGGGAATTGAATAAATGAAAGGACAATTGTATAAAAGAAGAAATGTTAAATCCTCATAAGGGTTATGAAATGAAAAAGGTTTTCATGAACAATGATAAGAATATAAAGAGAATGCATCTCTATTGTATCAAATAGTAGAGTTAGTGGTACGTGGCACAGTAGGTAACTATTCTTACTTAGGCCACAAAGCTATGCCATTCATTATAGCTATTCATGGATGATGAGGTACAAGAAGAACCACCTATATTTTGAACATATATGGATGGGTGAGACCTCTTTTTCAAAACTTGACCATTACTAGGTTTAATATGGAACATAGTATGCTTCTAATGGATAATTAGATAAATATTTGTACATTAAATCACTATGTATAATGATTTCGGTAAATAAGCAAAGTCAAATCTAGTTTATCTTCGGAGGATGATTTTTCATGTAAATCGCCAAACTAGTTATATTTGAGCATCTGATTATAGTTTTGGAAGCAAAGGTAAAATACATATATTCATGATAGCAACTAGAGAAAAACTTGGGCAAAATTGGTATTGTGCATAATGAAGAGAAATTAGAGAAATTTTTCTTAAAACCCCTAACAAAAACCATAACAGGTACTGGTTGAGGAACCGTGTGGAAAACTATATTAGGTAGCAGATTTAAATGGAATTGTACCTATGCATTGTCATGGATAGTTCTACATGTTATTACCATAGTATGGTTAAGTAGTCATTAAGATAAACATGTTGAAGAGGAACATTCTTAATATCAATGGATATTAATGAGTTATATGAATTTACCATGCAAGCACATGAGTGTACATTATTATAGACTTGCAAGAATAATACAATTATCAAATGGTTAATGGTGGGATGGTCTTGATATTATGCATCTGTATAAGAAAGAGTCTTGAGTCTAAATCAAGCTATATATGCATATGTTGTAATGTGACAATAATAAATAGGCAAAGTATCCATGACTACGTGAAAAGTCAGGTTGGGCTATAAAAACAATTTATAAATGCTATAATGCTATAAAAGTATAATACCAAAGTAAAGGATGGTGAGAGCATGTTATAGTATAAAAACTATATAACTCCACAAATTGTGTTCAAATTAATCCTTTGATTAATGCATCTACTTACAATGTGACTCATTCTTCGGTTGGAAGAAAGTATGGTTAAATGGGAAATTTAACTTAAATGGATTTCTAGGACATGTGAATATTTTGAAGGATATGTATAGTAGAACCTATAAGTATCCTTGAGTGCAAACCATAGTAATTGGTGAAGTAGCGCAAATGGTATGGACCCCTGGGTCAAATAATGATATTTAACAATCTATTTTAGATTCATATCATAGATTGTACCAAGAAAATTTGAGAGGGTCTCTTATCAGATTACATGGATAAGGTGTATGGACAACATAAGGAAATGTTGTGTGATTCAAACAAGAATTCTTAAACAGATAACTCAATTTTTGGTAAAGGGTTATTTAATGTTAAGAATAAGCTAACATGTAAATACTCTGAGATCATAAACACTTACAACTACAAGGAGTGTAGAATTGTAAGTAGTAAAAACTTTCATGTATAAAGTACACAAAATTATGCATGGTCAATAGGTTGTTGAAGCATAAATAGAGCAACAGTAAAACATATGAGGTGATTAATGATTTCACGAATATTGAACTTCAACAGCTATGTGTTAATAATCTTCCTTAGATCATTAAGCAGAAGGTGTGATTAAAAGGAAAATATGCATGAATCCAATAATATGCGATTGATATTGTAAGCACATGACATCTAGAACTGATTTACACCTGACATAAAAACTTCCTTAATTACATCGATGAACCATGGAAATGAATGTTGTATGATACTAACATGGTGGAAAAATATGTAGATAAATTTTATGTCATGCAGGTGATACCATGAGGATGGTATTATAGGTTGTACCACAGCTGAACAGTGTACAACATTACATATAGGACCATATGACTACATATGTTACAAGTTTAAAAAATGAAATGTGTATTGGTGTGTATAACATACCTTGTGTGCAGGTATGCAACAGTCATTAGATGGATGTCTGGCCAGGTAAACAAACCTGGAGATTACCCTGAAGAAGGAAAGTAAGTTTGGTATAAGTAATTATGGTTAATTGCAGTTTGGCATACATACAATTACAATGAATAATATATATATATTATATATATATATATAAATATATATATAGTGAGTGAAATAATATGTTATGACTTTGTAGGCATATTAATGTGGAAAATATGCTAACTAATGTATTGTATGCAGAGAGACTGCAAGAAGTAGGTGTTCGATAAGAACACAAAGGCTTGAAAGAATGCATGCAGAGGACATGCATTCTTAAGATAAATTAAATGATAAGAAATATTTTCTTCAATAGTAACAGATTATGATATTTATCATAGTTAAACTTTGCATCGATAAATTCTCACAAATGGTTTGAAAAAAAATGTGTGACAGGTAGCTATGGAAGGAGAGATGCTAGGAGCACTCCTTGAGACTGATGTAAGCCATGGAAGGAGAGATGCTAGGAGCACTCCTTGTGGCAAATGTACATCGTAAATATTGCATTAGATGTCAGAGCCATGAGAGTTGTTGATTTGAAACCAAATACCTATGAACGAGGACATGATGCAGTGATACACCCAGGACAATGTAAAATTTAAGGGGGGGAGTATGTAACACCCCTCCCTTGTGTACTATATTATTGTAAACCTAATCTAAGTTAAAACTAGGTGTGATATCCTCCCTTGTGTGTTAAATGTTGTAAACCTAAGATGAGGAAAGCTAGGGTTGATATCCTCCCTTTTGTGTTAAACGTTGTAAACCTAAGCTAAGGAAAGCTAGGTTTGATACCCTCCTTTGTGGGTTAAACTGTGCAAAACCTAAGCTGAGGAAAGCTAGGTTTGATACCCTCCTTTGTGGGTTAAACTATGTAAACCTAAGCTGAGGAAAGCTACGTGATATGTAATATTTTAAATAAATCACTTGGAGGGTGGAGCACCAAGAGAGAGGAGATGCTTGCCAAATCCCATGAGGAATGGGATAGAGATGAACCTTTCATGGCAAGCTTCTAGATGTAATTCTAGATAAGCTTGGATGGATTGGATATCGATTAGATGGATGGGAGATAAAGATCCATTGGAAATAAAAGTTTTGCGGGAGATAAAGGTAATATTTATGTGGAAAATAATCATGGGAGATAAATACGAAATTGTTCGAATAAGACCTAGGAAAATGGAAAAATCCATAAAGCGGGACGCCGCTAATGTTAACTAAATCATGAAAGAGTGTATTAAATACCTAGTGCATTGATCAATGGAGGGCATTTGATCCTTGGAAAGATCTTTGGCTCGGGGGGAATAAGAAGTGATTCATGGCTGGGTGGTGGTGCTCCTCACTCCAAGTGAGGTTTTAGTTGGTGTCAGATGTGTGGAATGTTTAGTATGATAATTCTTACTCTCTCTCTCTCCTTTTAGTTGCATGTGATTATGTGAAGATTTTATTAAGTTTTTTCACTCTGGGAATGTTTCATGAATTACTTATGCTTATGTGTTAATAGATTTAATGGTACTTTCCTCTATTCCGATGAGATTCATTAGCATGATGTGGGTTTTATTTTAGTCCTTACTTACTATGATTTAAATCATTTAGCTGAGATAAGTTGAGGGTTGGTTTCTTATCTCTTATAGTTGGAATGGTTAAATCATTCAGCTCGAGAGCTTAAAAGTTGTGTTGAATAATAATATAGTATTGGTTATGCCCCATGTGAGCTATATCAATAATCTTCTTCATAATCATATTAGATTTAATAACCCAAAGTAATATCTTATGCTCTTACTTTGGTACTGGATGGGGAATTGTAAAGATATTCTAGCATGTGCATGTTAGACAAGATAGAAGTAGCTTTACATGCCCATGTTAGTAGAAGTATATACAAGAAAAGGTTATTTCCTTGTCGCATGAAGAGATTAAAGATATTGTAAGGATTGCATGTCATGAGAGTATGTGATTTCACACTAAGGGTATATGACTCCACCTTGATCTTTCATTGTAGTTATGATTCTTGGTTCACTAAATTTGTGGCTGCTGAGAACTCTTAACTATAACTAAGACAAAAATTTAAAATTATGGGATCTAAAGGGTGTTTTTCCTGGGTAGGCTAAGGAGGTTCATTACAAAAATTTAGTTGTGCCTCATACAACAAAAAAGGATAGTACAGGAGTTGAGCTTCCCAGGAAAAATTAGGTCAATATTCGACCTCAATGAAAAGCTTCAATATTTTTTTTGGGCCTTGGTGTTACATTGATAAAATTGATACAGGCAGTAGTAGTTGTTGTGGAAATCATTATCTCCTGTGCAAATTCTAAGAATATCTCTTTTTCAGTCTAGGTGTTACATTGATAAACTTGATATATAGTTTTTTGGTGTTACATTAATAAAATTAATATATAGTTAGCTGTAGTTTGGAGTTTTATTATTTATATGGTAAATTTTGAGAATATTTTCTTTTCACTTTTAATGTTACAATAATGTTTTTCTTCAATGTTATTGATATATTGATAAAATTATAATAATTAATAGTTACTAATTTCCAAAATATTTTAAAATTTTATCAATGAGGAAGCCAATTACCACATGTAAAATATTCTTAAAATCTATGATCTCCTAAATTTAGTAACACTTGCTACCCACTCCTGATTAAAAAAAAAGACTATAATCCCTCTACTATATAAATGGATTAGCATTAGTAGCCTGTGATTCCATGGCAGCCTCCATGGATTCCATTCATCACGTTTTAGCTCAACATATCAACTCATCATGTGAATCTATGGCAACTAATAAGTTCTAGCTTTATAAGATTGCTTCTCACATTGTTACTACAAATTCATCCTATACTAGTAATTCCCATGTGGATGTGGGATACCTCTACAGAATTTTGAGGTTTCATGCTTCCTATGGTGTTTAGCTTTGAGGTTTTCACTAAACAAGAAGAAGACAATCACGAAGATAATGTAGAAAATAAGAAGATTAAGTATGGCTTGACAGGCCTTTCGAAGTTGTCCAAAACCAGAGTTTCAATGAAGCCCATGGCCAGTAACAGCGGTGTTGTGGTAGATTTTGTGGCAAAGATGTATGCAGATGGGTTTAAGAGCATAAACACACTAGTAGACGTTGGAGGGGGTATGGGATATGTGTTGTCCATGATTGTCAGGGAACATTCATGGCACTAATCTCAATCTTCTGTATCATTGTCACTGCACCTCCCATTACTAGTAAGATTTGTCATATTTTTCACAGTTGAACTTAATTTGTAGTTTTCTATATTTTAGAATTTATTATTAATAAGAATTAAATCATCTTCTTTATTAAATATTAATATTTTAAAAAATATTAATTCACCATCAATTTAAATTGGTTCATTAATTATAATAAGCAGACAAATACTTATAAAAGTTAAGTGGAAAATAGTTAGTGTTGCAAGAGGGTCATCTTATGTAGATTGTGGATTCTTCAAATGGAGCTTTAGAATATTTTGGGATTACATGAGTTAGGTAAAATAAGTGGTCTTACCCATGTCCATCTAATTCTAGAATATTCTGAGAATCCACAATCTAAGCTAAAAGTGGAGATTGGAGATTCTTGGAATGGATTCTTAGAATATTCTCAGATTACATGGGCTAGGTCAAATAACTACCCTTGCCCATGTCCATCTAATTCTAGAATATTCTAAGAACCCGCAATCTACTTATGTTAAAAGTGGAGAAAATGGTGGAATAAATGGAGGGAGATATCTTCAAACACATAACTTTCCCAATGCAGTCATGATGAAGGTTTCGTCTTTGCATAAAAAAATTAAAAAAAAAAAAGAAATAAAAAATAAAAATAAAAATAAAAAATAAAAAAATTGTGCTATTATTATTACTCTTATATCTTAAGGGATGAAATTGTGTTGTGTTAAAATTGGCAACTAGGGCCAAAATCCATGTGGGTCATATTATTAATGAAAGTTGATAATTTTCTTGGATCCCTCTCATCTAGAGGTGTAGAATTGATCTAAATATCATCCAATTCTAATAAGTATTCATGGGGATATGAATTTATTTGTGTTATGGGACAATTCGTCAAGGTCGGCCAGCAATCAAATAAACCCCTCTTGTGCTCAACATTTTAGTATAAATAGAGGTGGCCTTTAAGTCAGTTCAACACACTTCGGATCTCTTCCTCTCTACTTGTTTTTGAGTTTTAGTAGGAGGAGAGATCGTAAGGGATAATGCTGCTCTAATCTAGAGGGCAGAAGCTGGAACTACTAGGAACTACCGGAACTACGGAAACTACTCGGAACTACATGGAATAGCTGGAACTGCCAGGAACTGCCAGAACTGCCAGGAATAGCTGGAACTACCACGAAAGCCAAAACTGTTGGTAACAGTTGGAACTGTCGGAACAGCCAGGAAAGTTGATGCAAAGGGAAGAAGCTGAAACTATCGAGAACTGTCAAAACTGCCGAGAACTGTCAGAAATGTCAGGAATAGCTGGGACTGCTGGGAACTGATGGAACTGCTGGGAATAACTAGAAATGTCAGAAAAGCCAAGAAAGCTCACACATAGGGAAAAAGCCAGAACTATCAGGAACTGTCGAAACTACAAAAATCTATCGGAACTACCGAGAATAGTTGGAACTGTCGAGAATAGCTAGAATTGCTGGAACTATCAGAACTACAAGGAATAGACGGAATTGCCGAAACTACCAAAACTACTGGGAACTACCGGAAAAGGCAGGAAATCTGACACAGAGGGCAGAAGTCAGAACTGTCGGGAACTGTTGGGAACAACCAGAATTGTCAGAACTACCAAAACTGCTGGAATTGCCAAGAACACCTGGAATTGCCAAAACTGTCAGAACTACCGGAACTAACGGGAACTGTCGGAACTATTGGAACTGTTGGGAATAGTCAGAACTGCCAGAGCTACCGGGAATTGCTGGTACTGCTAGAGCATCTATCTCCGAAGGAGAGGAGCATGCAAGGGACAACTAACTAACATTGGGGCAGTTGTATGGTACTTAGCAGCAAATACACCAAGCATGCAACAGCAAGCATGCTAAGGACAACAAGCAAGCAAGAGACAACAAGTAAGCAAGATGCAGCCAACACATAGGTCAGTATGGCTACATGGTGTAGCAATGGCACATAATGCAATACAGTGATGGGTATAGTGATGATTAATGAAGTGTGATGAGATGCAACATAGTAATGATGGGTGCAACATGGTGCAGCGCAATGAGGTGCAGCATGATGATGAAATGAAACACAATGATAGGTGAAGGAGTCACCTTGGAGAATCACTTGAAGCAGCATGTCTTCAACTAATCTCATGTATCATCTTCTTAGCGATGATCTATGCTCTTATCTAGATAAGTCAAAGTGTTGACTTCTATTGTAAACGTACTATCTCTCTCTACTGAACTATTGAAAAACATATAAAAAGAATTGATCAAGGGTTTCCCCACATTGGGGTTTGTCCCTGGCTAGCATCACATATTGTGTTTTGTTGTCTTAGCTTGTCTCCTGCAATTTATGTTTATGTTCTATCTGCAGTTTATTTTAATGCGGATGTGATTGCTAATCTGGAAAAGATATTGAGCTAACTGTGAAAATTGAAATAAATTTCTCTAACCATAGAACATACCTAAAATTAACATGTTGTCTACAGATACCACAAATCTTCTAGGATGGTAGTTTTCTTGCCTCTGAATCTGGTAAAAAAAAAAATCAAAAAATCAAAATGCTCGAGTGTTTGAAGTGTTTTTTATGGTGAAAATGGATTCATCACTGTCAAGAACCCTTGGGGCACCCAAAATCTTGAGGTTTGACACTTGTAACTTAGATTTTCAAAAATTTCTGTAAATTTTATCATAATATTACCAAAATTACCATTATTTTCCAAGCTAATTTGTAAATTTTTTTAGACTACTTTATTAGATCACAGTGGATTTTGCATGACTAGGAGGATGACGAGTGTTTGAAATTGCTACGAAGAAGCTACTATGCAATGTCAGTGAACAGGAAGGTATTAATTGTAGAAGCAGTTATTGCAGGAGGCAAGCAAAGTGAAAGCATGTCGAGGTGATTGTCTTTCCTTCGAGCACTTAAATTGCTCTCCAAATTTTAATGAGTGGTCGTGCTTCAGAATCCAAATTATCTTGTTTAATTTTTGTATTATACCAACTATGAATGACCAATGATATAAAGACCAAGAAGTACCTACCATTGATGGAAGAATGAATTGGTCATCGTGTCCCTTGTTATCTATTTCAATACATGTTGTTGGTGAATCTATAGGTTCAACCTTTGCATTTACCTTTTTGTGGGTAGTGCTTTGCTCCTAGTTGGGTTTAGTTATTTATTCTAAGAAGAATGAAAATATCGAGGGATTTTATAAAGCATACCCTAAGTTATTGGGTGGGTTGAATTTTGCTTTCTTTCAAGATAATATTGTAGAATATTTTGATTAATAATAATATTAATGATAATAATGTTAGATTATATAAGAGTGTATTTTTTTTTAATATAAAAAACATAAGTTTAAATTTATAAAAGTAAAATATGTATATTTCTTAAAAATTTATAAATTGTAGGTAAAAAATTATTTCCAAATAAATTTTAAACACTAATTTAATTCTAATTTGAATAATAAAATAACTAGTAAATCATATTAAAAATATTATGTAGTTGATATAGTGATAACACTTCTCTCTCTCTTCTCCACACACACACACACACAACAACATATTATATATATAATAAAAAACTACTATTAAGCCTTACCAATGCACAATTTATTAATTAACCATGTTTAGGATTATGGGTCAACTTAACTTCAGAAAAATAAATTAATTAATTAAAATTAAATTAAATTAAAAAATAATAATAATAATTACACATCTTATTCTAAAATGGGTCATTTTGCTAAATAAAATTTGCTTATATTTAATTTCCCCATATAATTAGAAAATGAACTTATTAGAATTGGAATAATCTCAAATCCCTAGGAAATTGGTGGGTAGAGCCACATGACAAGAATCTAATTTAACTTGACAAAAAAAAGAATTACACATCTTATTGTAAAATGGACCATTTTGCTAAATAAAATTTGCTCATATATTAATTTACCCATCTAATCAGGGGTTAAATTTGACGGGCGACCCTACCTGTCAAGGAATTTTTTTATGACGTTTTTATTTTTACACTGCCCATCATATGACTTTTAAAATTTATTTGTACAAGTTTTATCTAATTTCAAATTGTACAA
>APFE031602631.1:9875-20963 GCA_000404065.3 Pinus taeda
AAATTAATTTATAATAAACAAATAATATTAAATAGTATAGTACCAAAGTGAATAATAACATATATAATATATTATATAATTTGGTTAAATTCTTCTAATAATAATATTTTATTAAATTCTGAATTAATATGGAAAATATTGGAAACTTGTTTTTAACTATAAAATTAATTATTTGAAATAAAATAAAAACTGAGCTCAACGCTTTGTTATGTATTGTATTTTAAATGATGAATTTGTAAATTAAATATTTAATTAATTAATTTATAAAAAATATTAACAACTACACGCAAAGACTAATTAACTTGTTTCTTTTTCTCGTATCAAATTCAAAACCGTATTATTTCAATTTTATAAATACAATTATTTCTATTATATAATGAAATGGATTTTTTGGTTAACCAGTTATTAGTCTTTGTTTTACTAAAACAATTTGCATCTTCTCTTTCATTTAACATAACATATCCAATTCCCCGATGGGGGTGGGAATGAGCAGAATGTGTAATGCTACCAACAAGTGTCGACACGAGCTCCATACGTGGAAGCGCAACGATATGAGAGAGGAGCACCAACAACCGGCGACGCTCTCTCGTAAATGTGCGAAGGTAATGGGGGAGGAATGATACATGTTGCTATTTTTGTTCATGGTTTCCGGTGTGTCTCATGTAGTAATCTGGCAGCGTTCCCATAATGGCTCTGACGTGCTCAACTCTAGGAGGAAATGAGGTAGGTTTTGAGCTCATTTATGGCTAGATGCAATACAAAAGGAATGTCTTTTTTAACAAGTGTGCTAGAGTTGATATTTGTCATATTCATCTTTTCTCACTAGCAGATAAAAAATGTTTTTATCTTACGACATTTTTCCTCCTCCGGTTGTTATAAATGTGTTAGATTAGTGACAATGTGATGAGAGTAGTCTTTGGAGGAGGTGATGAAAGGGTTTTGGCCATTGTTATTTAGTTTATTATGTGATGATGTTCATTGTGTGCTACAAATTTTGGAAGCTATTTGTTGGAAAATTGAGATGCAATTACCTAAAGAGGGAATTGAGGTTTCAAGAGTTTATTTTTTCAAAGATCTTTGAATTCTTGAAGAAGGTAAATGTTATTTATTCTCTTTCAGAGCAGAGCAGTGCAGCCTTGGGGCTTGTTTTCGAGTTGGTGGTCATGATTCCTTCATCGGCTCTCCAAGATTCATATTTTCTAGGTATCTCACTCAATTATCTGATTTTGGTATGTGGAGTTTGGTATCCTGGGAATTTTTCTATCTGGTTTTAGTAGTACCTTCTACCATGGCTTTCTGAAGACGCAATTGAGGATTTTATGGTTCACTTTGCTTAGTTTTGGGTTACATTGTTTGACATTGGTGCCTGGTAATAAAATTCAGCTAGTAGTCGAGGATTTTCTGCCTTTGTATTGTGTGTGTAATCTGTTTGTGTCAAATTGTCGCCACAGGGCTAAGATCGGTTGTTTGAGTCGAGTTTGGAAAAAAACAATTGGTCTGTAGGCAATGATTTTATGCTATTGTATTATGTGGTAGTCCTATTATATCAATTTGTCTCCACAGGTTAAAGAATTATGGCTCTCTAATGTTCTCAGACTATATATTTCAAAGTTTTTGTGCTTTAGGGATGACATAGTCTTGTTTGGGCGTTGTCCAATTAATCGCTAAATGAGTCAGTGTACAAGTCGTGGGGTCAATCAAGTTAGTATCAATATTGCATACCATTGTGTGACTACGCCACCTCGTCATAGAATGGTAAGCCGACGGGGTGGTGCCATTAGCAAATTTATTACTTAGCAGAGACATTTATTTGGATGGAATTTAGTGGCAACCTTGTTTGACTAAGATCCTACGGAGATTGGACACCTTGAACTTAGAGAATTTGGCTATAAGACCTATTTCTTTGATTCAGAAGTGGGCAACCAAAATCTTAAACGGATTATCGACCCTGGGAAGTTTAGAAGAAGAAGACTACACTTGCATTCTATTGCAGTACATCAATGACTGGACACTCTATTTCGTTTGGTGCTCTGAGACAAACATGTGTATAATTACAAGGTTTTTGCAAGCAAGAGAACATAAAATGCTTCCTAAGAAATGTTCATTCTTCCTAAGGAATATCAATTTATGTTTGGATGACATACTCACGCGTTTGCAAAGGGTGGAAATGTATCTAGTGTTAGAGTCCAATTACGGCTTTGAAGATATCACTAGCACTCCTACCGTGATTAATTCTCAAGTGATCAACATTGTTCCACCAACTAATGGAACTCCCCTCCAGTTGTCATTTTAGACTAAAGGCAACGTTTTCGCTGCAAAGCATCCTTTTGGCACTTTTCCTCAATAAGCACTACACACCAGTTGTTTCAACAGGCTTCATGGTATCAATCACGAAAACCGATAGCGGGTTTTTACTCTCTCTTGTTTCACTATACTGATTGGAAAATTTCCTGTTATAGTTATGTATTTTGGCACTATGAATCTTGCAATCTTTTTGTGCGGGAACATATATATAGTTATCATGTGTGTGATGTTTCGTAAAACCAGTGGTAAATGATGATTAAACTAGTTTCTATTTTTTTTTAAGTTTTGATGTTATTCAGAAACATTTTGTTAGAATTTTGCATTTCCAAATTAGTCTTTTTGAATAAGCATGTTTTCAATGTAAAATCATTTTATTAATAAAAAATTATATAAACTTTTATTAGGCTTTGTGTCTGTGGAGCAAAGTGGACATCACCGGACTAATTTTGTCCAGAAATTCTCCACCATAATTGATGTGTTAGTCAACATGAAATACAACACAAAATGTACTATGTGTGGTGTATCCATTAAATTCTATGATTGTGTCATGCATCCATTAAATCTTATGATTGTTTCACGAGTCTCAACAGTGAGAACTCACCTAGGACAGACAAGGAAGTATCAGAAACATATGGGCCCATTACAATTTTGCTTAGATAGTGAATTTCTGGTTGGAATGTAGTGAGGAATTCTTTGAGAAACCTGAGTGTGAAGTGCTTCAGTCATTTTTTTTGTATGGCTAAAAAAATTGAGTGTGGGAATGTTTAAATCAAATTTTTGATGGCACAAATGGATTTGGTATCATTAAAAATTGAAATTTAACATAACCCAAAATTTCAAAAATTTCTAATAAATTTTATCCAATCTATCTATATATATGGGTGTCAGGGGGTGGAGGCAGTCATATGCACATGTGGGAAGGCAATAATGCAAGTGCATTTGACTCCCCCACTCACACCACACATATAATATGTGGTGGGCGGGGGAGATATATATATATTGTGGTGGGGTAGCGGGAGTCAATATTCACATGTTCATATTGACTGGGAGATATATATATGTGGGTGTGGGTGTGGGTGTGGGTGGTGTGAGTCAATATGCACATGGTGGGGGTTGGGGGAGTCAATATGCACATGTGCATATTGACTGGGGGATATATATATGTGGGTGGGTGTGCGGGGAGTCAATATGCACATGTGCATATTGACTCCCTCCACCCACACCCACATATATATATGTGGGTGGGGGTGTGGGAAGTCAATATGCACATGTGGGTGGGCGTGGGAGGAGTCAATATGCACATGTGCCACCCCCACCCCCATCCACAAAGAATAACAGTTTCTTTGCAATATGTCCTTTTTGTTAAGAAAGATACCCTAATTGTCAAGAATCATTCAAAAATCAAAACCTTGTTTGAACAAAATGTTACTAAACTTTTACCTTAGTTGAACTTCTAAGTGATACAGAAAAACAATCATTAGCAAGAAATATAACGAAGAGATATAAGGAAATGAAGAAAACAACATCCACATTCTAAGTTGAAAACCCATCATCACTCCTACCAAATGATGTAATCCAGTGTACCAAGAAATTGAAGCTAGAAGATCAAGAGAATGGCAAAATAACCAAACTTTAGCAAAACAAAAAAGTGTTACAACACAAACATAAAAATCTTGTGTATATGCATTACAAAGAAATAATTGGAAAGGATGAAGAAATATCTCGCCTCAAGGACTATGTCGAAAAATTTTCAGAAGTGAAAAAGACTAAGGTCACAAAGAAAAAACTCAAGAAGCACTTATCAAAACAAGAAGAGGAAATTTTATGTTTAAAGAACCTTAATAAAAATTTATTAGAACAAATAAAAGATCTAAAAGATGAAAAACTTAAAAGTCAAAACAGTGAAAATAAGGTTGATAAATCATAAACCAAAGAGGTTTTATGTCTAAGGAATCATAACCAAAACCTCTTTACACAAACAAAGAATCTTAAATGTGATAAGACGTCACTTAAAGACAAGTTAGAGAAACTTACTCAAGAAGTATCAGAGTCTCCGGACGTAACAGTCCAGGTTGAAGATAAGGAAGCTAATACTGAACCAGTCAATAGCAGAACCCAAGGAGAGGATCAATTGAAGAAAAAACACATTCACATGTTACAATCGAGATGATGAAAATTCCAAACGAAGATTATGTACCTAACTCAAAGACCGTAGTACGAGAATGAAATCAAAAAGTTTCCACATACCTAATAAGGGAAAGTCTAACCAAAAAGGTTTCCTATCGACATTTGAATCATGTGAGTAGAAAACTCAACCAAGCTACGTATCAGGACCATTCATACCAAAAACAACAAACTGATGTTCTAGAGAATAGTGATGTAACCTCAATCCAGTACTATGATGACAAGTCATCACAAAATTTCAGTGATCAAAATATTCCACAGAAGATTAATCTAGGATGGTCTTATCCCTTCTCAGTGCGACAATTTGTTTTGTCACTTAGAAGATCATATCAAATTGTATCGATGAAGATGATTGTTCTGAGATGAAAATACATTCAAAACCGAAAAAGAGATTAAGCCTTTTTCATCGACAAGCTTAGAGGACAAAGCTTTTCGAAGAGGAAAACAATGTTATGAATAAATATATTGGAAATAATGTAAAATAATGTAAATGATAATAATCATAAATAATGATAGTTAATTAGTAATTAGGTTCAAGAGTCATGTCTAAATGAGACATGACTCTCCATGAAGAGACACCTACTTGGTATATAAGCAATCCTCTCACTCTCATTGTATCATCATTCGTATTCACAAATTTAATATATAATATTTGTATCCTCATTGATATATTGATATTCCAAGTCTTCTGGAGTAATTAATACGAAGGAGGAACATTGTTCGCTTCACTATACAACTCAAAAGTTTGGATACAGAGGAAGAGAAACACTTACAGGGACACTAATATACTCAACAAACTTACACACCAGTTCTTTCACAATCCTTATCAGTTCCTACTACGTATACTTTACCATGTGATTGTCCTAAGTTGTAGATTGAGGTCGTCTATATTTAAACAATTGCGAGCCCTCCACTTTTCCCTCCTCATTGTTTATCAAGGATGTTGTTAACCGGATACTGATATGCATTCAATGTAAGTCCTCAATAGTTCCCGATAGAAAGAAGCCAAGTGTTATAGTCCTTAATGACTTAAATGACTTACAAGCTTGACCAGAAGGTCTTGTTCAATCTATTTGATTTAAAAAAGGCCCTATCAGGACTTCCTGTGAGGCCTTTTAAGAGTCCTTAACAACTTACAAGCTATTTACTACCAACTATGAAGACAAGGATGGCTGAAAAAGAGTGAAAGACACTATGCAGTGATGATCTGCTCCTTCTCTTTATTCTTAAGCCTAAATCGGCTCTAGATCTATATAAGGTCAGTGCTTTTGTGATTCCACTAGCCTGCTTTTGTGATTTCTAGTAAATTAGTATCACTGAAATTTTATGTTCATTAATCACACTATCCTTTTCTAGACTGAGATCAATATATCATAAGTAGATCAGTGATCGATGTGATACTCTATTACACTTACAAACACCTATATAAGATCATGTTAATACTGCCAATATTGTGAAATTTCAACCATCTCTGTCCTATCCATTTCATCTTGGCAACCCTCTTGAAACTCCATCATTACCTCCTATATCTCTGCCACATCCTCTAACTTCCCAACCTGATCACATAATTATTTAAAGGGTGCTAGTTCAATGGAAGAGCAATTTATTTACATGAAGGAGGTTGGTGGTTCGATTCCACTGTGCCCTAATATGAATTAATCAATGATATTGTTTATTTTTAATTAAATACATCTTATATTGATTTATATCAATGGTGAGATATTTTTTTGGATTCATTGTTTTATATTGTCTTCAAAGAGACAAAAGACATATTGTTTCTATAAAGACAATATGTCTTTAATCCAAATTATTGTCTCGGGAGAGACAAAAATGAAATTGTCTCCTAAGAGACAATAACACTTGTGTTATATATTTTCTTTATAGAGACATTGTTTTAAGACATTAATTTGAGACACTTTCTTAAAGACAATATTTAAGACAATACACAAGTTTTTTTTGTCTCAACTTAAGACAATTTACGCAAAAAAATTGTGTCATAAGAGACACTTGTGTTATATATTGTCTTCATAGAGACAATTTTTTAAGACATTCAATTTGAGGCACCCACTTAAATACAATACAAAAGTTTTATTTTGTCTCAACTTAAGACATTTTACCCAAAAATTGTCTCAAATATTGTCTTAAAAACCCCCTCTATGTTGTAGTGTCCGTTAAATCCTACAATTGTGTCAAGCATCCATGAAATCCTACAATATCCCACAATTGTGGCGTGCACTAAGGGGATATTTCCACTGTTCATGAGTCTCAACTATGTGAGCTCACCCAAGATATGCAAGTAACCATGAGAAACATATGGACCCATTATATATAGACATTGTCTAACGAGGCCACAATTTCACTCAGATAGTGAATTTCTAGTTGGAATGTAGTGAGAAATTCTTTGAGAAATCTGCATGTGAAGTGTTTAAGTCATTTTTTTTTTAGCGGAAGAAATCTGAGTATGAGAATGTTTAAATCATTTTTTGATGGCACAAATGGATTTAGCACCATCAAAAACCTATAAAACACCAAAAATCCTGAAACTTAACAACTATAACCTAGAATTTCAAAAAAATCTATTAAATTTTATCCAAAATTGATAGGATTTTCCAAACCGAAATGTAAACCGTTTATACGGCCATATATCTACATTTCCCAACATGGAATGAAACAAAGTAAAAAATTAATCTAAAATGAGATCAAATTTTGGGCATCAACATGATTTTGTTGTTTACAATGCAAAGATATGTTCACAGAAAAGCGTTTGATATGGGGGCAACATTATACACAGAACGACGCAGTAATAATCGCAGTGCCCGTGCAGTATGCATAATGGACGTTCAGATTGTTCGGTTGTAATCTGTATTATTTACGTACTGATTTTCACAATATTAAAATTGCAGTTCATAAATTTTGGAATTACAAGCTTATTGATCCCCAAAGTTTCTGCAAAGCCACCGCTACGCATACCCCCACGATAGCCTTTGCCAACTCCGTTACTGGGATGCAATCTGCTATAAGGCACTTGGGCTCCTTTGTATATAGATTATAAATCCACCAGCACATGATTTTGTGAATGTTGTTTGGGACATCGGTTACTTGAAAATGCCATGTGTCATGGTAAAGTGTGTTGGATCCACGTACAACCAGAGGTACAAAATTGTTTAAAATGAATCTATGTTAAATGGATACTACGAAAATAATAATAATGTGTTTGATCTTGGAAAGAAGTAAATGTCATATACATTTTATTTTTTTGTAAAATTTTATAGCAAAATTAATTGAGGTTGATATTGAAATAATATATTAGGTTAGTGTTTATTATTATATTATATAACATTAATCATTAATAATTAATTTATATATATATATATATAATATTAATAAATTGTTATTACAATATATAAAGATAGAATTTTCAAATTAAAACAAAATTTTTAAATGTGTTTCAAAATATTTTGTGTAAATAGAAAAAAATATAATATAATAATGTTATTTAAAATGAGAGTGCATGTGAATGTGCATGTGCTGAGGGAGACAACGGATCCTCTCCCAATTTTCAGAGGTTCCTATATCTGCCTGTGATACCCTATGACTCCTTATCAATTCATTAGAATCACTCAAATCCAGAATCGTCAAACTAGGCAACCTGTCGATTCTCTCAGGAAATCTCCTAATATTATTACATCGAATAATTCTCAACACACAAAGTCTCGCCATCTTCCCCAACTCCAACCCTGGTAGTTCTTCCAGTTTATCCAATCCCACTAATCACAACACCTCTAGAGTCGGAAGGGAATCTACACATCCAAAGTTGAAACCCAATTCTATCAAATTCGAACAATGTTCAATTTGTAGGTGTCACAACTGGGGCATCCTCTCTGGTGGGGGAAACTGCTTAATATTCTAGCAATACAGTAGCTCAAGCCACCTGAGATTTGTAAATTGGGAAATCCAAGTTGGAAGTTGTTGCAGATCCCGAACAGAAAGCTGAAGTATCTCCAGATTCAACATGCTTCTCATGCCTTCTAGAAGAGCCCCAACTTTCTCATGTTCAATCAGAGGGTTCTCATTTCCACAAAAGTTCTAATTAATTCCTCGGGAACGCCTACTTTTTGCCTATAATCAATGTCTAAGTGTCTCAAATGCCACATGTTTCAGAGATCAGATAAACACATTTTATGCTCGTCTGATCTCGATTTTTCCTCAGGTGCACGTTGCTCATGCCCCCAAGTGAGATTTGAGCAGTTGTATAGATTGAGACTCAACAGAGAGGTGATCTTAGAGAGGGAACGTGGCAAATATCTTAAATTCCAATGCTCCATACATTTCAAACTACCCATGACAGAAGGTAGGTATTTTAACTTCCAACGCATGGAGAGATCAATTATTTGAAGCCTTTTGAGATTCTTGACAGAACTCGGAAGCCTCTTGATCTTCGTTTGTGACAATTTCAAGCTCAAAAGGTTTTTTAGGCAGACTATAGATTCTGGAAATATATATAGATATATATATGCCTATTTTTTATAACTATATTAGCACAACCACATTAATAAATGTGGTTAATTTTCCACATTTTATATGTCAATTACATATGCAAATGATTTCAATCAATATATATCAACCATATTTATTAACATAGTTGTGCTTGTTGATAGTCAACATGCATGGGGAGGATTAGTAGGTCATGGTTGACCATGGATGCCCATGGTTGACTATAGTTGGACATGTTAAATATGGTTGACAATGATGAGTATTCGTGAACATGGTTGACCATAGCTTTCTATCATAGAATATGGTCATCCATATTGACAATAGATGACCATGGTTGACCATGTTTAATCTTGGTGACTTTGGTTGAGCATGTTTGATTATTCTAACTATGGTTAAACATGGGTTGACCATGTTTTTCCAAGGTTAACTATGGTTGAATAGAGATGACCATGTTTGGTCATAGCTGACCATCATTAACTATCGTTAACCATGGTTGATTATGGCTAATAGAAGTTTACCATGTATTACCATGGGTAACCATGGAAACTAGAGTCAACAATGGTTGATGATGGCTGACCATGTTGATGATAATTATCTACAAACTACCATAGTTGACTATGGTCAATCACAGTTAACCATAGTAAATCATGGTGACCATAGTTGACTATGATTTACCACATTGACTATGAATGGCAATGATTCACTATGGGTGAGCATAGTTGACTATGATGATTAGAGTTGATTGAAGATAACCATGCTTTCTTATGGTCGACTAAGGCTAACATTGGTTGATTGTGGTTGATTATATGGTGACTATTGTTTATTGAAGAAGACAATGCTTGCTCATTGTCAACTAAGGTTGACCATGTTTGATTATAATTGCCCATGGTTTACTATGGTTGATTAAAATTGATATGGTTGACTATGGTCAACATTAGTCAACAATGATCAACTTTGGTTAATTATGATCAACCATGGTTTGACTTTTGTTTGTCACATTACAATGTGTATTGTTTGTTTCTCACATTACAATGTTGATTTTTGTTTGTCACATTGTGACGCAAAGTTTTACTCATTACATGTGACATTATTTTTTGTTCATCATATTACAATGCTACTTTTTGTGCATCAAATTGCGATGTTGATTTTTGTTTGATACATTGTCATGTTAATATTTATTTGACAGATTATTATGTCAATTTTTAAACATGGTTGTATATGGTCAATTGTAGTTGACTATGAGTGAACATTATATTTATCAATGTTTAACTATAAATGAATATTGTTGACCATGTTAACCATGGATTACCATGGTGACCAATGTATAAATTATAAAATAATATATTAAAAGAAATATGTTATTATCCTGGATATGTGCTTTATGATTATAAATTATATATTATAATAAATGTTATGTATGTTAAATTATATCAAGAATATTATAATTAAAATATACAAATTATAATCAAAATTGTGTTTAGTTATGTTTTTTCTCTCTAGATATATTTTCTTTATGTGTATCTTTACCATATGTAATGTGTAATAGAACTGACATTTAAAAAATATTGACATACATACATTGCATCTAACATCTAACGTCTAACACTTACACATTTCCCCTATATTGGGTTGTAGAGCACCTCTTTGTGCAATTATGTATATAGTATTTAAGTTAAAAAAAATTAGAATCTTTATGGTTTGAATTATACCATCATAGACCCATATTAACCTCACATTTATTAAGGGTGAAGAGGGATCAAATATCTTGAGTTGCAAACTTCTTTTAAAGAGTAAAACTTGCAGCTTGAGAGTTTTGATCCTTCTCAGTGCTTGATAGATAGAGGTTAAGATGTACTTATGCTCTGTGAACATGTGTGTGTCAGTGTGTGTGTACACATGTCCAAGGAAGGAATTACACATCTCCTTTATTTTGACCAAAACACCAATAAACAATTTTACTGATAAGTCTTTTTTTCTACTTACTTTATAGCATATATACATAATTGATATTTAATATTTTACTCAACATGAGCATTAAAATGTTTTGTTTATAAACACATTGTTCACATAAAATGTTTATATCGATGCAATAAGCTTTCTCTTTTT
>APFE031602634.1:11716-25600 GCA_000404065.3 Pinus taeda
TTTTCTATAAATGATGTCAAAGTCATAACCCAACATATTTGTGACACATTTTTTCTGTTCTTCTAAAGATAATAGTTGTTCTAAAATGTATTTGAGACTATCATGATCCATTTTTACCTTGAAGTGTCTTCCAATCGGTAAGCTCGCCATTTTTTAAGTGCATGTAGTATTGCCAACATTTCCTTCTCATAAATAGCTTGCTTGATATGTAGCAGTAAAAATACCCAATCACCTACAACAAAAAAAAATTCACTACAATGTTGATCTACCTGTTGTTTCATTCGATTTTGCACCAAAGTAGCGTTATCCTTTAAAAGTTGGAGAACTTGTTGTAGATGCTCGATGTGATCTTTCACTGCTTGAACCTTTTTCTTCTTGATATGTCATTCTATCTTTAGAGTTTGAGGAGTGGTAATTTCTTCCAATCCTTTACAAGATATGGTCAGATTCATTTCTTGATGCTTGATGTGATCTTTCACTTCTTGAACATTTTTCTTCTTGATATGCCCTTCTATCTTGATAGTTTGAGGAGTGGTAATTCCGACCAATGAATTACAAGATATGGTTGGATTAATTTCTTCTTTATCGATGTGATATTTCACTTCTAGCACCTTTTTCTTCTTGATATGTGCTTCTATCTTGGTAGTTTAAGGAGTGGTAATTCTTGCCAATGCTTTACAAGATATGGTCTGATTCATTTCTTCTTTCTCTGGGGTTGGGTCCTGGCATATATCCTCTTCTTTTGATGTTTCTTGATCCTTTCTTCCTCCTCTTCATAATATATGTAAATAATTTCTTCTCAACACACTTATGACCTTTAGTGCATTTTCTAACACAATTGTAACAAAGCCCTTTTTCTTTTTTTTCTTCCAATTGTTGTGGTGTAACCCTTGTAGGTTGTGGAAGGCTAGGAGAAACAACACTTCCATATTTATAGTTATGAGTGGTAGACTTCATTGTTGCCATAATTTTACATTCCACTATGTAACAAAGCCCTTTTACTCTTTCCAATTGTTGTGGTGTTTCTCTAAAGAAGGTTTTGCTCTTTGTATCCTCATATTGTGCTATCATTTCCTTCATGAAAATTGACCACGTAACAAGTTGTTTACGAGAACAAAGCCCTTTATACCATAAAAATTGATTGGGTTCTAAATATGAAGATGCAATACATACCTTATGTAACAGTGATACATCATGTAGATCAAAATATTGCTCCATCTGAAGTATCCAATTTACCAGGTCCTTGCCATCAAACTTCCTCATCTTGCTTTTTCTTGATTTTAGGAGCTCGATCTTGAAATGACTGTAACTTTGTACTTTTGGATCTTTAAGTTCTCAAATTGTGACCTACAGGAGCCCTCTACGTCCTCTTTCCAATGCCACCAGTCTGATCCAAATTGGATTCTCCAAGGAAGAGTTATGCCAAACCTCCCACATTGACCTAATTATAGACTAGTTCAGTAGAGGGAAATTGTATGACATGCCAAGTGTCACTGTTTTGATCTTTGGCTCTAAAAAATATATACAAGAAACTATAGTCTATTGGCTTTCTGTACCTTTTGACCAAATTTCAATCCAATTCTCAGAGAGAAAGTTATGACGATTTTCCCTAGGTCACCTATTTGGAATGTAATTTAGGAGTTTGCACAAAGACCAACTTCCTCAGATCATATCTCCGCAAATATAGTGTAAAAAGCTCTAAAATTCAGACTCAAGGTTCAATGCGATGTCGTATCAAATGGGTTTTTATTTTAGCTTCTGAAACATCGTAGAAACAAAGTTATAGCAAAAATTCCATGATGACCTATTTGGAGCAGGAAACCCTAGAATCCAAAGCTCTAATACCAAATGTCATGAAACCAACTCACAAAAAGATAGAAAAGATAGATAAACGCCTTAGAATTCAGCCTCTCTGAGGGAGAAACCTCCTTTACATTACATAAATGAACAATTCTTGTATGATACAAATGAAAAGACCTCCTTTCTATATATAGGAGTCTAAGGGTCATAATATAATCAGGGCCGACATAACAATAAGTGGGCTTCTATGGGGCACAATAGTAACAATATGGGCACTACATGGGTACATCAATATAATAAGGGGGTTGTACTAATAACAATAAGTGGTTACACTAGTAGTACAGGGGCCTAACAAATAATGTCATTACTTCAGATGCCTCTGATAGCCATAGACCACATATAAATTAACTGGAAGATGTAATATTATATGGAGCCATTTAAACATTTTAACGCACAGCTGAATATTGAAATCAATTATTACGGATTTATTGTTGAAAGCACAATGGAAATGTTCTCATTGGGCTCCTCGAATAGAAGCGAATGTAACATACCCTTGTAGATCTTCAGAGGCTTTGATTCACACACCAGTAGTGTTTCACGTAGTAAAATTGGTCATGGAGATGATTCATGCACTCGTCGCAATAATGCTCTCAATGTAATAGCAGTAATTCTCTCAACGCAACAACGTGGAATGAGCAACGGTTCAGCACTCCAGCCTGACACATGGCAAAGATGGCCTTCAGTCCACTCATAATACAATTATGCAGCGGGTGCAGAACAATTATGCAGCAATATAATTATGTAGTGGGCACAAAATGGGTCAAATAACTTATGGAAGACAGAGCGCACAAGGGCAGTGGATAGAGAGCACAATAGGCAGAAGGGAGTTACAACTATTTTTGGGAGCTGGCTCTGATACCATGTCAGGCCAGACAGTAACTCCTCAAAGAAAAATTGATTCACATATTATATTATTTCAGGTTGGTCTTTATTATATACATGAGGGAGAGACTATTCATTTCATCTCCCGATGACTATTCATATTACTTATTATTTATTTACATTATATTCACCCAATCCTGATGATTAGGTGTCAACAAGATCATGCATTTCAAGATAGATCTTATGATGTTGAATCAGAGAGTTTAGAGAGTCTAAGACATTGCCTTAAAGGAGATAGAAAAATTGAGGAGCTCATAGGGTATGTTGTGAATCAACAACCAAGCTGTCTAATGTTGAGGAACGTCTCAAGGCCATCACAAGGTAGCAAGATGAGTACATTTGGGAGTTCTAGAGAAGCCCTCTACATGAGTACATAAATGAGGCTTGCAACACTACCAACCCATATTTATACACTGAGAAGAGCATGGCAGAGTTATTCAAATGCATCATGTTGGGTGACTGAATCAAGAAGCATGAGTTGATCATCAAGCAACATTAACATAGTAGATTTGTAGGGATTAATCCTTCCCAAGTCATGGATTGGTGAGAGATTATGAGTTGGTACTCTATTGATGGGTTGATTCCTAAGAGGATACTCACAACCAAGGGAATATTTATTTAGGGCCCTTTAGCACGGGTAGTGATGAAGGGTTGAGATTGTACCATAACCCACAAGTCCCTGGACATTGGTGGCACTAGGATCGAGGAGAATCCATTGGGGGTGGGATTGGCTGGAGGATTGTTTGGGATCCAGGTGAATCTATCGAGGGAAGGATTGATTAGAGGATTGTTTGGGATCTAGGTATTGGAGAATCCATTTATGATCATTTAGCATGGAGGCATAGAATAACACACTAAGTTGTATGGGATCTTGGTATTAATGTCCAAATGCTTCTATTGTGGATAACAATGAATTGCTTGAGGACAAGCAACCTTTGAGCGGGAGGATTTGTAATATTCCTTTTTTTGGATATGGTCAAAATAGACGGAATCTACACACGACATTTACTGTGGTATTTACCATGTTATCTGCCCATGGTATTCCCCTTTGATTTTCTAGAGAAAATAATAAAATAAAGCTTCTAGGGATTCCATCAAGCCTATAAAAGGGGTTAGGAGCTAGGCATTGGGATCATCTTGATTTTTATATCTATTTTCTCTTTCTTGAGAACTTGGAAAGGCAAGTCCTAGTTTGATCCCAGGGATGAAAATCCTGTGGGTGTAATTGTTTGGTGGATCCATCCAGGGTCCACAATTGTGCTTCAAAGATCAGTTGGTTGAGCTTTTGCTTAGAAGCTCTCTTTGGCATACATTTTCCTTCCTTCAATACCTATAACCTACACACAGTCCACACACCAAATATTTCTTTCCAAGAAATGAAAAGGTGAGAAGTAAATGAGATTTAAAGTAAATTTCTCAAACTACTCGAGATCTAATATAAGTAAATAAAATACATTATATATGAAGGAGAAATTGTAAGATCTATATTATGAAGGAAACATCAATAATAGAAGATTATGCCTTTGATATGCATGAAGATCCTTTTCATCTCCTTGAATACTTGAGACACCTTCTTTAGTCTCTTATTCTATTTCACTAGCATTCCCTCCTCGAATTATCTTCCTCCCTATCTTCCAATTTCATATCTTATTACAAGAATCTAGAAGTATGTTGATGAACATTCCTTGATCAAATTAAAGGTCCATATTTTGTCTTTTGAATGTGTGACATGACCATCACGAAGACCCAAAAAAAATTGAGAGTTTAAAATTAGTTTCAATTTGAGGTGCTTCATAACATAAGCCTAACAAAAATGGTTTCATCTCCAAAAAACTAAAGAGAAGGAAGGAATTAATAATGGCCATCCTCTCATCATATATCCCCATGTTAGCATCATATAGCATTTTACGAACTCAAAAAAAGGCCTTATGCTAAATATATCAACATTTTTCCTTAATCCATTTAAAAATTTAAGTATGATTATATCAATTGCTTCCTTTTTATGATTATCTAGTTCATTTATTTAATTATTTTTATGCAAAATAACTATCCTTACATAATATTTTTATTGCATTAAAAATTTAAGTATGATTATATCAATTGCTTCCTTTTTATGCTTATCTAGTTCATTTATTTAATTATTTTTATGCAAAATAACTATCCTTACATAATATTTTTATTGCATTATTATTATTTTTCATATTAGCATGATAATTGGGATATGATATGGTAATAAGAAGCTACAAATAATGAGGAGCTCATTTATTCATAAATTGGTATAAATTTCTTCTTGCAATGCATATGGGATGAATACTTTGGATTTATAAATCAAAGGCAAGGTTTATTTGGAGTAGTCAATGATTGCTAAGTCGTTATCTTTTGGAGGACGTAGCTTGAGTTCCTAATACCTTAATTGGAAAAATGAAAGCTCGTTGGAAAGTAAGAGATGTGAATAACAATTAGAAATCATTTCCATGCTTTAAATGGAATTTTTAATGCTCAAAAATAAAAATATAGTTGTTATTATTTTTCACTCGGAAGTAATTTATTTTGGAGAAAAAACCAAGATACCAAAAAAAAATCTAAATTCTAAAAATGGAACCCAATTTGGAAGACAAATATCCAAGTTTGAGATTTAGTATAGTCAACGCAAAGAGGGAAAACCTAACCATTATGTAGTTTCAAAGATGAAAATAATATTATAAAAGAGGAAAGTCACATTCTATAAAGGAGATTATAGCTTTTGCTCAAGACGTTTTTTGTCTTTCCAAAAGATCTTGTGAATCATCTTGCTTAATTTTCCTTCTCATATGTTCTTCTATATTTTTATTTGATTAAGCTTTATATTTCCATTTAACAACCTAAAGATCTAGGTCTAACTATATCTTTTTATCTTTTCTAAGAATTTCATATTGTATTTTGTGTCTAAGGGAGTAAGGTCCTTGCTTGTAATAAAGCATATGCAGTTTCATTATAGATTATATATTTTGTATTTAAGAGGTAGTTTAGGTTTTAAGGCATTCTTAAGCTTCTCAAATTGAGACTTTATGGTTAATTTCTTCCACAAAGAGTTATTTAAATTGTATGTTGTAGGCATGAGTTTGTGATGCAGGAGTATCAACCTCCCAGACAACCATTTTGCAGGGTTCATGTAATTTTCCAAATGGGATAGATTTGGTTCAAATATAATTTGTATAAACTAAGGAATAATGCATTTTTATGTAATTACAAGTTTATAGATTCTAAAAAGAATCTAGGTCCTTAGGAATTTCGATGAGTTAGTAGTTTTGGTCTTGTGACCCATTGTAAAAGTCACAATTGGCTGGCTAAGATTTTAGGAAATTTTATAGGAGTTGGGATAGATATCCATAGTGTTTGATATGTTAGGATAAATTCTAGTTAATTAGAGTCATATATTTACGTATAATTGGATTAAGAAAGGAAGCTTAGAGAGATATCTGCTCAAGAGGCTCAAGAAGGGAGGATCTATAATTCTCTGTAAACATGTTGTTCTAAGTAACATAATACATTGAGGTCGCCTATCGTTTGTGTGTGTTAAATTCTTTTCCTGAACATGTGTTCATACCCCATGTGAAGTGGGCAAGTTTCTTGATCACACTTAGTGTAACAAGTATGTCATCTTGATGTTCAATTATTAATGTCCTGGAGGTTTGTAAAATTTTCCTAGGGTCATGCTATTATAAAGCTATGTAAGTCACACAACTAACTCAAGAGAAACTAGGTCAAGGCCTTAGTTGAGATTTTGTATTTCATTAAATTTATAGGGGAGGGTTGATAGAAATTGGAGTTCAAGCACAAAAATGAAGCTAGAGCATTAGAGTGAAAATGTCTGGTATTTGAATATCAGATTCAAAAGTCAAGGTACATGTTTGAATGACTGTTCATGGTGTTTGCAAAGTAATTTTGGGATTGTTGTAGTTTTATCCCTTGCCTTTATCTATGCAATGAAGAAGCCCCAAAAATCCAGTTTACGACCCCAATACTGCTAATAACCCAAATATCACTATGGGTTTGGTTGTCCTGATAACCTTGATAACCTAGAGCCCCATAACCTTATGGACCAAGAACCCTCGAGGAGTAGATTTGAATGACGAAATGACAATGGAAGGGAGATTTACGTTATTGTCAAGGTTAGTAAAGAAAATTATAATCTAGGGTGTTGATAGTAGTCGAGTCCATACATAGGATGGTTATATCAAGTGGTATCAAAGTACTAGTATTCACTCTTTGGGATTGAGAAAAAAGAAGTGATTTTGCTACAGGATATTTGCAGCTAGTAGAGGTAATAAAAAGTTTAGTGATAGAGAATCCCAAGAAGGATTTCAGGTAAGGGAACTAGAGTAAAATGTAGAAAGAAGATACAAAACTAGAGGATTTGGTGTAGATTGGACAAATTTCTAGCAAGAAATAGAATTCGAGAGAATTGATAGTTAAACATACTAAAGAAAGGAATGCAAGAGATTTTGGAATTTCAATGTTGATGAGACCTGGTAGGTAATCTCTTCTTTTAAATTTATTCTAGTATAGAAAAGTAAATTCATGGTTACGTGTAGCAACAAAAGGAAGGAGAATTGTTGTAGATAACCCCTACAACATAAACAATGTGGCTGAGAGTAGTTCTAGCTGAGTTTGGAAAGAGGCAAATATAGGAATTTATCAAGAGGAGTGAATAGAACATGCGAGTTCTCCAAAAGGCCAAGTCTAAAGAAAATAAACTTGGTGAGGTGTCTTGTGGAGGCTTATTTGTAGCACACAGTGAGCATGGAGAAGTTGATCATGAAGAATGGGAATGAAAATAATAAGAATAGTCATGATGAAGGTTTAGAGATAAGCCACACAAAAATAAGTGATGATGAGTTTGATAGAGAGATGGCTAAGTTAAAGTAAAGACTTAGTGTGGTAAGTATGTTACTACAAGAAATGGATAAAAAGACCAAAGATGTGGATGGAATTGGAAGAACAAGATCAAGTGGCATGTCAGACAACAATATTCTGCGATGCTGACAAAAAATCTAAGGCACCTGTTAAGCACTCAATTGAGAGATGAAGAGCTTAGATAAGTTGAGTATGAGGAGGAGAGAGTTCACTATTGTGAACCAAAACAAGAATCATTCCTTGGAGAAGAGGATGATGAAGATGCTAATGAGATACTAAGTGGGGATCTCATGAATTGTTTAAAAAGGTCATATTAGCCGAAAGGATTGATGATGAAGACATCAAATGAGGCTAGAGAGCCTCATGTTTTTGAAACTAATAGATTGTGTGTGAATACAGGTTTTCCATATTTTAAGGAGGATGGTTATTAAAAATTGTCATAAAGGAATAAGAGAAGATAAAATTGTCTCTAAGAGAAAATACAAGGATAATTCAACAATTGTAATGAAAAGCATGAGACTTGTGCTGGATAAAGCGAGTGTAATTCCTAATGAACCCACAAAGGAAATTGTAGATACTAAGGTAATGAGTTTACCCTTGGAAGATCAAGTTTTTTTTTAATGAGGAGTGTGAAGACCACACCAAAAAGGAAAATAGTGAGCAGGAAAAGATCAAGGGAGCATTGAGTGAGTGTAAGGGATTTACCAATGAGGAATATAAGTTTCATTTGAGAAAGTTCCAAAAATTGAAGAATTTGGAGGATAGGCATCACGATAAAATTAGACAGCCACATACCTCATTGAAGCATGAGGAATTTAGGTAGTCATATACGTTATTGAAGCATGCAAAAGTTGTCTTGCAAGAAATAAAGTCATAGAAATTCAAGGGATAAACTAAGGTTCTAAATATGGAATTCTATGTTCTATTAAGTGGAAATGGAAGAAGCATCCAAGCATGTGATCTATCTCCAAAAATATACGCGTGGAGAGGATTGTACAAGATGCCAATATTGTGTCTGAAGAATTAGGAATGGGAGTAGAGAGACTTAGCATGCACAATCCAAAATGTGTCCTCATAGGAATCAAGTATCTTTTGGAAAGTCAAAATAATGAAAGGTGTGACGAGGGAGAAATATGAATTAATTAATGCAATTTTAGTGCTAATAATGAAATGAATGTGTTGCAAAGTGGAAGGTAGCTAGAACACACCCAAATGGAGAGGGATCAAGTCAACTCTATAAAGAAAATAAGGAGACAACATTAGATGAGGTAGAAAACTCATCTAGAGGTAGATTGAATATAGAAGAATTGCAAGGAAGGAAAGATGAAGAGGGGGGCAACTAGGAGATTTTGTAAAGAGAGAGAAAAACTAAAGGCATCTTGAGTTGTATTAAAGATATTTTAATTAGTATCTTGAAAGGGGATATATCCCTATCTTGATGCAGGCATAAAGCTTATTTAAAAGGAAATAATAATTGGAGGAAGTGGTAAGAAAGAAACACCCAATAAATGATGCAAGGGCACAAAATAGTTTTTGCGAAAATAACATGTGAAAATGAGCATAAGGATTTTCCAAGGTCCTTTGAGTAGTAAAATTGAAGTTGTAATTGAAGTGAGTTTTGGATAGTTTATGGAAGGGCATAATTTGGATTATGAGAAAGATGGGACCAAATCAAGGAAGAAATTTTTTCATCAAAGGGATGATCGAAGAATGGGAGAAGTGATGACCAAGAAACATGTCATGGTGATATGAAATCAACCTCATAATATTTATGAGTATAGAATTCAGCAAGGAAAGGAGTGGGAAAGTAGGAAAATGTCGTTGGCTATAGAGGATTGATTCAACAAAGAAAAAGGTTAGCAACAAACTAGAGTATGAGATCTTGGAAAGTTAAGTATAACAAGAAGAAATGAATGCAAGTAAGTTTTTGGACATCAACAACATAAATTATAGGATCCAACATGATTTCAACAATTTGATGAAATATGGCTAGGAGGTCGTAACAAATTTCTACCTAGGGAGTTTGATGCAGGAGCATCAACACCCTAGGAAACCATTTTTCCTAGACCCAACGAGGTAATGAAATTTTATTAAGGGGAGATGTTTATCTCAAATATAATTCACGTAAAATTAGTAATAGTGGATTTTTTTTATGTATTACTACAAGTGTCCCGATTCTAGAAGGAATCTAGGTTGTTAGGGCTTTTGGTGGGCTAGCACTTTTGAACATGTAGCCCATTTTAAAATATACAAATAATAGACTAAGGTGTTAGGAAGTTTTCTAGGAGTTGGGATAGATGTCAAAATAGTCTTTGTTTTGTTTAGAGATGTTCTAGTTAATAAAAATTTATATATGTATGTATAGTTGGAGTAGAAAAGGTGGCTTGGTGAGAGAGCTCGAGGGAGAGCATGAAAACGCAAGAAGCTCAAGAAGGGGTGCTATTTAATTCTTAGTAAACATACTTCTCTAAGTAATAAAAGGAATTAAGGTTTCCTATGGTTTGTGTGGTTTGATTTCTCTAGCTTAACATATGTTAATGCCTTGTCTAAAGTGGATGAGTTTCTTTATTATGCATGGTGCAATGAGTATGTTTCCATGATCATCAATTATTAATGTCCTAGAGGTCCATTGGTTTTCCCAAGGTCATGATATTATAAATTTGTGTGAATTACGTAACCAAGCAAGGGAAACTAGATAGAGTGCTTAGTTTAATTTTTTGAGTTCATTAAATATATAGTGTAGGCTTGCTATAAATCAAAGTTCGAGAACAAAGAAAAAGCTCGAGCATTAAAGAGGAAAGGTCCCCGTGTTTGAATCTCATAACCAAAATTTAGGTTGCACATACGAATGACTCGTCTTGGTGTCAACAAAGTAATTTTTGAGTTGTTGTGGTTTTATCCCCTTTATCTACGTGATGGGAGTTATAACCCTCTAAATCTAGTTTAGGACCTGGATACCACCAATAATCTTGATATCATTGTAGGACTAGTCGTGATGATAACCATGATCACTTGGATCCGAAGATCCTTGTGGGAAAATAATGCTCAATGAGTTGATTTGAATTAGAAAAATGGGATTCAAATAGGGCTTTACACCATTACCATGGTTAGTAAAGGAAACTACAACCCAAGGGGTTGAGAGCAGTTAATTCCAAACTTAGGTTGTCTAATTCAGTATCTATAGCGATGTATCATTAAAATATTACATAATCATTTTTTGTAAGGTTAGAAGTATATTTCATTCATTCATCTATAAATAGATAGGTTACAAATACATGAGTCGTTTGATGGCCAGAATGTGACCAGTGGGAAACCAGACCCGTTGGCCACCGAATCACATTATAAACCATCCAAAACATAAATATTTTGAGTCTTTTTAGCCAAGTCTTATAAGGCTGATAGTTTGGGAACAAACTAGTAAACATCATACTGAAAATATAAATGCTACCCTCTATAAACATCTAGAATTAATAGTCATAATTTTGACCCGCTAATCATTCAATGATTCCACTGGAGCGGGATCGTTAGCACTTTATCTTGGTAATTTAGATTGTAGAAGATGTTAACACCCAGGTTGTTCCCTATGACTTCCAAGGGAATACGGTCGGGGTAACTACTAACCAATCTTTGGATCACAGCTTCTAGCCCAGCTGTAATCAGAGAGGGCTCTCTCTGTAAAGTTTGTCTCTGTTCTATGGAGATTTTAGGCTAGTTATGAAGTAAGGGTTTGTTTGTTTTATGTTTTGATTGGGAGGATGTCTTTCTGATAGTTTTAAAATGTTCTCTGTAGGTGAATTAATCCATTGGGCAATGGAGTCTGTGGCTGTTGGTTTCTTGAGATCCTGACTTGGTGCAGCTGGAATTACAGGGCCTTTATATATTTCATGAAACAAACTGTAAATTGTGATAAAGAAGTGTAAAAAACCAGTGAAGAGCAGTTAAGAATTCTTCACTAAGCTGGGATGTGAGAAAGGGATGTATTCCTCAGGAGAAAAACTTGAATTCCTGAAACAATAGATCACTGTGATGATATAGTGTGAAAGGTAGCAATTAAGAATTACACTTTCATTACCATAACTGAAGAAAACATTTATAATAGCTTAGATTGAGTTCAGGGTAATCTGTGATTAAATCCTGAGACTATTCTTTTTCCTTGCTATTAAATATCTAAAACATGGGAAACATGAATGATATATGAAAGATAACAAACATATAACAAAGAGTAACAAGAAAACTTATTGAATCATGAGATACGCAGGAATCCTGCAACTTTCAGCCATACACCAGCAAGACATCAAGAGACACAAAGATTTGGAAATTCCATCATCCTTTGTATTAATTCTCTGAAGATTTACAGCAGAAGAGGAGCAGAATAGATATCAAAATATTTCTTACATCCAATGTCCAACCCCTTCTAACAAATGCGAGGGGGAATATATAGAAGTCTATTACAAAATATCTTAGGCATTGAGTCATCTGAGAGGGAAAATATCTTCATTAACTCGCACAGAGATTGCAGATGAGAAGTTATTACAATCTTCAATGAACTTTAAAGGCTCTTAACTCCTGTCAGAACAATTTTGACCTTTGGAGCTCACAGAGTCGGTTGAGCGCTTTGATACAGCTGCTGAATAACGTGTCTGTGCAGCTGTGTCTTCCTGTAGCTTCTTGGCCCTGTCACCTGTGACTGCTAATGCTGTTGTGGTGGCCGAATACCTGTGCTGAGTTGGCTCAACCTCTTTTTGCATACCTGCTGATGTGTCTTTGTCTTCCTGTGTATGAAAATATTTTCAAAAAGCAAAAATATAATTACTGACTTTGATTTAACAGTAATCGTATCAACTCTTCCCACACATCTGGTGCAGGCAACTGATGTTTCAAAATTGACCCCATGGTCTCATCATCTATCTCATAGTTTTCAAAATGATTCTGCATTCTTTTTGCATGCTGAATAGCAGAGTAAGGGCCAGTGGAGTCAAAATATGAGATTTTGGCTTGGTAATCCTGAGGTAGAGCCACAAGATTGACAGGTAATTGCAGAGGTGCGTACCTCATAGCCATATTCACAAGATTTTGGGGATTGACAAGGACAACTGGGATAAAAGGAACAGTGGGTACCACAGGGGTAACAGGGTGTGGAAGGATTTAGAGTGTTGGTCAAGGGAATATGTGTGGGGGAAGAAGATGTGGGTGGAGGGCTTTGAGATGTGGATGGAGAACTAGGGGAATTAGGAGTGGAACAGAACGGTACTTTGATTGGAGTGAAAATGGGGTTGGGGTGAACTGTCTCTGGACTAAGGTCAGCAAGATTATCTGGCCCTTGCTGCTTCTTAATGAGTTTGGAGATTGTATTAGGATTTTCAAAGACAGTAGGAGGGTTTGGGTCAGGATTAGCCCTAGTGTACTGAAGGTTCTTCTTGGGAGCCAGCTTCCGAGCTAGTCCTTTCAAGTTTTTGGAAAAGATTTGTATTGCAAGGACTGGACAGGAGTTTGAAAGCCTCTGTGTATCTGCAAATGAGTATAAAGGATATCTGAATCAGCACTTCCTTGAGGCTGAAAATGTTGGTACAGGGACAGCTTTGAAGGCTTCTTGACTAATATTCAAATTTTAAGTGTAATTTTCAGCAGACATACAGTACTCTCTAGATCCTGAAGATCCCCAGTGGAGTCTCCATTTATGTTGACAGCTAGGTTGTTCCCTATGACTCCCAAGGGAATACGGCCGGGGTAACTACTAACCAATCTTTGGATTACAGCTTCTAGCCCAGCTGTAATCAGAGAGGGCTCTCTCTGTAAAGTTTGTCTCTGTTCTATGGAGATTTTAGGCTATTTATGAAGTAAGGGTTTGTTTGTTTTATGTTTTGATTGGGAGGATGTCTTTCTGATAGTTTTAAAATGTTCTCTATAGGTGAATTAATCCATTGGGCAATGGAGTCTGTGGCTGTTGGTTTCTTGAGATCCAGACTTGGTGCAACTGGAATTGCAGGGCCTTTATATATTTCATGAAACAAACTGTAAATTGTGATAATGAAGTGTAAACAACCAGTGAAGAGCAGTTAAGAATTCTTCACTAAGCTGGAATGTGAGAAAGGGATGTATTCCTCAGGAGCAAAACTTGAATTCCTGAAACAATAGATCACTGTGATGATATAGTGTGAAAGGTAGCAATTAAGAATTACACTTTCATTACCATAACTGAAGAAAACATTTATAATAGCTTAGATTGAGTTCAGGGTAATCTGTGAT
>APFE031602634.1:30300-70492 GCA_000404065.3 Pinus taeda
TCTGGACAAGTTCAAGAACTGCTCATGCATCTTATCTGAAATGTATGTAGCATAGTCATAACAGATTGGAGTCTTGCCAGGGGAAAACATTGTCATCATTACTAGTACAGTTTCCTCAATAAATTCGAGTGACTTGTACCCCAAAACGGAACTAATCATGTATGCAAGATCTACACCCAGTTGATTGAGGTAGCCATCAAAAATGGGAGGGTGCAGAACTGTGTCAGAGTTTGTAATGAACAATTGGTTGAGCTTCAGGATCTGTGCATCTGTTAGTATCTTGGCTCCTTGGTTGATCAAGTCCATTAGAGACAAGGGGACCAATTTCTTCTGGGTCTTGAACTGCAGCATCTCTTTGATGGCCTCAGGGGTCATGTAGAATACCACTGCACCTGTAGGGTCAAGCATAGCCCTCTGCATGGGGTCATAGCAGACAACACATAGATGAATTAGGTCAGGGAACTGGTTGACCTGAGGGAGCTTGAATATTGGGAGGAAGGAATCCCAAATGCCTAGTATGTCTGTCCCATCCTTATGTCTGGCCTTACGCTCATTTAGTAGATGAAGGTGGAACTTGCATTTCTATGAGGAGTCCTCTGAGATTTGGTAGTCTAGGTCTGCCAAATCCTGCCACTCCAGCTCTCTCTAGGGGGCATTTAGGGGAGAAACATTGAGGGCTACTGGTGCAACTGGAGTCTCCATGGTTGTTTGGATACTGATTGGTAAGTAAATTGTTGTTTCTTGGGCCGGAAGAGCACTGCCTGAGCGAAGGGGCAAACTGAAAATGCGAGGTAATAGGGCAAGTCCACAGCAATTGAAATACTGTTTTGGTTCCTTGAGAAGGTAAGTGTAGTGCCTAACAGACCTTTCCTGGTGATTGAGTGCAGGTTATGGGTTCTAGTTCACGACTGCGTGAACGAAGAATGTGGGTTTTTCACTGAAATTGTAGTTTGAATGGCTCGGCTAGTGAAATTCGACCATCAATTTTCCAAGAGGGAGTTGGGTGTAAGTAGTTTTCCAGTGAATTTAGGCGTTTTCCGTGCTTAACGTACTTTTTAGCATTTACAGAGAAAACCAGGTTTCAGAGAGGTTTTCACGGACAAATACCTGGCAGATGGATTGCTTGGGTCGGAACAATAGGTGGGTACGCGCGCTGAAGCTCTCCGGTTGGTTTTGAGCAGGTTGGTGAGTTCTTCGTCGTAAAACGCATGCAGAGAGTGCAGAAGTGTTTTTGCCAAAAAGTGCAAAAAATGCGAAATTTTGACAAAATATGGATTTTTCGGCTTATTGGCGCCCTTTTTTAAATGACGTCAGCATGACGTCAGCAGGTGGGTCCGGGTTGGATGACGTCATCAGGTGACGTGGCAGCCTAAGAACGGTCCACGGGGGCGGTGAGGTGGCGAACAGGTGGACCAGTGGTGGGCGAGGCGCGCGGTCGTGGTGCTGACACAAGCGGTACAAGGGCGCTGACAGAGGCAGACAGATGGCGCAATATCAGGCTATCTCTTATACGTCGAGGAATCTATCAGAGGTGGCTCCGATGGATTTTGGAGGCGACGCGTGGACCCCCCATGACATCAGCGTCTGACAAATATTGGATGATATCTGTCGGACGTCGGGGCCGGTCCGATACGAGCGTCGACCGTTGGATTAACAGGGCTAGATCAGACGGTCATCAGGCCATGGACCTGCACGGAGGATACGGTCATCGGGCGAGTATTATAATAGTATTTTCCTTGGAATCTGCGCCCGGCAGGACCCTTTGCACTATTGATAAATTTCATGGTTTGCCATGTATTTCTTCATTAAATTATGCATAGTCGATGACTTTAGGAAAAAGGCGGAAAGCATGGTTTTTAATGAAATTTTCACAAAATCGTGAATTGTTTCAAAACTTAGGCAAAGAGGGTTTTTATAAGGTTTTTCGCATAAACGCGCAAATTGGTCCCATACTTAGGGTAAAGCGGATTAAGTGGGTTTTTTCATATTTTTTGCTTTTGAGTGGGTATAAGGGTGAAAAAAGGGTTCTTTCAAGGGTTTTTAGGCAAAAATGGAGAGTTGGATAGGTAGATGAGTTCTGATGGAGATAAGAGGTTAGGCTTGGGTTCTTGAGCTTAACCAGGTGTTAATTCAATTCCTTAGTAGTGAACCATATGGCTATAATGCCAAGGAGGGGGTATTTATACAATGCTTAGGATTTATATACCATGGTGTTATAATAGTAGGGAAAGGGAGACATAGGGAGTTAAATAATACAAGTTATAGGTCAATATGGAGGGAGAAGGTGAATGAAGAGTGGTGGCACTAAGTCATCTTGGAAACAACTTAGTTTCAAAGAGTAGATCAAAATGAAAAGAGCTTTACACAAGAAATGTGGCTTCTAAGGCCATAAGAACCAACATAAAACCTTGAATCTCTCTTATAAACACATCTTGTGAAGGGAGGTTAGTAATGAGTGGTAAATCAGGAGTAAGGGAAGTTAGACATGCTTCATTATGTTGTTTTCTTTGTATTTGACTGGCAAAGTTTCAGCCTGGAAGTAACACCACTTCTGCAACCCCATTTACCTACCCAACTATTTTGCCTAGCATTTTTTATTTCTCCTTGGAGGGTGCACTTGGACTTGCAAACCCTTTACGTGCCTTTTCTTTTCCATTGGCTTTTTCCTTTGATTTCCTATCTAGCACTACCCTTGTTTCTTCCAAGGCCCCAGATTAAGCAGTTGGGAACCTTAGTTTCTCTGCCTAACTACTGATCTGCCAAGATTAAACAGTTTGGACAGATTTCTTTCTCTATTCTACAACAAAAATTGAAACATGGCATGATCCAGATTAGACTGTTGGATCATCCCTCAAAACTTTAATAGGCATGAAGGCATGTACACACCTTGTCTTTCCTTGAAAATATGGGATCTTTGTAGCAGCAAATCAGAGCATATTTGGCACTTGAATTTGCCAATCATGAAATATGAAACCTATTGTTATAGGTATCCAACAGAAGACATGGGATATGTCGCTCGATGTGGCCCAAACATATGTTCTGATTCTGCAACTGACATTGTATAAGTTGGAGTTCATTTGGAATGTCTTGTAGGCCTTGCTCAGCCTCACTATGCACCATTTTGTTGGTGGTTATAGCCATTTATTTGGCCACTATGCACTTCCTTATACAATAAAAATGAATGGGCTATTTGAAGAGGGTGAGATGGCCAGGCGTGTACCGAGGTTCTGTGATTAATTCTCTCGAGTCTTCAGCTAGCGGTTCAAGTGCAGCTTCCGAATCTAGCTTTGCCTCCCAGTTCAAAATTGTCACCTGCATCGGGTTCCCTTCACTGTAATCTTGGACCGTGGCCTGAATATTCTCAAAGTTTGTTTTTTGAGCCATCTGTCACATAGTCCCTTGTTGTGTAGTCCCCTAACTCGCAGCCCCTACCACGCAATCTCCTTTTGAATTGATTCCTGTTATGTAGGCCCCTTCCATGTAGTCCCCCTCCATGACATCCCATGCCACGCAGTCCTCTGTCACATAGTCCCCTATTGTGTAGTCACCTGCCGCACAATTACCTACCGTGTCATCTTCCTCCGCTTCATCCTTAGTCGCTCAATTCGACCGAAAGATGGATCTACATATTTTCCTTTATCTTTCTGGTGTCTTTTTCCTCTTCTGCCTCGATCCCAGGTTCCACCGTGAGGCTGAGAATTCACAATATCTTCCAAGGCTGGGCCCCCTCTCTTCACCCTTCTCCCACTTTCCCACTCTCGTGACCAAACCCACTGTATAGAGGCTAGAAGTGACGATGTAGGCAAACCTAGAATATAATATGTATAGAGAACCACCTAAAAAACAAGCATTAACTTAATGAATGACCCGAAAATCAAATGCTACACAGGAAAACACTATGTCCCTTCAGAATTCCACCACCCGAACCAATAAGGATATATAATGAATAACCCTTTGGAGGTGGCATGTATCACTAGAATAAGAACGATGTCCCCTATGCCCTCCTGAGCCTTGAGTTCGTAGATGTGGACCTGATCATTTTCCAAAACCCTTTCTCTCCACACGACTTTCTCCGACAATTCAAGCTTAAATCGAGAAACCCAGTTATTAACATGTAGAGAAAACATCATGATAAAAAACCAAAAACTAGTAAGCATGCCACGTGAGAAAGAATATTGCCAAAGAATATAGAAATCGACATTACATAATCGAGAAGGCCTATATTTCCAGTCACAGAAACTTCTAATTTAACTAGTGTTTATTTTCCCCTCCAGGCATGAAGTTTATCCCAAGTAGTTTCCCCTTACCCAGGATACACAGATAGCATTATTACATACCGAACATTATACACCAATCTTGAGTAGAGATATGTATTAATTGGGTATTCCTCTCGCGTTCCCAACACCGCGAACTTCTAACCAACACACTTAAGCTCCTGAAGAAGCCGAGGACCCAAGTTTATACGTTGGATATCTGGTCTTAACTCCACCTTCGCTCCCACTACCTGTAGGCGTCAAGGATTACCAACCTTCACGTCGTGGATTTGCCAAGATCTGTGACATTGCATATGATCATAATGAATACGTGTGTGAGGGTGTGGGCGATACCACCCACCATCCCAAGATAATAAAATCCCTATCATATCAATCAAGCCCAAGCAAGCCTCCAACTGTGTCACAGATTGATCGAGGGAGAATCCTATCTAATTGAAGATTGAAAAACTCATTGATTCTAATGTACATGGTCCTTTAAAGATATTTGAAAACCTATATAATTTTTTTATTATTTCATCTTGTAAAGTCGTAGTTGATTTTTGATTCATATTATTTTGAAGAGGAAGAAAAAATACTTGTTGAAGGTAGATCCCAATACATAAAATCTATATTCTCATATTCATTTCTTGTGTGGCTAATGATTCTATCTGATGCATGAGAGCTTTGTTAAAATATTTTTTGGTTTTTATTGTTTAGCACTCACCCATTACATTCATCTAACACAATAATAAAAATATTGTGCATATCAAAATAGGATTACCACCTCTATAAAATTGAAAGGGGAACCTGGAATATTCCTTAGGATGTTGACTTTTGTCCTTGATAGGAAGATAGATCAACACAAGAGTGTGGAGATATTCTTGATGACATGTGAGTTAGGTGGATACAAGTCATGGATAGACTTAATGGAACGTGAACCAAGCAATTACAATTCATAAATAAACTTGATGGCATGTGAAGTAAGCAATTATAAGTCATGCATGAGGTTCACCCTTAATTATTAGCTTTTTTTTCCAACTATAATAAGATTTTTTTCTACTATGAATGTTTTTCTCAAATTCCATGCTCAAATATGATCTTTTGCCAAGTAACTATAAACTCCCTTCTCAATTATTAAATGATTATTATTTCATAACTATGAAATTGTTATAAAATAATTACTTTCTAGTGAAATCATTATGAGACATTACATAATTATGTAATTTCAATCTCATAGCATTTAATAACTTCCTTCTAAGGCCCGTGGTGGAAATTACAAGTATAATAAATGAATACTAATGTATGATGTGAGAAGAGGAATTGATGGCCAAAATATATTATGAAAATTCAAGGTGAGCAGAATCGCATAACGAAGCAAAGTTGGATGTGTTCTTGCACAAGGGTTCATAAAAACAACTATATTAGTGGTGGCTCATATTCCAACAAACAAATAAATATTAATATTAACCCTATGGAATTAATGATTTCGTATTAACTATTATTATCCCTGGATTTGAAGAAAACACCAACAAAAGTATGATAAATAGTTGAAAGTGTGTAATACATAATGAACTCAAACATATCCCAATGGAAAGCTTTCTATTATAACACATGTGGGGAGATCTCCAAGTTGATGTGTGGCTCCTTAAACACCCTCGTTGGGAAGGTTTTTTTATAATCCTGTACCTACCAGTAATAAGCCGTCTCCATTGGTGAGAACTCAACCAGTGAGAAGAAATAAAATGGCTCAAGAGAGCATATTTGACAACGAAATGGTCCTGGAGGAAAACCTCTCTTATTTATAATAAACTAGTTGTTAGATTTAATATGATTAAGTAATAAAAAATATTTATTCGATCAATTCAAGATCTAACCATGATTGGATGGGGGCTTGGAAGTTAACGAAGTGGGGTTGGGGTGGATGAACCCTTGCTGCTTCGTCCTTGGTTCGTGCCTCCATTCATATTTTTTCTATGGAATCCTTTCCTTGTGGGAACTTCTGTTGGCTCACATTTCTCTATCAACGACGTGCCATGTGGTTTTTTCTGTCGGTTCTATTACCATGGTTTTCTTTAGAGTTAGTCTTCCTAGAGCTTTCTCTGTCATACCATTTTTTATGGCCGACTATGGGAAGAGTTGAGGGAAGGAGCGCTAGGTGGTGACATTTGTTGCTTAGCCGTCTGCCTCGTGCCTTTTCTTATTGGTTCCATGGTTTTTTGGTCGACTTTTGGTTGGGGTATCTATTGTAAGTTTTGGTTTCTCTATTGGCAGTCTTCTGCATATTTATTCTACCATCGCTTATGTAATCTCCAATCCAATTCTACATGTGTGTTTGGGTGCGCCACGTCTCAACCTGTTATCACCACATTTCTTTCCATTTTAAAATTTTGTCTTCATAGTTGGTCGCATGGATGGCGTCTTAAATTTTGTCTTTCTAGTCTTACATTCCTTTTGGTCCTCTCTCTTGAGCTTGTAAGGTGACTTGGGCCCTGTCTTTTAGGTTTTCTTTTGCTGGGTTTTCCTCCCTGATGTATGCCTTTTCTTGTGGTGAGGGTTTCTGGCCTAGTTCTTATATTTTTCTATCTACCATGCGATGTTTTTTTAATGTGTTTCAGAATGTGTTCATGTTTTTTTGTATCAATCATGTAATTTCTCAAGATTGTATATACACTTGGTGTGTTTACAAAATATATTTTTTATTAAAATTAAATGTAATTTTTTCTTCGGTAAAAAAAATTATAAAATGAATAAATAAATAAGTATCTAACTAGTTAAGTATTTCATTACTTTTGTGAGAGAAAAGGGTCTGAAAAGCCATTAATGACCTGATTTTTTATGTTAATCAATCACATTAATTCATAAATAACTGATTTGTTAAATTACTTCCATTTAGATTGGTGAAATGGGTGGAAATAATTAATGACTTGACATAAATAACTGATTTGTTAAATTACTTCCATTTAGATTGGTGAAATGGGTGGAAATAATTAATGACTTGATTTTTTAAACATTTCCATCTGAATGATTACAATGGTTGAAAGTAATAAAATTACCTTCACACAAGTAATGAAAATAACATAAAACTAGCAAAACCACATTATTAAATGTGGTTGATATATGCTAATCGGTTCCATTTTCATAGGTTGAATGACATAAAAGTTGTAAAATGTCACTAATCAACATATATCAACTACAATTACTAATGTGGTTATGTTATTGAGGTTTAAATAATATCTAGCACAACCACATTAGTAAATGTGGTTGATATACATCAATCAACATCATTTCCCCCCTTGTATATGTCACTCAATGTGTATCAACTGCATTTACGAATTTGGTTGTACTGATTGATAATCGATGTGCATGGGGTGAAATATTAGACCATGTTTGACTATGGCTAAATACGTTCAAGTTATGATTAAGGAGGGTTTAATATGGTCAACATATAGTTGATTACGGATGACCATAGTTGTTTACATATAAATATAGTTGACTATGAAAGATTATCATTAATAATGGCTGACTATGACTACCCATGTTTTATCATGGTTGACAATTATTCCCCATAGTTGACAATGGTTGGCCATGTTAACTAGGTTTGACCATGTTGACCATGCGTGAATAGGGTTTGATCAATTTAACCATGGTTCATGATAGTTTTCTATTGTAGATTATGGTTTTCCATCTGGACCATATTCAACCAAGCTGACCTTGGCTGACCTTGTTCAATCATTCGAACCACATTTGACCATCATTGGCCGTGTTGAGCATTGTTCAACATGGGTTGACCATGGATTTCCAAATTGACTATGGTGAATATGGTTGACAAAAGATGACCATGGTTGGCCATGGTTAACTAATGTTTACCATGGTTTACTATTGTTGATTATGGGTAGTTGAGGCTGAGAATGGTTGACTATGGTGACCATAGTTAACTGTGGGCAACTATAGTTAACTATGGTTAAAGATAGTTAACCATAGCCATCAATCAACTTTGGTCAACCATGATCAATTATCGTCAACCATGATTGATCATGGTCAACATGGTAAACCATGGTTAATTGTGGCCATATTCATCAACCATAATCACCCATAGAGATCATGGTTAACCATGGTCAAACCTAGTAAACCATTTTTACCATATTCGTATTACCAATTATGTATTCATATAAGTATATGTTACATGTTCACTTGGAATATCAACCTTAGCCACCCAAATACTCTCTTATTTATAACAAACTAGTTTTTAGATTTGATATGATAGGTAATAAAAAATATTTGTTCGACCAATTCAAGATCTAACCACGATTTGATTTTGGGGCATGGGATTTAAGGAAGTGGGATTGGGGTGGATGAACATGTTGTAGCAGCTACAACCACCCTCTAATTTTTTTCCTATGCTTTGATTTTGGAGTCTTCCTTCCTATCCATGAGAGCTTATCTTACATTGGTTCATGTATTCATGCTTCGATTGAGACTTATATTTTTAATTTGTGCTTGTGTTTTCTTTTTTCCACACCTAACTGGTCTTTCCAACTCACAAGCTAATCTTTCAACTTGCTCACACAGTAGTTCTCGGCTTGCCTCTAGAAATGGCACAATCCTTGAGACCATTCAATCTTTATGATTGGAATTGCGTAGGTCAGATTGGAACTCAACCTTGAGCTTAGAAAATGCATAGTCTTGGAAGGCAACCCAACACTAAGCCTAGAAACTGTGCAATCCCTCACTGAGCTCAGAAACTGCATAGTGCATTGAGCCAGAAAGTTGTTGAGTTCCCCAGAATTACACAATCTTTCCTGATAGTGTGCATGGAAAGTTTCCCCAAAAATATCCAAAAAGATAAAAAGAAAAAAGCATCCCTAAAAAATAGGGATACAATATTAGTATCCCGAAGGAGGCGCACTCGCTATTTTTAGAAACTTTTGCCAACTATCGTTTTTTCCTTGATTTTAGGCATGCACATCATAAACCCTAATTCACTCAAATCTATTTAATCAATTCCTCTAAATATCATTTTCTTGTTCGATCTTGGAGCTCTAGAATTCCTGACAAGGTCAAGGAATCTTCGGTGCAGTCATCGTAGCTTTTTCGGGCGAGTTTCGCCTTTATCATCTTTTGTCAGTTTTTGTTGTTTTGCTTGTGCGAGTGTTGTTCTTCTTATTTCTCTTCATAGTTGTTGATATTTAAAATTATTTTAGATTGTATAGGTGTTGTTCCAAGTTGTCATTTTCCTTTCACAAGTGCTACATATGTTTGTTGGTTTTTGCACTGATGGTCATCGTTGCGGTGACTCTCCTCACATACTTGATTTTCCTTTAGTTTGTTTAGTTTATGCACTTTATCTACATTGATTCATTCATAATTAGTCAGATATGCACCCAAGCTCACATCATCATTTAGTTTTTCTCGTTTTCCACACTTCCACTGGGAAGATCTTCATTTTCCTTGGCCATATTTTGCATTGACCAGTTGGGCACTATGCAATCCTAAGGCTCAAGCTAAGATCTTTGCCTCTAGAACTGTGTAGTGCATAATACAGGCTAGCCCAACTGCACATTGCATAGTTCTAGATCTCAACTTGTCACCTTGGCCACTGAGACTACATAATGGGCAGTCTAGGTTGAACTACGCGTTGACAGTCTCAAGCCTAAGGTTGCATCCTTTATTGTTGGGACTATGCAATGTGCAGTTGCCACAACCAGTCTCCCTTACTTGTTGATGAAAACTGCACAATCCCTCTCATCATTTTCTGGGTTTGATGCTTGATCATGCTTTGAAGTTATATTTTCCAAAGGATAATGTTTGCTTTCCATGAGTGTCTTTTTTTCTCACAGGTACCACACTTGAGAAGCACTTCCCTTGAGTAGTCATTATCATCATGACACCAAAGACAACTTCTTCAAAAGAGATGACTGAAAGCAGTATTAGAGAAGAAGTTGATCAAACACCAGAAGACTTGCCAATATATGCAGACATTGGGTTGTTTATATAAAAGGGGTCAAAATTAACATGGAAGCAAGTTAATGAATCTATTTTAGAAAACAATATTGAGGCAGATCTAGAGGACCGACAAGTTTATCTCAGTATCTAGCAATCAGGACTATGCAAGGTTCATGCAAATATCCAACCTTCCCATGTGCATATGGCATCAGCAGGATTGTTTCACACATTGATGAGAAGACCATGACATTAAGAAATGGTAGCATACAAAAGATTTCTACCATTCTGGCATAATATGATCAATGAGTGTATTAATTTCTTGATTTTGTGAAGCTCATGGACTCATTTTTCTATGCCACCAACATCTATGTGAACATGTCAAGATATATTGTTAAAGGCTGGGTGAAAGAGCCATTGAAGTTTTGACACACACTGACCCATTCATACAAGACAAAGTCCCTTAGGGAGGCTAGCTAAATCTTGGTAATCTTAGCTTGCAAGCTCCATGGTCAGTAGAGCACAAACACCTTTTCTGAAGGGTGGGCAGCCTTATTAAACCAGGTTGTCAATGAGGGGAAGTCATTCAACTGGTCAGATCTATTGGCTCGATAGTTGATAGCCATTTAACACAAGCTCAGAGTCCTCCCAAGGGTGAGCAAGCAAGGTTTTATATGTCTGCATATTTATTGGATGTAATCTGTGCACAACATCAGTTTCTTGGCATGAACTGGACATGAACACCACGATAAACTGTTGTTCATATCTATTGCATGTTTCTTTCTGATTACAGTCATCGAGGAGTAATGGAACAACTAACTAATCATTTCATCATACTACTTGACAAGATCATCTTTGAAGAAGAACCACCTAGCATGTCACGAGAAGCAATGGAGGAAATAGTAGGATCACAAATTGGTTTGTGATGAACCTCATAAATGGGTAACTATATGGGCTTATTTTACCTCCTAACCTAGTCAAATCAACCATTCTCTTAGCTTATTGTATGATTTTCTGATTATATTTATACTTATAGGGTTAGTTGAGTTAATTATTATGCCATGTGGTCTAACATGTATTTAATGCAGATTATTGATGGATTCCGAGGTCAAAGTCAAGGATATGGTGGTCAAACTACATCAATAACTCAAAATAGAGAGGGGAGAGGACTTATAGGAGGGAATCCCCCTCATTTATTGCTCCTCACATCGAATTCCCCTTCATTCAGATCAGAGTAAAAGCAGCTGAATCATGCACTAGAAGGAAATCGAGCAAGTGGAAGATGATTGATAGTTATGTCGAGTTTTGGGAGCCAAGCCTCCCTAATTTTAAGGAAGCTATTGGTAGCTTCAAATGTATAAGTAGACAGGCCTAGGACCTCACTAGGTTCAATTTTTTTTTCTTGTGTAAACTCTGCTCAAATTTCGAGCTTACTATTTTATGGCAGTTTTATGTAATCTTGCTATTTTGTGATAATGAAGATGGAATCCTTTTTGAGCTAGCACTTAGTTACCTCAGAGGGCTGAAGCCCTTGGGTTAGGGCCCAATCCAAGTAGCAAATCTTCTCTTTACTTGTATTTGTATGCTTTACTTCAGTTTGTAGATTTGTTTGCTGTTAGATGTATTTCTCTTATGGTTAAGAATAGGTTGCTTTTGATGATTTAGTAGCTTGCTTCCATTTATGCTTTCTCTAGAATATTATGCAATGATCAGAGAAGATTCAGAAGGCTAGCAACAGTGCCTTGGCCTATCTTCCTCCCTCTCGGACCATGATTTGAGGCAAAGACTCTCTTGCAGCCCCAAAAACACAGATTTTCCTCATTCCCAGGACTTCTAGTGTTTGCAGCTCTCTAGTAGGTTGATAGTCCAGTTTTGCTTTGATTTAGATCTTCTTTATCATGTTCGCTTCCTTATTTGCAATAGCCCTTTTGCATGCTTTCCTTTCTTACAACATTTCCCAACATTTCCTTCTATACATCATAGTTTAGGCCATTTTAATGCAAAACTCCGTTTTTCCTAGGATGCACTCATTTCATTGGTTGCTTGATTTTCTTAGTTGATTGTCAGTTTCTATGTAGTATATCTCTTCTAGCAGTAGGCCAGCTTACTAGAAATCACACCCTCCATCTGATCCATGCCTTATAGGTCTCCCAAACCTCACCTCAGTTCTGCCCTAGTTTCCTTCATTTTTCATAAAACTTCTTCCTCTCTCCTTGAGCAAACGCAATCGTACTTCTCTCTCCTGGTGATTCATGGTAGACCTTAGATTCCATAACACCTTATTCCAACCTTCATCCACCTTTTCCACCCACTCTCACACCCTCAAAATAGCGAAAACTGCTCTCGGCCTCCTCCTGTAGGCCTCCTGTAGTTTTCCTGTGTCCTCATGTAGTTTTTCCTGTATGCTTTCTTTTGAAGGCCGAGTGTGGGAAAAGCCTCCAAAAGGCCACCTAAAACCTCCTAGGACCAATCCACACCATCCTACATCGTCCCAAGCTCCAAAACCACCCTCAAATGCCACCTGTTCGCTGCCACACTCACACAGAATAAATTAGATGCATGTTAAATTCACATAAAAACACAGAAAAATTCAAAACTATGCTTTTTGCTTATTTACTTCCAGAAATAACATGGTTAGATTTTGTTTACTTCCTTGAGTAGGTAATGGAATTTCTTTCATGGTTTTCATAGGTTTTTTGGCAAAAGTAGAATTAGCTTGTTAATTAGGGTTTACTAGGTTTTGCTTTGCATTCCAGTCTTTCTCCTTTCTGCAGTCAAAATAGCATATGTAGAGTAATATTTATTTCCTTTCATCACACATAGAGGTTCTTATGAAATCTATACAAGTTGGCTTGAGATCCTAGTGATCTCGTGTTGGCTGACCAAGTGACAACCTACAGTGAGAACTAGTACTTGTGCATATAACACTGACGTTTCCAAGTTTGTTACGAACTACCAAGTTGATATAAAGTTGGTAGCCCATGAGTTACAAAATTTTTACTGCAATACTGGCACTCACCACTTTTTGTCACTATTGTTGGGGAAGCGTTAGAGTATTCTGTCATTAATGATTTCTTCTATTTCCTATTGCAACATTCTACTAATAGTTTATTTCGGCAAAAGTAAACTAGTCATTTCTTTTCTTTTAGTTCTGCAATTCCTTGATTTCCTTTTCAATTCTGCAAATTTCCATTCAGCAAGTTGATTTCAACTAGTTGCAATTTGTTTTGTTCAATCACAATTTTAGCTTCTGCAGGTACTTTCAGTGTGGGAAAAAAGAAACAAAAAACCAACAAAAAATATTTCCTTTCTTGCCTCATAGGAGTAGAGATAGGAAAATTTTTGCCCAACACCCCCACTGCTTCACATAACCAACCTTATCTCTTCTTCGGTGGCTACAATCAAGAAGAACCCTTAGGTGAACATCCAGACATATTTGAAGAACCTATAGGGGAAGAAGAATAAGAAAACATTCCTCTAGAGCCAATGGCTGAAAACATAAATGCTAGGGGAAATGGAGAGAGAATAGAGGGTATCTTCCCCATTTGGAGACCAACAGGGACACCAAAATGAAGAATATAAGTCCTTTAACCCTACCTCACTTCCATGGTCTGACTACAGAAGATCTTGACACCTTCTTCTTTGAGTTTTTTGTCATTTGACAAACTTATGACTATGCAGAAGACGAGCAAAAGTTGAAACTAATCCCTTCCACTCTCAAGGATGCAACACTCTGTTGGTTCATGGGATTACCTGGAAATAGCATCACAACATGGGCTTAGATGTAGCAAGCCTTTAATAACAAGTATCGAGACTATTGTAGGTCAAAAGATACTAAAGAAGAAATCTTCCGAATGACCATAAGAAGTGATGAGTCCATGGAAGACTATGAAGAGAGGTTCCAACTCGGCTACAAAAGAGTTAGGTGAATACTTGACCCTGAGCCTCTGAAGTTGGTCCTACTCAGAGGAATTTTGGAAGACCTTTTAGACACCCTCCATCTACTGGTCGGGGGGGACATCTACCAACTATCGTATGAGGACATAAAGACTATTTTTAGAAACCATTCTAGAGCAGCCACAAAGAAAGGTAGGGGGAGTCAACCCATAGCGAGTACCTCTTCTTCCAATTCATCCATTAAAGGTGAAATCGGAAACATGCTAGAAGACTTCAAGAGTAAGATGTTGCAAACTGTTGCCATGCAAATGGATACCTTACATATCAAAATAACAAGAGGAAGCAGAGAGGGCTTTGGCCATTTTTTCCGTAGATGCACTAGGAGGCATCCTAGGCATGAATGCCCATTGAACTCTATAGAGGTTTGTTCAGTCTATGAAGAATATCATTCTACAGATAAGTGCCCTTCCTTGCCCAGAATTAAAAGTTGTATACCAAGGGGTTGAAGGAGTCACTGAACAGATCTATTACATAAACCAAGGGAGGCCGCATGTTCCAAAACCATACCAGCAGGGGATACAACGGACATCTTAGGCATACTACAACCCCAACCAAGTAACCTGCATACCTTCTTGGGGCCCCCCTGCTCATCCTTCCTGGTCCACACCTCCTCCTTAGTCCTTCACATCTCAATATCATGCCCAACCAGCCACCCATTCATTTCAATCCTATTCTCAGCCGCAACCTCAGTGGAATTCATCTCATCATGGGTGGAGGCCCTAATACAAATCTCTTCATGCTCTTGTGCATCCACCACTTGCCCAACCACAACCGTTACCTTTTGCTCCACCCAGGCAACCTAAAATCCCTGCCTAGCCAAATCCGAACCCAAAAAACATACAGGCTCACCAAGTGTATAGTGGGGAACCATCATGCCCAACTTATGTTGTGGAGATTCAAGAAATTAACTTGCGATCTGGAAAATTTCTCCCAAATAGCAAGCCTCCACCCAAGGAGGTTGAGGAAGATAAAGAGGAAAGTGAACCTCAAGCAAATCCACCCTTTCCTAAGAGACTATCCATGACAATCCAACCTACCCCAGAAGAGACTGAACTCCTAGGAGAATTTAAACATTTACGTGTGAAGATACCACTTCTCCAAGCCATAAAAGATGTGCCTATCTACAAACGGTTGATCAAAGAGAAGTGTTGTAGGCATCCAAGAAGGCGTAAGAGAGATGACCCAACCTTCATACGACAACTGTCCAACCTGATGTTGGGGCAGATAATCTGTCCAAAATATCTGGACCTTGGAAGCCCAGTAGTTAATGTCCACATCAATGGCACAGTGGTCCAACATACCTTGATTGATTTATGAGTTTCAATTAATGTGATGACAAAGGACACAATGCTCAAACTTAACCTCTAACGCTCCTTGAGAAGACCACAACAGTTCTGCAGCTAGCAGACTGCTCCACAGTGACTCTTGAGGGGATTGTGGTAGATGTGATGGTCTCTGTTGATTCTGGGAATACCCTACTACTTTCTTATTTCTCCATCCAAAGGCAAAGCTCACTGGGTATACTCTCATTCTAAGAAGACCCTCATTGGCTACAACTGATGCCAACATCAGCTGCCAAGTTGGGAACATGATCCAAAGGAGCAAGGGTTGGGCAAGGGAGATCATGTTCTAATGGTGGCTACATGCCTCTGAATTGTGTTATAATAAGGCGTGAAGGCCTATTTATTATTGAGAAACATTGGAAAACCATAAACATCCAAAAACCTAACCCTAGAAGATGAAACAACAAATTGTGGGCCCCGTTTGGGTAAATTGGTACGTCAACCTCCTAGAGTCGTAACTTTGGCATACGATCTCCGTTTGATGCACACAATATCTTGTTAGAAAGATCTATATGGGAACTACAACTTTGGGAAGAGAAAAATTAGTTTATGGACCCATGTTGCTCCTAATTTTCCCCAAAAAACGTCGTTTAGGGGCTCAAAATGGCTTCGGAAGTTCAGGACCTGAAAAACTGCTAAAAATAGTAAATTGTGCTACAATTAAGGAAAATGAAAAGCTGAAAGAAACAATGGTGGGGGTCCAAGTGGACTTAGCAAGGGTAGATCATGTTCTAATGGGGGTTATATGCCTTTGAATTGTGTTACAATAAGGTGCGAAGGCCTATTTATTGTTGAGAAATATTGGAAAACCATAAACATCCAAAAACCTAACCCTAGAAGATGAAACGGCATACTGTGGGCCCCGTTTGGGTAAATTGGTACATCAACCTCCTAGGGTCGTAACTAGTGGCACCTCCATATTTTTTTTTTCAAAAAATTATAGGCAGTATGACAAGAGGGTTTATGAGAAAGGATCCAATTAACTCCACTAGGCTCCATGCACATCCTTAAGTGGTGGACATATTCACAAGGGAAAACTGGATGAATTTCTTTGAGAAATTTAAAGGGTTTGATGATGAAATTTCCCAGTAATTTACTCTCTCTCTATGGTCCCTCACACAAGAACTCATGTTACTGTAACCATTAGAGGCCTCTCCATTGAAATAACCCCTAAATTCATCAGTAGGGTCACTACCCTTCCTCTTGGGCTGCCTTGGAGTAAAGCTGAGAAACCAATTGGCCAGGATGCCAAGAAGAAATTTTTGCAAGATAATGAAACCCCTGTTGAAGACAAAAATGGAATTAGGAGGGCTAGTATACCATATCCATGGGATGAAGTTAGCTACCAAATAATCAAATATATTTCTTATGAGGGGAGGCACAACATTGTCTATGGATATCATTTCAGAATCCTCCATGACTTGAGATATGGCATGGATACCCCAACACCTCAAAAGCTCAATATCCCTTACTTTCTCCTTCAATCCCTCATTGACTCTAGCACCAAGTTACAAGCAAGATATCCATAGCAGTTATCTCACCATGGATTAATCAAAATCCTAGTAGAGGAAGTTCTCCATACCCTTACGCTCCCTATAGCATGGAAGGTTTTCAAAAATATGATAGTTGAGGATGACATCAAGGCATTAAACTATGATGTCAGTCCTGCTGTCACCAAGGAAGAAGAACAACAAGGAGAAGAAGATGAAGCAAGTGGTGACATAGCAAAGCAAGAAAGGAAGAAGGGAAGGAAAGAAATAGAGGAAGGAAAAGTTGAAGGGAGAGAGCGGGAGGAAGAAAAAGAGACAAAAGGAGGAGAAAAGGAGGTAGAGAGGGTAGAGCAAGGAGAAGAGTCCCCTAAAACTCTGCAAAGAGAAGCAGCGGTTGCCCTCGCTGCCCTCAGTACACCAGTCAAGCCAAAGCAGAAGAGGAAAAGAAAAACCTCCTTGTATTTCAGGGCTAAGAAGAGCACAAGAATTAAAATAGGCAAACCTCAACCCTCGTCAAAAGTTCCCATTACCATTGAAGGTTCACCATTTGCCAAGGTGAAAGAATCTCCTTCCAAGACACCCATTACCTATGAAAGGGGGACTCTAAGGTCTTCTACATGGAAGGGAAAGGAAATACTACAGGACCCAAAACCAGACCTACAGGAAGTTGAAACAGTCATACAGGAGACACTGTCCCAACTACAGGAGACCCAAAAGCTTGAGGAAAAGATAAGGGGACAGCTAGAGATAAAATAGGAAGCACAAGAGCTACAAGAACCTAACCCCCAACCTAGTCTTGCCTTGTATTACAATCTACTTGAGGGAGGCAAGATAATCCCATAGAAATTTGCAATTCCACTATTTTTCGAATTGGAGAAAGAGAGAGTGAGAACACATAGGTGGATGCAGTTAGCCAAGTCCAAAGGAGTGGAGGATATTGTCCACATGGAAAAAAAACTCAGGGAAATGGACAGGGAATTGAGTACTCTCAAAGATAGAGAAGACATCACAAGAATCCACCTTGAGAATGAGAATGAAATACTAAGGAGGTAGCTGCAGGAGAAAGAGACTCATTTGGCACACATGGCTAGCTTTACCATGGAAGCATTACAATTTAGAACACCATCCAAATTTTATGGCCTCTATCTGAAGGATCAATGGCCCCAAATCCGAATAAAAACTTTGGCACAAAGAGGCACCATGCCTTTCCACAAATATAGGTAGTTCATGGATTTGTGTGACGAAAGCACCTCAGAGGATAAAGAAAAGATGGCAGAGTTCTACCTACACAACATGGCCCTCACAGACATGCATGTGTGGGACCCCAATGCCAAGCAAGAGGATCTACAATTAATGGCCATGGCCTCATGGATGAACCATGAAGAATTGAGGGTAGCAGAAATGAAAAGATTGTTAATAAAAGAGCAGAATGAACCATTAATGATAAACGTTGAGCCATTAGTTCCTATGGCACTCATCAGCACACGCAACCTGCTTACCAACGACCCTTAGATTGCCCCTAAATATCTAGCCAACCAGGCACAAGCCATTCCACACTTTGAAGATATGCAATGGCTACCTGGGGATGACTCTGTGCATGCATGCATGAGAAGATGGAACACCTTACCCCACAGCTTACAGATCGGAGAATACCATTCCCATTGAGGCTGAGGGAGACATTAAAAATAGTGCCAATGTACAACCACTCCATGCAAAGGCTGAAGGTCAACTGGATTGGCCTCAAACTAAGTCCTCCACTCCTATTAGGAATGCTGGAAGGTAGAAGAGAAGAAGTAGAGAAGGAGCAGTGGAAGGACATAAACAGAAAAATAGGATTTTATGGGGAACATGAGCAGACCACATCAAAAGCCTGTGATGCTAGGGAGGCCACCAGGGCCATAAAAGATGAGGAGATTGACTAGGTTGTTCAGAGGATGAACAACAACTTAAGTAGGGGGTGATGATGAGCCTCATAAATGGGTAATTGTATGGGCTCATTTTACCTCTGAACCTAGTCAAATCAACCATTCTCTTACATTATTATATGATTTTCTGATTATAATAATGCTTATAGGGTTAGTTGAGTTAGTTATTATGCCATGTGGTATAACATGTATTTAATGTAGATTATTGATGGATTTCGAGGCTAAAGTCAAGGAGCTAGTAGCCTAACTACAACAATAACTCGAAGTAGATGGAGGAGAGGACTTATAGGACGGAATCCCCCTCATTTATTACTCCTCACTTCGAATTCCCCTTCATTCAACTTAGAGTACTAGCAACCGTATCATGCACCAGAAGGCAGCCGAGCAAGTGGAAGATGATTGAGATTTATCTCGATTTTTGGGAGCCAAGCCTCCCTGATTTTAATGAAGTTGTTGGTAGCTTCATATGTATAAGCAGAGAGGCCTAGGGCCTCACTAGGGTCAGATTGTTTTTGCTTATGTAAACTCTCCTCAAATTTCGAGCTTATTATTTTTGTGACAATTTTATGTAACTTTGCTATTTCTGATAATGAAGATGGGATCCTTTTTGAGCTAGAACTGAGTTACCTTAAAGGGTTGAAGCTTTTGGGTTAGGACCCAATCCAAGCAGCCAAGCTTCTATTTACTTGTATTTGCATGCTTTAGTTCAGTTTGTAGATTAATTTGTTGTTAGATGTATTTATTTTATGGTTAAGAATAGGTTGCTTTTGATGATTTAGTAGTTTTCTTTCAATTGTGCTTTCTTTAGCAGGTTAAGAAGTTATCAGAAAAGATTTAGAAGGCTAGAAATAGTGCCTTGGCCTCTCTTCCTCCCTCTGGGATCATGATTTGAGGCAAAGACCCTCTTGCTGCCCAAAAAACACAGATTTTCCTCATTCATAGGACTTCTAGTATTTGCAGCTCTTTAGTAGATTAATAGTCCAGTTTTTATTTACTTTAGTTATCCTTTATCATGTTCACTTCCTGATTTGTAATAATCCTCTTTCATGCTTTCCTTTCATTCACCATTTTGCAACATTTCCTTCTACACATCATAGTTTAGGCCATTTTAATGTAAAACTTTGTTTCTCCTAGATGCACTCATTTCATTGGTTGCTTAATTTTCTTGGTTGACTGTCAATTTCTACATAGCAGATCTCTTCCAATAGTAGGCCAGCTTGCTAGCAATCACACCCTCCATCTCGTCCATGCCCTACAACTCTCTCAAACCTCACCTAAATTCTGTCATAGTTTTCTACATTTTTCATAGAACTTCTTCCTCTCTCCTTAAGCAAACCCAATCATCTGCTCTCTCCTGGTGAATCGTGGTAAACCTTAGGTTCCCTAAAAACTAATTCCAACCTTCATCCACTTTTTCCACCCACTCTCACACCCTCAAAAAGGCAGAAATTTCTCTCAGCCTCCTCCTATAGGCCTCTTGTAGTTTCCCTGTGTCCTCCTGTAGTTTTTCCTGTAGGCTTTATTTTGAAGGCCGAGTGTGGTAAAAGCCTCCAGAAGGCCACCTAAGACCTCCTGGTATCCATCCACACCATCCTACATCCTCCCAAGCTCCAAAACCACCCCCTAACACCACCTGTTCACTGCCACACTCACACATAATAAATTAGATGCATGATTAAATTCACATAAAAACACATAAAAATCCAAAATTATGTTTTTTGCCTATTTACTTCCAGAAGTAGCATGGTTAGATGTTGTTTAATCCCTTGAGTAGGTAATGGCATTTCCTTTATGGTTTTCATAGTGTTTTTGGCAAAAGTAGAATTAGTTTGTTAGTTAGGGTTTACTAGGTTTTACTTTATATTCTAGTCTTTCTCCTTTCTCCAATTAGAATAGCATTTGTAGAGTAATATTTGTTTCCTTTCATCACACATAGAGCTTCTTCTAAAATCTATAGAATTTGGCTTGAGCTCCCAGTGATCTTGCGCTAGCTGACCAAGTGACAACCTGCAGTGAGAACTAGTACTTGTGCATATAGCACCAATGTTTCCAAGTTTGTTATGAACTACCAGGTTGATAAAAGTAAAGTTGGTAGCCTAGGAGTTACAACATTCTTGCTGCAATATTTGCGCTCACCAATTATTGAGTTACAGTTGAGGGCCCAGCCCTCCACATTGCCAGAACTAAAGGAACAACGGACGATCACTGTCATAGAGGTAGTCGTGGCAATGGAAATTACAATAGCAGAATGTATGCAATTGTTTGAGAAATCATTTGAGGTCCTGACAAACTTGTAGGAGGACCCAAATGTATAGAGACTAGAGACGAAAGTGTGTGAGCTACAACAACACTATGATGGAGTTAAGGGCACAAAACGAACCGTCACGCTGACATAGAGTCTAGCCAAGCTGCAGGAGGCCAAGCAGTTGAAAGAAAAGGTGGATGTAGTGCTACAAAAGGAAGAAGTGATCATCCAGGTGGATATTGGTGGCCACTAGCCAAGTCCATTTGTACCCCCACAATTGTTTCTTTTAGCTTTTCAGTTTCCTTAATTGCAGCATAGTTTATTATTTTTAGCATTTTTTCGGGTCCTGAACTTCTAGAGCCGTTTAGAGGCCCTCAATGACATTTTTTGGGAAAACTATGAGCAACATGGGGCCATGGACCAATGTTTCTCTTCCTAAAGTTGTAGTTCTCAGATATATATTTCTAACAAGATATTTTGTGCGTCAAATGGAGATCGTATGCCAAAGTTACTACCCTGGGAAGTTGATGTACCAATTTACCCAAACGGGGCCCTTAGTTTGGCGTTTCATCTTCTAGGCTTATGTTTTTTTATGTTTAGGGTTTTCTATTGTTTCTCAACAATAAATAAGCCTTCGAACCTCACTGTAACATAGTTTAGAGGCATGTAGCCACCACATCTCTTCCCAGAGATAAGCTACCATTGCCCTAGTAGTTTATTTTCTATTTGTAAGCATATTTTAGTATTTTACAGTAATGAAATGAAGTATTATTTCTGTTGCATCTCTATATAAATGATTAAATTTGCTAGAAGGGTATTTTTCTGTTCATGATTTTTTTGGTCGGGAAAAGATTACTTTCGCTCTTCTCAAAGCTGCCCCCCACGTCAAGGACTAGCGGGAAACCTACTGTGAGCAGAAGGATGAAAGTACGACCTCACTGTTTTCATCTACACCCACTTGGAATTCATTCTGGACTGCCATCAAGGAGTAGTACTACCCTGTTGGAAGCTATGAGGATCTACATAAATTGGACCATGCTGCGGTAGGAAAGGGACAAGGATGTGCCAAAGTTTACCAATATTTTCCATACCCTTCACATAAAGTTGGGTATCAAGGATTCAGAGGAGCATTTGGTACTCAAATACCGTGGCTTCCTGCATAGGTACATCCAGGAAGAAATAGAATTCCTAAACATCTCCTCACTCAGCACGACATACCGATATGCCGTCAAGTTCGAGCAAAAGTTTAAACAGAAGAAGCGAGACTTTGGATCTATGAATTCGAAGCAAGGGAAAGCTTCCCCCAAACTACAGAACATAGGACAAAGCCAATTTAGGGAAACCCAAGACAACCCGCCAAAGTTGCAAGCAAAGAACATCATTGTGAAGCCGAAAAAGGACATGGGAACGTGGTGTGAGTTCCATAAGAGCTCCACTCACAACACAAGTGAGTGTCGAGCTAAGAAGTCACTTGGTGGCGAAGCTAAAGGTTTCAGAATCAGATGCATGTTTCGACTTTGAGTTATAACCCAACAAGGGGAATGACAAAGGGAAGTAGATTATCAATGCGGAGCCTAATGCCATCGTTGCCACCATGAAGATCTAGAAGGAGGAACATGAAGATCCAGAGGAGGAGGAGCATCTCTTCCACTCCCAGATGTGGGTAAAGGGCTCCCCACCACAGTTCATTATCGACAGTGGGAGCCAAAAGAACTTCATTTCAGCAGAAGTCGTGAAGCAAATGGACTCACCAACCACAACACATCCACAACCATACACCATCGGGTGGGTTCACCAAGGATGGGATCTTCGCGTGAGCCAACAGTGTCACCTTCCATACAACATCAAGCCCTTCACGGATGAGGTATTGTGTGAAGTTTCTCCCCTTGATGTTTGTGATGTATTATTAGGACAACCATACTTGTGGAATCGACATGTTGTGTATGAATCAAGGCCCCGTGTTGTTACTGTTAATCTGGGAAATAAGTTGCACAGGATACCAGAAGTAGCACCGCCTACTGCCATCTCTTTGGTTACTGCAAAACAATGCAGTAAGATCATTTCCAAAACTGGAAAATTTGTTTTCCTGATGATATGCCCTCAAGGAAAGAAGAAGACAGTGGCCACGACCTCTAGACAGGGTCCCTTCACATGACAACTACAAATGGCCAAGGTCATGGAGGAGAACGAGGAAATATTCACCTCCCCCACAAAGATTCCTCTACATTGTCAGGTCAAGCACTCCATCGATCTGACCCCAAGTGCATCGCTACCGAATGGGCCAACCTATCGACGCTCCCTTTTGGAGAATGATGAAATCAAGAGGCAAATTCAGGAGTTTCTACAAAAATGTCACATCGAGTTCATTGCTCTGTGGGAGCCCGATAGTGTTGGTACAAGAGAAGGATGGGACTTGGAGACTTTGTATTGACCATCGGATGCTTAAAAAGATCAATGTCCATAATAGGTACTCGATCCCATGGACTGATGACCTCCTGGACCAACTGAAGGGGGGAAAATATTTTAGCAAGATCGATTTGAAGTCAAGATATCACCAGGTACCAATCGAACCCTCCGATATGTGGAATACGCTTCAAAGCCAAGGAGGGCCTTTGAATGTTTGGTTATGCTTTCGGATGACGATTGCTCCTACAGCTTAATGAGCTATGGATGAATCTTTGTAGTCCTTTCAACTCATTTAGTGTATACTGATGACATCTCATCTTCAACCAAAGTTGGGAATTAGCACATCCACCACACTGACAGTTCTCCAAACACTACGGCAACACAAGTTATGTGCCAATTTGGAGAAATGCACTTTTGGCATGACCCAAGTTCAATATCTGGGATACATTATTGATGAACAGGGGGTGCATGTGGATCCCGCCAAGAGCCAAGTCATTCGAGATTGGCCATCTCCAACCACTCTGACAGAGCTCCGCATCTTTCTAGGTCTTGCCAACTTCTACTGTAGGTTCATGTTGGGATTTTCTCATATCACTTGGCCCTTGAGTCAAGTCACCAACGAAGGAGTGAAAGAAAATTTATTTTGGTATGAATCTCAATAGAATGCATTCACAGAGTTGAAATATCACCTCTTCTCGGCACCAATGCTCGTATTACTAGACTTGCAACAACCATTTGAGGTTGAGACAGATGCCTCTGACTATGATATTGGGGTAGTCCTTACTCAACATGGGCATCCAGTGGTGTATCACAGTCAGACACTTTTAGACACAATCTAGAAGTACGCCACTTATGATAAAGAGATGTATTCCATTGTGCAGGCTTGCTAACAATGGAAGCCTTACATTTTGGGGAAGGAAACGGTCATCCACACAGACCACCGACCCCTGCAGTTCATATAGACCAAAGGGAAATGTTAGAACGATCACCATCAGAAGTGGTCCACATACCTACAATAGTTCCATTTGAATATCATGTATAAAAAGGGCAGCACCAATAATGTTTCAGATTGCCTCAGTCGACCATCGATCATAGCATTAATCACTGTGCTCAACCCTTGTGGGCACGAGACTTCTAATTAGCCACTTCTCAACAAAAGTGACCAAGAATTCGGCCACACATACTAGATACTCTTGGAGGGTCATCATGTTCCATATTTTCACCTCCAGGATGTCCTGTTATGCCACCTGGTTTACCTTTGTGTTCCTTGAAGTGAGCGTGCCAAGATGATTTAGGAAACACACTACAGTCAGGCTATTGGGCATTTTGGGGTAGAGAAAATGGTGACAGTATTACAAAAGTATTTCTATTGGCTGAATATTTGACAGGATGTCGGGAAGTACATCAAATCATGCACTACCTGTGCCATTTCCAAAACGACCATCAAGAAGCAAGGCCTCTATACCCCACTACCTACCCCTAGTCTACCTTGGGAATCCATCTCCATGGATTACATGTTGGTCCTTCCTTCGACTAAGCATGGAAATGATTGTGTTTTAGTGGTCGTTGACAGGTTCTTGAAGATGGCCATTATGGCGGCCTGCAAGAAGAATATCACAACAGAAGCCACTACTAAACTCTTCTTTGAATGAGTGTGGGTACACTTGGGGATCCAATAGTTTATCATCTCAGATCGGGACAACAGGTTCTTTACTACATTTTTGTCCAGTCTCTGGTCGATGTTGGATACCAAAATCACTAATTCCACAACCTTCCATCATCAAACTGATGGCTAGACAGAGGTTGTCAATATGATGAATGTACACATTCTGCGCATGTACAACTCAAAGCATCCACACACATGGGATGAGATCCTCCCCTATGTTCAGAACAGCTACAACCGGGCTCTCCATAGCTTGACTGGCCATAACCCTTTTCAAGTGGGCCTGGGATTCCAGCCACTATGTTGCATTGATGTGGCCATGCCATTTGTAGCTACTCATACAAATTCAGCTCATGTCCAGTCTGAAATAGATAAGACAAAAAACTTCATTGAGCACATCCAACATATTTGCCAGCGGGTCCATGACATTCTAGAGAAATAAAATACCAAGTACAAGCAACGACATGATCGACATCAGGTGCCACACAAGTTTCAGGTGGGTGACAAAGTCTGGTTGCATTTGCAAAAGGAATGCCTTACCAAAGCCTATCGGAAACTCAGACCACTCTGATATGGTCCTTACACCATTACCAAGGCTATGGGAGACAATTCATTTAAGCTTAGCATTCCCCCATTCCTTGGCCTGCACCCAGTGTTCAATGTGGACCGCCTTCAGCCATACTTTCCACCATTACTAGACACATACGACATTGTAGAACAGCTCACACCCATAGAGTTAAATGCAGATTGCAAGGAACAAGGTGCAACTGATCAGATCATGGACATATAGATCAAGCACACTTGCCAGTAGAATATCCAACTGTATCGAGTTGTCAAAGTAGGCCAACTCCTTCAACGGGGCAAGTGGCTCACCAGGGACCAAGTTCAGCAGAAGTTTCCTCATCTCATAGAGGAACTCAATGCAATGGGGACCATCACTTCCTAAGGGGGGATGAATAATCCAGGTGGATATTGTCGGCCACCCGCCAAGTCCACTTGGACCCACACCATTGTTTCTTTTAGCTTTTCATTTTCCTTAATTGTAGCACAATTTACTATTTTTAGCAATTTTTCAGGTGCTGGACTTCTGGAGCCATTTTGATGCCCTAAACGACGTTTTTTGGGAACATTGGGACCAACTTGAGTCCATAAACCGATTTTTCTCTTCCAAAAGTTGTAGTTCTCATATAGATCTTTCTAACGAGATATTGTGTGAATCAAACAGAGATCGTATGCCAAAGTTACGACCCCAGGAGGTTGATGTACCAATTTACCCAAACAGGGCCCACATTTTGGTGTTTCATCTTCTACGGTTAGGTTTTTGGATGTTTATGGTTTTCCAATGTTTCTCGACAATAAGTAAGACTTCACGCCTTATTGTGACACAATTCAGAGGCATGTAGCCACCATTGAGAATCCACCTCCCAATGTATCACCATTAGAAGACATAGTAAGAGAAACCCAAAACAACCCCTCAACTGATCTTTGTGTGGCCGACCCCACTTCTCTCCATGCTAAAAATATAGAGTTCATCCTAGAAAGAACATTGAAAATCAATCCATCCCTATATACTTCCTAGGAGAAGGAGCTATGCAACATACTGAGAAAACATTTAGATGCCTTCGCCTGGAGTTATAAGGAGATGAAGGGAGTGCACCTGCCAGTATGTACTCATCATATATACATCAAGGAAGATTGAAAGCCAATCAGGAAGCCTCAAAGGAGAATGAAAGCAAAACTTAAAGATATTGTTAAGGAAGAACTGCAGAAATTGCTTGATGTAGGATTCATTTATCCCATCTTTGACAGTGAATGGGTCTCTCCTTTGGTGCTAGTGCCAAAGAAAAATGGTAAGTGGATAATCTATGTCGACTATCGGGAATTGAACAAAGCCACTAAAATGGACCATTTTCCTTTACCTTTCATAGATCAAGTGTTAGACGGTCTAGCAGGGAAAATGTTTTTCTCCTTCTTAGATGGGTTTAGAGGGTACAACTAGATTCAAATCAGCCCGGAAGACCAAGATAAGACCACTTTCACTTATCCTTGGGGTACCTTTTCATACCGGGTCCTTCCTTTTGGTTTGTGCAATGCTCCAGCCACTTTCTAAAGAGTGGCATTGAGTATATTTTCTGAACTGGTTCATGGTGCAATAGAAATATACATGGATGATTTTACTCCTTATGGATTTGACATTCAGGAAGCTTTACCTAACCTAGGAAATGTTCTAGATAGATGTATTGAGATGAACCTGTCGCTTAGTTCGGAAAAATGTGAATTTTTGATGACTAAAGGGACTGTGCTAGGTCATGTAATATCTCAACAAGGACTGCAGGTGGACCCCAACAAAATTTCCATCATCCAAAGGGTCACACCTCCTCAAAAGGTGAGATATGTCAAAAGCTTCTTAGGCTTATCTAGATATTACAAGACATTCATTAAAGACTTCAGCAAGTTAGCCTCTCCTTTGTTTGGCCTCCTAGGCAAAGATGTTGAGTTCATATGATTAGAAAACTGTCAAGAAGCCCTAGATACCTTGTAGAGCAAGCTAGTGACTGCCCCAAATCTTAGAGGCCCAAACTGGGCCCTACCCTTTCACATTCACACAGATGCCTTGAAAAAAACAATAGGATCAGCCTTAGGAAAAATTGATGAAAGCTTACCTTATGCCATATACTTTATAAGAAAAAACTTGTCAAAGGTGGAGTTAAACTATATAGTGACCGAGAAGGAACTCCTAACTGTCGTGCATTCCTTAAACAAATTCAGACATTATATCACAGGCTCTCAAACCTTTGTGCACATTGATCATGCTGTAATAAGATATTTAATGAACAAACTAGATGTAAATGCTTGCATTATTAGATGGTTGCTTTTACTGCAGCAGTTTGATCTGACCATTATTGATAAGAATGGTAAAGAGAATGTTGTTGTTGACTTTCTGTATAGAGTAAATTTGCCTGCAGGTGAAGAAGGAATGGTGGATGACCAAATGCAAGATGAACACTTATTTTCTATATCAATACTCTCTCCATGGTTTGCTGATATAGCTAACTAATTGGTTTCAACACAGTTCCCACCACACCTATCCTCAAAAGAGAAGAGTGAGATAGTAAGGAAAAGTTCCCCTTTCACCTGGATTGGAGGCAATTGTTGAGTATGGAGCATGATTGTTTAGAGGTCTTTGTTTTAGCCGGATGTATACCCCAGGAATTTTGTACACCCCTCCATGCGGGGGGGTGCGGGAGGGGACTTGTCCCCCCCATGAGGGTATGGGGGGGCCGATCCCTCTCGGCTGGGGGGTCAAGGGGCCAGCGGTCCCCTGGCGAGGGTTTCAGGGGTAACGCCCCTGAAGCTAAAAACAGATGTAAATTGCCTTATAAAAGTATAGTAATTTCTATTCAATCTGGGCCATTCATTAGGCGAATGATCTGACAGTATAAATTATGTTTAGTTTAGAGTTTTTTGCCCTAGAAGGCAACCCCTCTCTTTGTATGAGGGCATTGTATTTGAGGCTGTGTAATATATGTGTATTCTCCGAGTGAGAAGAAGAGAGGTGAGACTGTGAGAGAAAATAGAGGATATTACAACAGATCTATTGTAGGTTGTGTCTCTTCATTTTGCTGGATAATAGAAAGGAAGGACTAGCTGTTCGAGGTGGACATAACCCAAACTGGGTGAACCACGTATATCTATGTCTCTCTTATTTTATGTGTTTTCTGTTTTTATATTTTTGCAATATTTTATGTTTTCCATTGCTCCGTAATATATAATTTTCTAACAACTGGTATCAGAGCCAAAGGTCTACTTGGTTGATAAACTCGTAGGAAAGAAGGGTTCCTCGTTCGAGTGGGAGCAATGGCGGAAGATGGTAAGTTTAGGGTCGAGAAATTTAACGGCCAAAACTTCTCGTTGTGGAAGATGCAGATGGAAGATTATTTGTATCAGAAAGGTCTATACCTACCATTGGGTGGAAAAACAAAGATGCTGACAGGTATGACAGATGAAGAATGGAACCTTCTCGATAGAAAGGCACTTGGAATAGTACGGTTGTGCCTCGTAGCATCAGTCGCCTTCAACATTTCGTAGGAAACAACGATAGAGGGTTTGATTAAGGCATTGGAGAAACTATATGAAAAACCCTCGGCCTCAAACAAGGTATTTCTTATGAAACGATTATTTAATATGAAGATGTTGGAAGGTGGATCTGTTGAAAACCATTTAAATGATTTTAATATTGTTACAAGTCAGTTACGTTTTTTAGGGGTGAACTTTGATTATGAAGTTAGAGGTCTGTTATTCTTGTGCTCATTACCAAAAAGTTGGAATGGTTTAGTAATGGCCATTAGTAACTCTATTTATGGATCTAGTACTTTAAAGTTTTATAATGTTGTCGGTGCTATTCTTAGCATGAAAATGCAACGAAAAAGCTCCGGTGAGACATCGGGTAGTGCTTTGAGTGCAAAGTCTAGGGGAAGAAAAATGGAAAGAGGAAAGGGATCTGAATATCGCAATAAATCAAGGAAAGGCAGATCCAAGTCTAGGCCGGGGATAGTGTGCTAGAAATGCGGAAAGAAAGGACACCTAAAGAAAGACTGTAGATCTCAGAAGGGAAAAGAAGGAGATACACAACAAGAAAACAATCATGAAGCAAATGTGACAGGTGAGGTGTTACAAGATGCTTTGATTCTTTCTTTCGAAAATATTACTGATTCCTGGGTGGTAGATTCAGGGGCCTCATTCCATGCCACGCCTAATAAGAAATTATTTCATGACTATGTTTAAGGAGCTTTTAGACAAGTTTGTTTGGGTGATGATAAACCCTGTAAAATTGTTGGAATGTGTAAGGTTCTTGTAAAACATCAGAATGGAAACCAATGGCTACTAAAGGAGGTAAGGCATGTTCCAGATCTAAAGAAAAATCTGATTTCAACAGGGCAGTTAGGCGGTGAAGGTTGTGTGACAACTTTCACAGATAAAGCTTGGAAGGTCACCAAAGGACCCTGGTAATAGCAAAAGGTGAAAAAGGTTGGTACATTTTATTTATGCAATGGTATTTCTAACTCTGTTAATGCTTTAACTTCCAAAGGAGCAGATGCAACATTATGGCATCATAGGCTCGGACACATGAATGAAAAAGGGGATGAAGATTCTTCACTCAAGGAATTTGTTGCTGTTGGGTTTGAAGAATGTTGATTTGGACTTCTGTGAGAATTGCATTTATGGAAAACAGAAGAGAGTCAGATTTCTTATAGTTGGGAAATAAAAGAAGAGCGAAAAAATAGAGCTTGTGCATACAGATGTATGGGGATCTGCTCAGGTATCATCTCTCAGTGGCTCTCGTTATTATGTTGCTTTTATTGATGATGCAACTAGAAAAACTTGGATTTATTGGATTAAGAATAAATCTGATGTATTTGATACTTTCAAGAAATGGAAAGCTTTGGTTGAGATTGAGACAGGAAAGAAATTGAAGTGTCTTAGATCAGACAATGGAGGTGAATATTGCAGCAAAGAGTTTGATAGTACTATTCAGAGCATGGAATTCACAGAAAGAAGACAGTTCCAAGAACACCACAAGAAAATGGTGTGTCAAAAAGGATGAACAAAACAATCATGGAGCGTGCAAGGTGCATGAGATTGCATGCAGGATTGCCTTTACAGTTTTGAGCAGATGCTATAGATACTGTTGTTTATCTAATAAACGGAGGGCCTTCAAGTTCCTTGGATGGTGTTGTTCCAGAGGAAGCATGGATAGGTAAAAAGGTAAACTACTCATTTTTAAAGCCTTTTGGTTGTGAGGCCTTTGTCCATATTGATAAAGAAAATAGAACAAAGCTTGAGGAAAAGTCAAAGAAATCTACCTTTATTGGATATGGTGTTAATGCTTTTGGTAATCACTTACATGATTACGAAAATCACAAAATCATTAGGAGCAGAGATGTAATATTCAATGAAAAGGTCTTGTATAAGAATCAGTTGCAGGAAAAGAAACACGAAAAAGAAAACAAGGAATATGTAGTTCTTGATGAAATTAGTGAAAAAGTAAAGGTGTGTGAAAATAATAATAATCAACAACCACAAAAACAATGACCACCACAACAGCAACAGGAACCCCAAACACCTGAAAGTGGTGTTAGAAGATCTACCAGGATAAGTAGACCCCCTGAACGATACTCTCCTTCATTATATTATTTATTGTTGACTGATTCTGGTGAACACGAGTGTTATGAAGAAGCGATGTAGGTTGAAAGCAGGAAGAAGTGTGAGGTAGCCATGGAAGAAGAGATGGACTCTTTAATGCATAACCAAACTTGGGACTTAGTTAGGTTGCCTACAGGAAAAACTACATTGAAGAATAAATAGGTTTACAGGCTGAAGGAAGAAGATGGAGGAAAAAAGAGGTACAAAGCTAGAGTTGTGGTGAAGGGGTTTGCATAGAAGAAAGGTATTGATTTTGATGAAATATTCTCTCCTGTTGTTAAAATGACTTCTATCAGAACTATTTTAAGTCTAGTAGCAGTTGAAGATTTTCATCTTGAGTAGTTAGATGTAAAGACAACCTTTCTCGATGGGGATTTGGAGGAAGAGATATATATGTAGCAGCCACAAGGATATGAAATGAAAGGGAAGGAGAAACTAGTGTGCAGGTTGAAGAAGAGCTTGTATTTCTTAAAACAGGCTCCAAGGCAATGGTATCTAAAATTTGACAAGTTTATGTCTAAACAAGGTTATACTGGATGTCACTTAGATCATTGTGTTTATATGAAAAAGAAAAATGATGGCAGCTATATTATATTCTTATTGTATGTAGATGACATGCTTGTTGCAGGGTCTAACATGCAAGAAATAAATGTGCTCAAAAGAAAATTGGAAAATTCATTTGCAATGAAGGATTTGGGAGCCGCGAAACAAATCCTTAGTATGAGAATAACTAGAGACAGGAAAAATCATAAATTAACATTGTCTCAGAATGAGTACATACAAAAGGTGTTGAAAAGATTTCATATGCACAATGCAAAACCAGTTAGTACACCTTTTGCTAGCCATTTCAAAATTAGTAAGGAAATGTGCCCAAAGACCCAAGAAGACATGGATTATATGTCTAAAGTTCCATATGCATCACCAGTTGGAAGCTTAATGTATGTAATGGTCTGCACAAGGCCTGATATTGCACATGCAGTGGGAGTTGTAAGTAGGTACACGAACAATCCATGAAATGAACATTGGATGGCAGTGAAATGGATTCTCAGATATTTGAAAGGTTCCACAAATCAAGCATTATGCTTTGGTGGTTCAAAAATTTCTCTATAGGGATATGTTGATGTAGATATGGCAGATGACAGAGATAACAGGAGGAGAACTACATGATATGTACTTACTGTTGGTGGAATAACTGTTAGTTGGGTTTCGAAAATCCAAAGTGTTGTTGCACTTTCAACAATAGAAGCAGAGTATGTTGCTGCTACAGAGGCTAGTAAAGAAGTGATTTGGTTACAAAGGTTTATAGGTGAATTGGATAAGGAGCATGATATGGGCACGTTATACAGTGATAGCCAAAGTGCCATTCATCTTGAAAAGAACTCAACATTTCATTCCAGGACTAAACACATACAACTCAAGTACCATTTCATACGATTAGTGTTGGAAGATGGAGAGTTGAAGCAGGAAAAGATACACACTAGCCTGAATCCTATAGATATGCTAACAAAAGTTGTAACTAGGGAGAAATTGAAAATATGCTTAGTTTCAATTGGTCTTCAAGGATGACAATGAAGATGAGAAACAACCAGGTCCAAAGAGGAGTCATTGTCCAAAAAATGAAGCAGTGGTGGAGTTGCTACAATCATTCTCCAAGTGGGAGATTGTTGAGTATGGAGCATGATTGTTTAGAGGTCTTTGTTTCAGCCGGATGCATACTATAGGAATTTTGTACACCCCTCCACGTGGGGGGGTGCGGGGGGGACTTGTCCCCCTCATAAGGGTACGGTGGGGCCAATCCCCCCCGGCTGGGGGGTCTGGGGGCCTGCGGTCCCCCGGCGGGGGTTTCGGGGGTAGTGCCTCTGAATCTAAAAACAGATGTAAAATTTTATGGTTAAAGTATAGTAATTTCTAGTCAATCTGGGCCGTTCATTAGGCGAATGATCTAACGGTAGAACTTATGTTTAGTTTAGGGCTTTTTTCCCTAGAAGGCAACTGCTCTCTTTGTATGAAGGCATTGTATTTGAGGTTGTGTAATAGATGTGTATTCTATGAGTGAGAAGAAGAGAGGTGAGACTGTGAGAGAAAACAGAGGGTATTACAACGGATCTGTTGTAGGTTGTGTCTCTTGATTTTGCTGGATAATAGAAAGGAAGGACTAACTGTTCGGGGTGGACATAGCCCAAACTAGGTGAAACATGTATATCTATGTCTCCCGTGTTTTATGTGTTTTCTGTGTTTATATTTCTGGAATATTTTATGTGATCCATTGCTCCTTAATATATAATTTTCTAACAACAATCTCTTCAAACTTGGCCCCAACCATATCTTGAGAAGATGTGTCATGGAGGAGGACGTCTATGACATCATCCTGACCTGTCATGATGGGCCTTGTGGAGGTCATTTTGCAGCAAAAGGAACCACCTTCAAGATATTGCAAGTAGGCTACTACTGGCCCACTTTTCATCAGGATGTGAGGAGATACACGAGCCAGTGTGATTGGTGTCAGAGGATGGGGAAACCCACTCTAAAGGATGAAATGCCCATGCAGCCTCAAGTGACCTTTGAGCCATTTGAGAAGTGGGGCATGGACTTTGTGGGGTCTATCAACCCCCCTTCAAAGAAGAAGCAGTACACCATTGTGTGCATTGACTACCAGACAAAGTGTGTGGAGACAATAGTAATCAAAGAAGTGACAGGGGAAAAAGTAGCTGTGTTTTTGAGGGAAAACATATTCTACAAGTTTGGGTATCTGAGAGAATTGGTCATAGACCAAGGCAGTTAGTTCACTTCCAACCTGATTGAAGACTTGCTCGCACATCATCAGATCAAGCACATGACTTCCAACCCTTACCATCCACAAGCTAATGGGCAAGTGGAGGTCACTAACAAAGAATTAGAAGGGATCCTAACAAAGGTAGTGAGGAGCAACAGAAAAGATTGGGCAAACAGATTAGTTGAGGCCACTTAGGCCTACAACACAACATGGAATACCACCACTGGGTTCAAACCCTGTGAATTGGTCTATGGGATGAAGGCTTTGTTGTAAATAGGGTTTGAATTCAGTACCCTAAGGATGGCATCTTAGCTAGGCCTAGACCTCAGCCATGCACAGAAGGAGAGATTACATCAGCTCAATGGATTGGATGAATACAAATTGCAAGCCCTTCTCCATACAAAGGTAGTTCAGCTTCAGAGGAAGATATGGCATGACAGAAATATTAGGGAGAAGAAATTCCAAGAGGGAGATTGTGCACTAGTCTATGATTCAAGATACAAGGATTTCAAAGGTAAGTTGAGGACAAGATGGTTGGGACCCTACATTTTGGAGAAATGCAATGAAAATGGTTCAGTTCTGATCAGAACCATTGATGATGAAGCCATCCCCATGCTTATCAATGGACATGGGCTGAAAGTCTACAAGAAACCCCTCTCCAAGCAAGAGTTTATTGAATAATTTGAATAAAACAATGATGGTAGTGGAGCATGTCTTAGCTTCCACTTCACTCACTCACTAAAGAAAAAAGAGAAAAAATAAGGACTCAAGTGAAAACCTCCATAAGGCGCTTAAGTCCCATCATTGGGTTGAAAACCTCTTCTAAGGTAGCCCAGTGATGTCAAAAGAAAATAAAGGGAAATAAATAAGATCCCTCGGTGAAAGCCTCCCTTGGAAGCGCCCAGGGCAGGTGATTAAGGTGAAAACCTCTCTGAGGTACCCTAGTTGCTTTCAAAAAACAAAGAGAGAGAGAAAGAAAAGATGAATTTTTATTGCATTGCAGGTTTGCAGGAGGACTACAGGGGGTAGAAGAAGGTGACAAGGGGACCCTGACATTCATACTAGCATCCATATCATCTTCTCCATAGCTTCCTCCGTCATTTTTGGCATTTCTTTCACCCCACTATACCTCTTCTGCCAAAACTGTGTTTTCTACAGGAGGCTCCTATAGGAATTACAAAGAGCCAAAAGTGTCTACATGAGGCAATTTGAGGGAAAAGAAAAGCTTCATAAGGAACCTATAATCCCTCTTACCATCTTCAAACCAACTTTCCATCATTTTCAATCCTGGATCACACTCCAAGCATCATTATTACTTTTTTCCTTTCCAAGAAAAAACACAGAAAAACAGTTTTTCAATTTTGAAACAAAAACAAAAATAAGAGGAAAATGCACCATTAAATTTACCAGAATCTTACCTACTATCCCTTGATAATTCATCTCCACCTCTAGCATCATTCTTGAGCTCCAAGCACAGGGAAATGGTTTAAGTTTCAAGGGGAGAAGAAGCTACAAGAGCTCTATAGGAATTGTAGCAGTTGATCCCATAAAAGTCCAGCACCAGCAGCAAGGGTCAACACATCTGAAGGTTGAAAAGGCACATGTAGCTCAAATCCAGCAAAATAAGAACCTACAAAAACACACAAAAACACATTAGCAAGAAGAGACAACATGCGTGAAGGAAAATTAAGGCATGCAACAGAGAAAGCCATAATACCTCACAGTCGATGGCAGCAAATATACTCAGATTACAGGTAAGTAGCTAAGTCACTCCTCTATTTGCATTTGTGTAATTAGGAATCATATGAAGGTAACGATATGGTTGAAATTGGAAGAGGGAAAGGTGTCCAACTAACTTTGCCACCTTCATTTAGTTGACTTCACTTAACCGAGATATCACCCACATGTGTGCACAGTCAACTCAAGGAAAAGATGCGAAGGACAGGTAGTGGGTGGAAGAGTTAACTCTGATACAGTAATGAGGGGATGATTATGAGGGGGGTCATGATGACTAAGTAGGTGGGGGCCAATGGTCCGAATCTAGACAACATACACCTTGTCATCTCAGCACTCATAACCGAAAAAAGCCATAAAAGGTAATGAGCACTCCTCCCCGTGCATTCTCACCACCTTTTCTTTAGTTTCTCCTTGTAACTCGGCTAGACAAAAGTATTCTTATGCCCCCACAGCCTTGTATCCACCATCCTCCATCGAATTCCTCCATATTTTTTCTCTCTTCATCTTTTACAGGAGCCCTACAGGTTTTCTATAGGAGCACCTACAGGAAATCTACAGGAGGGACAACAGGCTTCTACATGAGGGGCCATAAGTCATTTTGAAGGGAGGAAATGTTATTTTTGGCACGAATTTCACTTTGAAGAGGTAGGGTTCATGAATGCCCTCTGTTGAATATCAAAATGTGAAAGACTTGGTCTCAAGCTGAAGATAAAATGAGTCTTTAATAGGGTAGAAATCCATATTTTTTTATTTGTTTTTAAACATAGTCCCCTATGTTTTTCTATTTCACTCAAAATTCTTTGTGTCCACCTCCATATCCAGTTTTTCAAAAGAAGTAAAGGTAGTATGATAGGGGATTTATGAGAAAATATCCCACTAACTCCACTAGATTCCATGCACATCCTCAAATCGTGGAAATATTTACAAGGGAAAGCTGGATGAATTTATTTGAGAAGTTTAGAGGGTTTGATGATGAAATTGCCCATTAATTTGCTCTATCTCTAGTCCCTCACACAATAAATCATGCTACAGTAACCATTAGAGGCCTATCCATTGAAATAACCCCTGAATTCATCAGTAGGGTGACTAACCTTCCTCTTGGGCTGCCTTGGAGTAAAGATGAGAAAATAATTGGCTAAGCTGCCAAGAGGAAAATTTTCCAAGATAATGAAACCCTTATTGAAGACAAAAGTGGAATTAGGAGGGCTAGTGTATCATATCCCTGGGATTGTTGGGTTGTGCTATATTTTTTCCATGACTAACCTACATTATGAACCAGGGGGTTAGAGGGGGGGCGGAGCCCCCCCTTTGTTGCGTTGATTGCACAACGTGGGGGTCACAAGGGGGTTTAAGGGGCGTGGGTAGCCCCCATCTATGGGGTCTGGGGTAGTGCCTCGGGAAAATTTCTTTTGGACCCTATATTAGGCTGGGAGAACTTCCCTATGGTTTTTGGTCCATGGTGTTGGACGCGATGGTTTTCGGTCCATGGTATGGTATGCTTCAGCATGTATAAATACGTATTGTAACATTGAAAGGAATATAATGAAAAATCAAGCTGGTAGTCCCGATTTTAGGATCCAGGAGAAAATCTTTGTGTATATGTGTTTTATGTGTTATGCTCTCGCATTGTTTATTTTTTGTGTTTTAGAATTTGTATGCAGGTAATTTTTGTACGGGGTTAAAACCTACATTTGGTATCAGAGGTGTTTTTCGCTTCAAGGGGATGCCTTTGTTGCTGAGGGGTTTTGCTCAGGCCTATGGTACACTTTGTTCAGTGAGAGATTTGTGATATCGATTCTGGTGGTAAAAGAAGATGGCGAACAGTAGAAAGATAGAGATCAAGGAATTTAATGGTCAGAGTTTTGAGTTGTGGAAACTCAAGATGGAGGATCTATTGGTGGATAAAGATCAGTGGGTCGCAGTAGATCTAGGTACTAAACCAACAAGAGTGTCCGATGAAGAATGGAAGAAGTTGGATCAGAAGGAAAAGAGCACAATACGATTGTCTGTCTTAGATTCAGTATTGTTGAATGTATCAGGGGAAACTACAACAAAGGCTTTGTGGGACAAGTTAGGGACTTTGTACCAATCTAAGTCTCTGGTGAATAAATTGTTCCTGCAGAAAAAGTTGTATAACCTGATAATGAAAGATGGAGACTTGGTGATAGAGAATCTGGATGCATTTAATACCATGGTAAGTTAGTTAGCATCTATTGATATTAAAATTTCAGATGAAGATAAGTGCATTAGTTTGTTGTGTTTTCTACGAGATTCATGGGATAGTCTGGTTCTTGCAATAGGTAGCAATGCAACTGCCTTGCAATTTGATGAAATAGTCTTAGCCTTGCTGACGGAGGAGATGAGATGGAAGAATATGGAGAGCCAAAATGGTGATGCCTTGTTTGTACGAGGACGGTCCTAGAACAAAAACAAAAATATGTCATCAAGTGAGAGATCTAAATCTCCAAGAAAACCTCTAAAGGTGGTGTGTGTTGGAAATGCGGAAAGAAAGGGCACTACAAAAGGGACTATAAATCTAAAGCTCCATATAAAGGAAAGGGATCTGATGATGCTCCTTCTGCAGAGGCGAAAACCACCTCAGTTGAAGGTGGGGATGTGTACTTGGCTTCATCAAGTACACATGTAGATCATGAGGCATGGTTGATTGACTCAGTTGCATCCTTTCACTTCACTCCCCATAAAGAGTGGTTCTACGAGTATGAGAAATATGATGGTGGTGATGTCTTCATAGGGGATGATAGGAAGGCTAGAATCATTGGTCACGGAAAAGTAAAGTTGAATTTCCAAGGTGGAAGAGTTAGAACACTTTTGGATTTTCTGCATATACGTGCATTAGCTAGAAATCTGATTTCTATAAGCAAGTTGGATGATGCAGGTATAAAGAAGGTGTTTGAGAAAGATACTGTTAAACCCTATACTACTAGTGTAACCCATTATTGTTATTAGTACAACCCCCTTATTCTATTGTGCCCCATAGAAGCTCACTATTGTTATTATTGTGCCCTTACATTATTATTGTTATGTCGGCTCTAATTATGTTATGAGCGTTTAGACTCCTATATATAGAAAGGAGGTCTTTTCATTTGTATCATCCAAGAATTTTTCATTTATGTAATGTAAAGGAGGTTGCCCCCTCGAAGAGGCTGAATTCTAAGTCGTTGATCTATCTTTTCTATCTTTTCTTGAGCTGGTTTCATAACATTTGGTATCAGAGCTTTGGATTCTAGGGTTTCGCTGCTCCAAACAGGTCATCGTGGAATTTTCGCTATAACTTTTTTTCTGTGACGTTTCAGAAGTCGCAAAAAGAACCCATTTGAGAAAAAGTCGCGCTGAACCGTGGGTCTAAATTTCAGAGCTTTTTGCACTATAGTTTCGGAGATATGATCTGAGGAAGTTGGTCTTTTTGCAGACTCCTGAATTACATTCAAAACAGGTGACCTGGGGAAAATCGTCATAACTTTCTCTCAGAGGATCGGATTGAAATTTCGTAAAAAGGTACAGAAAGAAGACGGACTTTAGTTTCTTGTGGGTGCTTTTTAGATCCAAAGGTCGAAAAAAGGACTCGTGGCATGTCATACAAGTTCTCTCTACTGAACTAGTCTATAATCAAGTCACTGTGGGAGATTTCACATAACTCTTCCTTGGAGAATCCAATTTGGGTCAGACTTGTGGCATTGGAAAGAGGACACAGAGGGATACTACAGGTCATAGTTACAGAACTTAAAGATCTGAAAGTACAAAGTTACCATCATTTCAAGATCGAGCTCCTAAAATCAAGAAAAAGCAAGATGAGGAAGTTTGATGGCAAGGATCCGGTAAATTGGATACGTCAGATGGAGCAATATTTTGATCTACATGGTGTACCACTGTTACAAAAGGTATGTATTGCATCTTCATATTTAGAACTGGATCAATTTTTATGGTATAAAGGGCTTTTTTCTCGTAAACGACTTGTTACGTGGTCAATTCTCACAGAGGAAATGATAGCACATTATGAGGATACAAAGAGCAACACCTTCTTTAGAGCAACACCACAACAATTGGAAAGAGTAAAAGGGCTTTGTGACATACTAGAAAGTAAAATTATGGCAACAATGAATTTTACCCCTCACGGCTATGAAGATGGAAGTGTTGTTTCTCCTAGCCTTCCACAACCTACAAGGGTTACACCACAACAATTGGAAGAAAAAAGAGAAAAAGGGCTTTGTTACAATTGTGATAGAAAATTCACTAAA